>CM038215.1:264302639-264713542 GCA_021442155.1 Cymbidium sinense
CGGTAACACTCGACAAACAACCTCGAATGCCGTCAAAATCCTCGATTCAATTCTAACTCTTCCACACAAAGTTAACATCATCTAGCATTATCATTGAGTAAATACTCGATAAAACAACCCTGATAGTCAAAATCTCAGCCGGATCTAATGCAACCTCTTCCACACAGCATAACGCCATCAAGTCACACTTCAAACATCTCTGATAGTCACAAATCTCATCGCCGCTGGTCATCCTGCCACTACCGACGCTGGCCACACTGCCGGGATATTGCTGCCATGCCGCTGACTCACTCTCTTGCTGCCGCTAACCACTGCCGCTGGACACTACTATCGGCTACCGCCAGCTGATTATCGCTAATTTTTGGCTGTTGCTACTATCGCTGCCGGCTATCCTCGCCATCACTGATGCAGAATCTCTGCTGAATTCGCTTAACCATCAGATGGTTATCAAGCATCGACTAACGTTGCCGGCTGACGCTGACATCGCTGACAATCTTCCGCTGAATTCGGGTCCATCACTTTATCCTCGCTGACCACTTGCATCAGCCAATCACCACTATCGCCGGGCCACCATTCGGGCATCGCCATCAACCTCGCTCATGGTTATCGCCGCCTTTGATCGCTTTCAAACCCGGCGGTCCGACGAGTACAAGACGCTTCTTTTCGAAAAATTATAGACACGACGATGTATCATGCCTGATCTCCTCCAAACCCGTGACGGCCTGACGAGTAAATACGCCTTCTTTCGAGAAAATTGTAGACACGACGTGATGCATCATGAGCCTTGACGTCGCGAAGAACCCGGACGGCCCAACGAGGCGCTGACGCGATCTTCGAGGGAAAATTAGAGCCTCACCAGATGAACCACGGCCTTGATCACCTCAACCTGCCGGTCCATAAGAGTAGCTGGACGCTTCTTTCGGTGGAAAATAGAATTCGCCAGATGATCCACGGGCCTTGATCGCCTTCAACCCGGCTGGTCCGACAAGGCGGGCTGATGCCTCTTTCGAGGAAAATCTGACTCGTCAGATGACTCCACAAGCCTTGATCACCTCCAACCCTGGCCAACCGACAAGGGCAGTTGATGCCTCTTTCGAGGGAAAATCGGAGCCTCGCCGTATGAATTACGGGCATTGATCGCCTCCAAACGACCTTCTCTCAAGAAGAAGAGAAGGTGCCAACTCTGGCTCTAGCTGCTCCCTGGCAGCCTCCTGTTTTGTTCGCCAAGGAGATCAAACTGCTTTTGCAGCTAACTGTTTTGTATTGATCTCACCGCTTCTAGCAGAATAAATCGCTTCTTTGATGGCGGAAATGGTTTTTCCGCTTTATCTGATATAAACCATCCCAGACGCCGATCCTTTATCCTTACCTGCTAAATCTTTCAAGATGCTCGTAACTGCTTTCCCCACCGCCGCTAAACTACTTTCTACCGATTCGTGGTATGCCCGCTGAATGTGTTCGATTCGATGTGGAAATTCTTGCTAAGCCATTTGAATTCTTTGGTGGTAAATTCCCCTTAAACGCAATTTAGAAAACATTCGCCTTTTTTCACACCAAACTCACTGCACCTTTATGGATTGATCGATCCTGCATGTGCTAATTCAATTATCTAATGACTTGGATTATTCAAGAGTTTTGCACGTCTTACTTTATTTTTTAATTGCCAAATGCTAATTCTTAAGTGGACACCTAGTTTTGATATTAAAGAAGAATCTCCAATTGTTCCTATTTGGTTTGCTTTTGCCCAACATGCGATATACATTTTGTTACACACCGTGTATTGTTTGTGGGGCTATCTTTGACCTCTCTTCAAATTGATCAAGTTTACGACGGTGAGATCCCTACCCCTCGACAAGACGATACTTGTTGAAATTGATATAACTAAAAAACATCCAAAAGAAGTCTGATTGGATCCAAAAATGGGTTATAATCAAAAGGTAGAATTTGAAAACTTTCCCTCTTTCTGTACACACTGCAAAATCCATGGGCATGAACATACAGATTGTTTTATTCTACATCCACATCTCAAAAAAAAATAAACTTCCTATCACTACTACTTTGGTTACTAAGGAGCAACCCACTAAAATGGCCTATGTGCCAAAAGCAAACCAAACTAATCCTCCTTCACAAAACCCGCCTTTATCTTTACCCTCCGATTTGCAAAAAACTAATCGTGTTGAATAATGACAATGATGACATAGTTATGGAAACTTAGAAAATTTGCCTATTACTATTTCCAATGGTAACATGCATGCTCATCCAACTAATGATCCAAAACAAAGAAATTCTGCTGAACTTAGGCTTGGGAACATCACCTCGACTGAAAATCATATTTTGGATCAACAACAAAAATATACAAATCAGACCATTAATCTAGAAAAAGAAGATGAAGCAATCCCTTCCTCCCCTAACTCTTTGAATGACCAACATGATAACATAATTAACCATCTCGATATGGAAGAAGGGGAAATTACCATCATGATTCCTTTGCTTAATAATGAAACTTTGGATCACACTAACTATTCTTTTTTTTCTGGACGACACCTTGGACACCGATGACACTTTCAAACTATTCTAAAGAAAAGAAAACACTCAAAATCAAAACAACGCTAAAAAACGCCGTAATCACAAGATCTTCATCAACTCTACATCAATAATTTCCTTTTCCTCATTTTCACCCAATCAATTTTTTCCAATCTTTTCATTATGATTAATTTTATCATTTGGAATATTCGTGGGACTACTCTAGTTCACAACCGAAGTTAGAAGCCTTTGTCACTCATAACATATCTCTCTTACTATCAACCACTTATCCACTCTTCTAAGATTGCACCGCTAGAACACTAGGTTTTCCTAATTTTTTTACAACATTAACAACAAAATTTGGTTGTTTTGGAATAACTCAATCAACATCAATATCCTGACAACCAAATAACAAGATTAATGTCCATATTTCGTGGTGATTTCATGAGCTCTTTTATTTATGCATCCGTAATGAGGTAGAACATCCTGGAATAATTTAAGATCTTTTGCTTCCTCTGTCACTCAACCCTGGTTGGTTGGCGGAGATTTTAACACCATCCTCTCTACTTCTGAAAGAAGGGGAGGGTCCTCCCCTAATCCTAATTCTATGGAAGATTTCGCTAACATGATTCTTGACTGTAATCTTACTAATATGGGTTGTTCTAACTATACGGAACAACTCTAGACTTTGGCAACGCCTCGATGCATCTTTTTAACACCCTTTGGATTGATCAATGGCCTAATACCTCAGAGAACACTTAAGTAGAACCGTCGATCACGCCTCCTCTCGACATCGTAAAAAATTTCCTGCTATATTACTCGCCTCCCTTCCAAAATATGGTTGCAACATAATGACTTTATGTTCTGTTTTCACTAATTGACTACCCCCAATTCATCCTGATAACTCCATTAAAGGCATGATCCGTTTTTGGCTTAAACTTAAAAGACTAAAACAAACTCGACTGGAATAAACACCATTTTAAAACCTTTTGCAAATCTTAAAACAATGGAAGATCTTGTCGCTTGAAGAAGAGTCATTCTGCACTAATAAAATGATGAGCTCATCGGCTAGAGACAATTTGATTAAATATCAAAACATGGAGGAAAAAAAGTCGCTAAACATATTGCGATGGAAACACAAAATATTTCCACGCTCTTTTCAAAGAAAAGAAAAGTTCTAAACTCTATTAATAAAATTAAAAGAATGATAATTGATATGGATAAAAATGATATTAAAGATTCGGTTATCCAACATTTTCAAAATTTGTTAAACAACAACATTACCACGGAAACTATTTCAAATCCTCATCTGAATTCTGACCAAAACATCTCTCTTATTAGGTGTCCCACTAATTAGTAATTGTTCTTCAAAGCATGAATGATTCTGCTGTCGTCCGGATGGATACACAATTATATTCTTTCAAGTTGGTTCCATTATTAAGTCCGATCGATTGCCGTTATAGACTTTTTCAATGGCAACCTCTTCCTAGATCCTTCTCAGTACATCCATAGTTCTTATCCCTAAAAATAATCACCCAAAAACTTGGAATGACTTTAGACCGATTAGTCTTTGCACCTTCTTTAACAAACTAATTGCCAAACTAATCACCAACCAATCAACCCTTGTCAATATTATTTCCCGTAATCAAACTATTTCATTAAAGGGAGAACTATATGATAATATTCTTTTAGCTCAAGAAATGATTCATGATATTGACGTTTTACTAGTAACATTGCCTTCAAACTGACATACATTACTAAAGCCTTTGACAAACTCTCTTGGGATTTTCTTTTTCTATACTTCAACTTTTCGATTTTCAAAAGAATTTATTCGTATCATTAAAAACTGTCACTAATGTTTGGTTCTCGTTATCATTAATGGAGAATCGAGTTTTCTTCACTTCTAAACATGGCTTACGTCGGAGATCCATTATCTCCTTGCTTTTATTATATTTGCCGATTATTTATCCAGAGCCCGACGACCTATTCTATAATAAGCCGATTATGATTTACAAAACTCAAGGTGGATTTCCTATTACTCATCTTTGCTTTGCTGACGATTTTATCATTTTCTGCAATGAAGGACTCATAACGCTCATTGCACCATTCTCTTCGATCGAATCGTCTATATTGTTATTATATAGCGTGAAATGAGAGTAAGCAATGAATTTCTTTTTATTTTTCTCAACAATTATAAGGGGAATGAGTGAGTAGCAAACCTTGTCACAATGACATCGTCTTCTCCTTGAGCTCTTTAGCTGGTTCCTCATCGATTTGCCTTGTAGTCTGTATAGATTGCTTTAGTTT
Source organism: Cymbidium sinense (assembly GCA_021442155.1). Taxonomy (NCBI): domain Eukaryota; kingdom Viridiplantae; phylum Streptophyta; class Magnoliopsida; order Asparagales; family Orchidaceae; genus Cymbidium; species Cymbidium sinense. Next base: position 264,307,470 of record CM038215.1, read on the forward strand.
GTTCACTTCAGCATCCACCTCATGGACCATAGGCTCCTCCTTTTCGGGCAGCCTCATAATCCATACTTTGCTTCTTCAACTGCAAGATCTCCACAAGTTTAATGCATTCAATAAAAATAAAATATGATAGAAATTCCTTAAAAGGCCATGGTGGATGCCCAAACAAATGATAATTCAATCAAAACAACTGGCTCTCAAGATTTCTGCTCTTGAGCTGATTTTGCACTGTAAAACTTTCAGAGTATCAATTGTATACAGAGTTTTTTGATATGGTTCACCAAGAATTATAGCATGTAATCGCATCTTCTGAATGATTTATTGCGTATAAACTGTGAAAAGATTTATAGATCACTTAGAATTTTACATCGTTCATCACCATCATTGCCAGAAAAAAATACAAACAACAATAAATGACAGCGCATCCTAACTCCAGAAGACAAGAACCAGTTTCATCTAAGTATGTTCCTTTCACATGCACAAACTAAACTGCTAAAGATAACGACTTAGCCATATCCAAGAAAAACATATCAACTAAATCCAACAGTTCATTGCACTAACAAAAAAACTACATAACTGCAACTAGGAAATACAATTTCATCATCTGCAACCCCACAATGTTACAAGCATACCTCTGCAAGCTTCTCCTCGAGTTCACTTCTTCTCTCATCACAGGCAGGTAACTTGTCCATAAACACTTGCAAAGTGGCCAACTTTGCCTCCCTAAAGCGTTCAAAGAAAACCAAAAAATCCCATGATAAAACACATTATTACTAAGCCACACAGACCTTCCTGTCTACAAAATCATACCTGTGGTAGAGGAAATTGACAATTGCGCTGAAGATGAGGACCATCCTCCGGGGTTCCGGTATCAACAAATCGGAGAGCTTGAATCCGTTGCAATTTATTAAAACGAGAAGCTCATTCATCCGATGGTAGAGATTAATAGCGCGAACAGCGTCCTCGTGGTGCTCGGGGTTGTCCAGCAGCTGGAGGGCCCCGAAGTCAAGCTCGTCATCGACGTCTTCACTGCAAAGAAGATAAAACAACCGATAATAAAATGCTCGATCCCATAGGCTGAGGGATTGGGGATTTAGGGTTTCCGGTACCGGAGGGGTTGAAAGTAGTTGAGGACACTGGAGTAGAGTGTGCAGGCGAGGTCAGCAGTGGGGGCGGCGAGATCCTTCTCGGAGATGGTGGCGATGCCGGTATCGGTGAGGGCCGCGGCGATCTGCGACGCCGGCATCTCCGGACAGTAGAAGGAAGAAGCCATCTTTTCCTCTCTCTCTCTCTCTCTCTCTCTCCCGCCCGCGGACTCTTGAATGGTTTTGCCGCTCTTGCAATTTTGCTTTGAAGTCTCCGGTGGGCTGAATGGGCCTGTTAAACCAACGAGTAATCCACCGAAATATGATTTAAGGATTTTATTTATGCTTATTTTATATTATTATTAATATGAGTGAAGCATGAATACTAAATCAAATGATGGCTATCAAACACCACATGTTTTAATTAATATCTCTAATTATATTAAAATTTTATGATTTGCATAAAATGTCTTCTAAAGTTCATAGAAATTTATTTAATAATTATAACTAATAAAATCTATGAGTAAAATCATATATATATATATATATATATATATATATATATATATATATATATATATATATATATATATATATATATATGCAAAAAGTGTAGTATTGTATATACTAAACTTTGCCTTTTTTTTAAGTGTTTAATCTGTCTCCTCATACAAAATTTAAATGATTTGAACTAAAGATTATATGAAGTATTAGTGATCAAAACTTATTATTGGGCAAAAAAGCATACCTAATATGATGCTTGTGAATTTATCTTTAATTATTTTATATAATGTAAGAATAATGGTGTCTTATTACATAAAGGGTGTGCATAAATTTATCAAGTGATTCGCTAATATAATTAATCATTATTACAATATGTACTTGGCTAATCAACAAGATAAGTGAAATGAGTATAACAAAATGATGCATCAATATTAAGCTAGCATTAAGCTTAGCCCAATTGTAAATAGAAGCTTAACTGCGCACCCAAAGTGAAATCTAAAGTTAGGCTTAAGTTCTAACCCAATAATTCCAAATGAGTGCATGAACCATATAAGATAATATGAAGGCTACACTAATGGCACATCCAAATGAAGGCGAGATTGAAGAAGATAAACTTTAAATCTTAACTCCATATCCAAATCTAAGGATATTTTAACCAAATGCTTTGGAGGATAGATAAATGATTTCTTACTTTGGTTTATCTTTAAAGGAAAATGTGGTTAACAATACAAGAGGATTGCCTTTTTGAAAGTAATATTGTGCTTATAATAATAGTCCATTATCATTATCATACTTTTAGCATTTTATCTTATGATTTGAAAGTTCATATATATTAATTTGTGGCCATCATAAAAAGGGTTAAACTTCAAAAGGAGGCATTAACATAAAACTAAAGATAAGGTGAAGAAGGAGAATAAAAGTGAATGAAGGATTATAAGAGTGAGAAGATCCACCTGATAGTGAAGAGAGACAAGTCAACAAAAGAGTGTGGCCATCATAAATTAGTAAATAGATTATATATTGATATTGCATGTATTCAATCATCTCATCTAAATCTGACTATTTTTTCTAACCCGTTTTCTTCCCTTTACACAGCCATTCTAACAATTTTACATGTATTAGAAAATTAGGTTGTTGATCATAAAATGACTCATAATGATCTTATAGTTAAAGAGTTTCGTATTTCTCTTCCATGTTTAGTAATCAGAACTAGCCTTTATAATTTTGAAATAATTCATACAAATGTTCCATAAGTTAAAATCACAATGAATGATAAAATTTGATATGTCAATGGGAAGGCACATGTTGCTCACAAGATGGAGTGAAAATTAGCGATAAAAATGGAACATGAAACTGTAATTTGAGAAAAGTTTTTGTCATGAAGAAAGATAGACATGTAGCTAGTTAATTAGAAATGGTAGAGCATAAAAACCTTGCGAAAGGGAAAGTTCAATTTCTTTTTGTGAGGAAAATAAAAGATGATAGATCTACACTATTCAATTTCATAGCATTCTATGAATGGTACAAGCTTACTTCTCGATATATGTGACGAGTTCACACACAATTAGGATAAAAAGGAAATGAATTAAAACATATAATTATATAAGAAGGTTATATAAAGAGTAGTAATTTTCAGTACTAGAAAACATACAAACTTTATATAAGCATTTGTATATAAGGAATGTCATATTATTCATAGTGCCAAGGTATTATATTGATCTCAATGTTTGATCTTTGGTCCCCTTATTAAAACTCTTGACACCATATTTATAATGATGTTTTTCTATATAATTTGAACTAAAGATCCACTGAATAATAAAGTTAAATTAAACACCATGAGTTGATACACATTAGCATTAGTATTATTAGTAGTTATGTTAGATATAGTATTGATTATGTTCTTTTGATATTATGAATGTCTTACTTCAATGCATTAATTTCATTATTATAAGCATTTCAAATTATGCTAAAATATTTTGTTAGGAAGAATCATTACTAAAGAGTATTGTTAATCTCTCAAAGAATTTAGATGATGTGTTATCACAAGGTATCCTAATTCTATTCTGTCAAGAAATTTTTCTCAAATTTGAAGTGTCTTCGCATTTATGACCTTTGAGCATTGATAGATTTTGAAGATTATATTTTTCAATCGAGATTATTTGTGTGATGATAGATTTTGAAGATTATATTTTTATTTACTTTAAAATTTTGTGAATAGCTTCCTAAGATTTCACAATGCACATGCATTATTTACAAACTCAGTACATACTCATGTTCGCGGTGTAGGAGACAGCAACAAGATGAAAGTGAAGTTCATTGATGTTTCTTTAATATTGATGGCTCATAATTCTAAAGTCGGAAAAAATTACAATGAATTAGATGACAATTAAAGAAAGGAGAGATTTAAGAAGGTAGGCTCCAACCCTCAACTTAGAGAATTCAAATCTTTGATACTACTCTTGAAAATGATGATATCTTCACATAATATACTTTCACCTATTAAAGATCTTATTTTATAAGATAACACCATTCTTTTATGGACAATATGACATATTCATATAGGCAAATAGTTTAATAGGTTTGAATGAGAGAGTGCAAAATATTCACTCTCTTTGATTGGCGTACAATAGAACGAATTGTATCACACGTACTAGTTTAGTTAATAGATGCTCTTTTGATTGACAATCCAATCGACAAATACGTTTTATAATACGTGCGATTACGGAGCTCGTCAAGAGCCACCTAAGTGATGATCTTGAATGTGATAAAAATATAATTGTGCTATATTGACTATGAAACAATCATAATAATATTTTTAATCGAATGGTTAAAGATAATTTGATTATTCATAGATTAAACTTTATGTACATTTACTAAAAAAATTTAAAAAAAGGGGATTTATATACATACCACACAATTCTTATGTATTTACATATATAATACCTAAAGTTAGATATTTACTTATCTAACACTTTTCTATGCTTAAAAAAGTGTATTTCATTTTTAAAAAGTGAATAAAGTGATATTTTTGATGTGATATTGGAAATTAGGGTGTTATATATGTAAAAATTGAAGTTTAGTGTTAGATATGTAAATACATAAGAATTGTGTGATATGTATATAAATCTCTCAAAAAAATGGCATGAACATCCTTACATACATTAACATTGCTAATTCCTTATATATAAAAAAATTAATGCATTATTATTAAGCATGAAAGTATAAGACTTGAAATGATATAAAAAAATATATCATTTATTTATGTAAATCTCTCATATTTTTATTTTTTTTTCTTATTTTTTTTAAAACATGTTTATTTGATGTATTGTTTAAACATTTTTTTTTAAAACAAAGCACACTTTAAAAAAATACACAAAACATCCATTTAGTAAATACGTTTTAACATCTATTAAATTTAAAATAAAATTGTTGTTTTGTTCTATTATCATTATTCTTATATTTGCTAAAGCCCTGTGTGGGATCAATTTTGTTTTGTGTTTTTTATATATTATTTTTAAAAATATATTTATTTGATATATTTTTATTTCTATTTTTCAAAACAAATCATATTATTTTTAAAAATACTCAGAATAATTTTTAGTTATTTTAAGTATTTTTAAAAATAATTATTATCATCATATATATTTTATTTCAAATCAAAATATAATCAGAATAAAATAAAAATAAATTTGATCCAAAGGCCCCTAAGAGAGATAAATTTGGTGCGTAATGACACGTTTTATTTTAGACATCTTTCAAGAACACCAACTAAAAGTAGGGGTGTGCATTATTTGGTTTTAACCAAAAAGTCAAACCGAACCAAAGTTTTTGAATAATTTGGTTGGTTTTAATTTGAAAACTTTGGTTTTGGATTTTTTGGTTTTAATTACCAAATAAACCAAAGTAATTATATGATATCGGTATTATTAATTTATATAATATAATAGCTTATAAGTAAAATTATAAATATAAACTATGATATACAAAAATTCTACTACCAAAGCCGAATCTTGATGTTAAAAGCAAACCGATCAGTTGGCGGTAGAGATCAAGCACTTAAAATATCATTTAAAACTTTAAGATATGAGTTAAATCCCTAGCTCTCAAACATGGAGTGTTTATAGTCAAATCGGCGTCTTGACGAGCCGGATCTAACCCGATCTCATTCCGACTTCATTTGAGCATTCAAATACTTAAAATACATCAAATGATCAAAGGAATCATTTTGAGCCGTCCAGATGGAGTGGAGTGGTTCGGGTTTGCATATATTTAAACATCACTCCTCCTATAAATAATATCATTCTTCACATGAGGGAGGCCAGCAGAGAGAGAGAGAGCTCAAAAGCTTGAAAATCCTCCACGATAATGTCGTTGCCACCACTCGGCGGTCGACCCCGTTGGTTCCCACCGTATGCCATCGGTCACCGGTGATCCTCATCGTCGTCAATCAATCTCCAAAACCGGTCATCGCGCAATATCGCATCGTGATCATCATCAATTATCATCGCCCACCGCAGACCGCCGGCCATAGCCGAATGTATCGCCGATTCCATCCGACGAACTTCATCGCGCCGCCACCCCGTCACCATCATCTACTACAAAGCAATTTACAACGCGTGACTATATATTGTTGTGATTAATTCCATTGTCGATATCATATACAATTCTAATATGTGTCGGAAAACTTGTACTCAAAACAAATATATATAGTGGAAGATTTTCTTGGGCTAGGCCATAGTTTTCACTCTTTTGAGATTTTCACATAAAATTATAGTTTCTTGTTGACTCTTTAAATATATGTGTGTGTCTTTGGACTCCTCATAAGTAAAGTAAACTTTTACTCAATTGGTTTTCTAGTCATAATGACTGGCGTCGTCGTGAAAGATTCTCATTAATTTATCTTGTATGACGACCAAGTTTCCCAACAAAATCAAAACCACCATCGAGGTGGAGCATTTCAAGCTTTTAAGGAGCGCAAGCGAAGGATGAAGATTTATCAAACTTCGTTCCTTCAGATTTTGTCAGAATGGCAACTCTTAATCTTAGAAGATCGCCCATATTAATATGCTAAGCATATAATTGATTACCATCCCAAGAAACAAGTCAAAGTTGGAGGATATTTCAACATTGAGAAGAGATATAGCTTCACAAATTATGATTTTCCAGTCATACTCATGAAAAAATAAGACCAAAGTTAAGGAGCAATTTTGGCTATGACCACAAACAAATGTTTTGATTTGACTATTTCCACACAGGTTAATATCATTGAGCAAAGACTATGACAAACAATCTCGGATAAGTCAAAACTCCGCTACTCCACGGTAAGAAGTCACTAACACTTTAATAAGGATAGGTCAAAAGGTCCGGTGGACTTCCCACCTCTTCCATACAGTTAACATCGAGTAATACTCTAACAAACAACCTCGGATTGGTCAAAATCCTCATATTCAATTCGACCTCTTCCATACGACGTCATCGAAGTTACACTCGACAAACAACCTCGGATAGGTCAAAATCCTACAATTCAATTGACCTCTTCCATCAGTTAATGTCATCGGGTAACACTTTAACAAACAACCTCGGATATGTCAAAAATCCTCAGCGGATTCAACTCGACCTCTTCCATATAGGTAAGACATCAAATAATATTTTGACTAATACCTAGGATAGGCCAAAAGGTCTTTAGTGGACTTCCTACGACCTCTTTCATACAGGTTAATATCATCGGGTAGCACTCTAACAAACAATCTCGGATAGGTCAAAATTCTCAAATTCAATTCGACCTCTTCCATACATGTTTAACGCGTCGAAGTCACACTCGAGAAACAACTCGGATAGGTCAAAATCCTCGGATTCAATTACCTCTTTCATACAGTTAACATCTTGAGTCACACTCGACAAACAATCTGATAGTCAAAATTCCCACGGATTCAATGCCACCTCTTCCATATAGGTTAACGTCGAAGTCACACTCGACAAATAACCTCGATAAGTCAAAATTATCGGATTCAATTGACCTCTTCCATACAGTTAACATCTGAGTCACACTCGACAAATAAAAAAAAAAAATAAAATAAAAAAATAAAAATAACCGATAGGTCAAAATCCTCACGGATTTAGTTAGACCTCTTCCATACAGTTAACGTCGTGAGTCAACAAACAACCTCGAATAGGTCAAAATACTCGGCCAGATTTTCGACTCTTCATACGTTAACATCATCGGGTAACACTCGACAAACAACCTCGGATAGTCAAAATTATCGTGGATTCGATTTCGATGGTCGCCACCCGTCGGCCGCCGCCATCAGGTTGTGTCGGCGATCGCTTCGCCATCATCGGTCATTCGCCGTCGACGCCGATTAACCATCGACTACCATTGCCATCATCGACTCTGCGTCGCCCTTATCGACCACTCTCGTCGGTAGCCAGGCGGCCGCATTACGACCATCGCTGGGTCATCTTCACCGTCACCACCACCATGTTTGGTCATCCCATTACTTCGACGCTGGTCGCTGTCATTCGTCTAATTCGCATTTTGACACACTGCTTACTCATCGTAGGTCACTTTACCACGCTACATCGTGCCACGCTTGCCATTATCTCGGTCACCATATATCGGTCATCCGCCATTCTGCCGGTCGACTATCGCGGCCATTGGTTATTCTTGACCGTGGTGCCCACGCACCGGTCCGCCACTATCGCCGCGGTCACCACCGCCGAATCACTTACGATCTCCGGTCACCACTGCTGCGATCACGTGATTTGCATGCTGGTCCGCTGCGCCGGTCACCACTGCGACCATCGCTAATCTCGTCGCCACTGCGTCACGGTATCGCGTAAACCCGCCGCGCTGACCATATCCATTGCCACCACCGTGGTTATCCTCGCCGACCGTCGTCGGTCGCATGCTGCATCGCCACCATCGTCGGCATCATAACCCGTCTCTATTATCGCCGATGATCGCCTTCCAAACCCGGTCGGTCCATAAGGCCGGTTGATGTCTCTTCGAGGGAAAACTGCGTTATGACTACTCTTGATAACCTTCCGTCGGTCCGACGAGATCGGTTGACACCTCTTTCGGGCGGAGCTGGCGTATGAACTACGGGTCTTGATCACCGCCGTCGGTCCGTGATCTTGACACCTCTTTCGGAAAACTTGTCATATGAACTACGGTCTTGATCGCCTCCGAACGGTCGGTCAGGCGATGTCGTTGACCTCTTTGAGAAAAGCTCGTATGAACTAGTCTTGATCACCTTCGAGCGGTCGGTCGAGGTCGGTTTGACTCTTCGAGAAAACGGAGCCTGCAGATGAACTAAGGGTCTTGATCTCCTCCGAACAACGTCCTCTTAAGAAAAAGAGCAACACTCATCATATGAGGAGTGTGCCTTCTCCCTTGGCCCTAGACGAGTTTTTATAGACCCCTTATAGGGACAAAAAGGTAAAAAATCAAAGAAAACTGCCTAAAATCGCCCAAACGTTCAAAGCGCCAAAACGGTGAAGGGCCAAAATGGTGAAATGGACAGGACGGAACCAGTGCCCTCAGCCATACGCCGTCATTTCTCAGCATGGCGCTGCTCATCTCTCGGCTCAGCGTTCGACCCTCCGTGACTCAGCTCGTCGTCTGTTAGCCTGCTGGCGGCCAGCGCTCGACTCAGCTGGCTGTAGCGATCTCGTCTCATGTGACGCTCAGCCCGCGTTTGACAGTCGGCAGGCGTGGTTTTCGTCGCTTCTCGACACCTCCACGATTCCTGCACCTCACACCTCCTTCCTTGGCGTCTGACCTTCAGCCCGAAAAATCCATTGCAGTGTAAATGTTGGGATGAGTCCATAACCATGAAACTTTAAGGCGTACCGTACATCCATGGCCACCACCGTGATCATAATCTTATACTCATAAAGATATGTTCTCTCAAAATGTATGGTTAATGGACCCACAAATTTCATTGAAGAATTTGCTACTTTCAAGTATTTGGCATATATATTTTTGAATAATTGAGATAATGTCATCCAAAAATAGGGGGACAACTGATATGACACTGAAAATTCTACTAGTCAAAGCCGAATCTTGATGTTAGAAACAAAGATCCGAAGATGGCGGTTGAGATCAAGCACTTAAAATATCATTGGAAACTTTGGGATATTAGTTAAATCTCTAAATAGCTCTCAAACATAGAGTTTTTATAATCAAATCGAGCGTCTCGTTGAGCCGAATCTAACAAGCCCAAGATCTCATAATTCCGACTTCATTTGAGCATTCAAATACTTAAAATACATCAAATGATCAAAAGAATCATTTTGAGCCATCCGATGGAGTGGAGTGGTTCGGGTTTTGCATGTATTTACAAAATGTCACTCATCCATAAATAATCTCATTCTTGTGAGGGGAGGCTGCAAGAGAGAGAGCTCTAAAGCAGAAAATCCTCCAAGCATAATCGTGTCACCACTCGATGGTCGCCGACCATCCCCGTTGGTTACCACCCGTGGCGCCCGTCGGTCACCGGATCTCGCGTCGCGTCAATCTCCATCGTACAATCGCATCGTAGGCAATCGTCGCCGGTCATCATCGCTGACCGGCCTCGCACCATCGTCGACCCGCCATTATTTATCGAGGCCATCGCGGTCGCCATCACGCGGCGACCTTCGTCGTAACTAACCATCACCATCATCATCATCTACTACTGTTTATAATTCGAGCGTGACTATATAAATATTGTTGTCGATTGAGATTTCATTGTCGACCCTTCTCATATAATTGTAATCCGTATCGAAAAACTTATACTCAAAATAAATATATAGTGGTAGATTTTTTCTATTTGTTGATTTTACCACTTTTAAGTTTTCCGTAAAAATTCGGGTTTCTTGTTCACTCTTCAAATATATGTATGTGTCTTTGGACTCTCAATAAGGCTAAAGTAAACTTTTCTATGGCTGGTTTTCAACGACAACTACTATTGTTTGTTCATTATATAATAAAATATTATGCAAATAATTTTAAATATATAACTTTGGTTTATCCAAAACTAAACCAAAATAGAATAAATTGTTATTCGGTTTGTTTGGTTTTACATTTTATTTGGTCGGTTTGGTTCAATATTTTTAGGAATTCAAAACCAATTGGTTTTAAAAATTTATCATCCAAATCAACCAAACGCACACCCCTAACTAAAAGCCTTACAAGTAATTTATTTGAGTAAAGCTTAGAGTCTGCTTGGAATTAATTTATCATATATTTTTTATTCTTATATTATTATTTTTAAAATATGTTTATTACATGCATTTTTAAGCATTTTATTTTTTTTATTTTTGAAAATAAAGTACATTATTTTTAAAAATATTCAAAATAAGTTTTGAGTGTTTTAAATACTTTTTAAAAACAACTACACATCAATTATATTTTATTTTAAATCAAAATTTAAATAAATAATATAAATAAAAAATGAAAAGTGATCTCATACAACCCCTTAATAGTATATAACATAAATAAAAATTTTGATTTGTATAGTCTCGCCTTAAGAGTATGTATCTTTTCCAGTATTATAATTCTCTCTATTTTGACAAAATAAAAAAAAAGGTTTATCGTGATTTTCAGGTCTGATTATATATTGAATCTATATAAAATGGATTTGTGAAATCAATTCACACATGTTCTTTTTTTTAAAAAAAAAAAAATCCCAACCAATTATGATAGATTCAAAATCCAATAAATACAATTTTTCAAATAAGTCTAAAATATTTGGACTTCATTTGTGAATTGATCATCCAACTGATTCTATATAGGTTCAAAATCATTTCTGCATAGTATAGAAGATTGAACCAATGAATTTGATCGATATTTATAAAACTTGGTGATCTAATATTAATCAAATTTGAACTTTTGAATTTTAATAAAATATCTAGAAATAAAATACTTAAATTAAAATGAGAAAATAATTAAATTTGTATTTTTTTTAAAAAAATTTAATTTAGATTTATATTTAAATATTAAAAAAAATATCTCAAAATTAAATATTATATATTAAATTAATTAAATATATATTATTATTAATATTTAAATTTTATTAAAATAATATTAATATTTATTGATTTATTTAACATTATTTAATTCTGATTGAATATGTTGATCCTTAGTTTTTCTTTTCTATTTTAATGTTTGGTTTTTAAAATAATAATTGTGATTTTATAAGTTTTGATCTAATGAGTGAGAAATTGCACATGCCTCTGTCAGATCATATGAGTGAAAAATTTCAGAAGAGCTACGTTCCCCTTCAATTATTGTGATTTTATAATTTTTAATATAAAAATTATAAATACAAGAAATTGCACATACCTGATCACTTTAATTATTGAAGTTATTTTTAGAGAAAGATAAGTTTCATCATCTCAGCAATTTTATTCTTATCTAATTTATGCCTATGATAATAATTTATTCTCCTGAATTAATTATGATTCATTAATGAAGTGGAGTAAGTGAGAAGAAGGAAGAAAATAATATTTCATTAATTAAAAATGTTATCCTATTTCATAATCTTTTAGATCTCTCTCTCTCTCTCTCTCTCAAGAGGTTATTTGATTGAATGTTTTGAAAATAAATATATTTTTGATTGGAAAATTTTGATCTTCATTAATTAAGACTTATTATATACATTCACGTACAAATCACAATTATAAAAATCACTTTTAATTTATTCCTTCATATGAAAGCAATAGATGCTCATCTTATTTATTTCATAATTCATACTGCCTTACATTTATGATTTAAGAAATAAGAGCTTCTTATTGGGTTAGAAATATCAAATTCATTCATTGTATATATTTGTATTTATATATATATATATATATATATATATATATATATATATCATAATGATAATCTAGATTTTTTAGTTAAAATATCAACTTATATAAATCGTCACATGGATATGCTAGCATGAAAATGCATCGATTATTATTTTTATATAAAATGATCATTTATATCTTCATATTGTAAATCATCTTAAGAATTGTTTACACATAATATATTTATAAATTTTTTAATACACAACACCTTTGATTAATCTTTACTTCTTTTAGGTTTATATTAAGAGTTGAGATTATTCTCTTTATTGTATCTCATGTTGACAGGTTGTATCTATAAGATATTTTCACATTCGTTGAAAGTATTTTCATAATCCTACAAACAACATAAATCCATAAACATGTAATCTCAAAATCTTGAACAAAGTGAATTTCACAAATTAATTAAGAAATAAATCACATACTTTGATTTGCCATGATATTTTTAAAAGTTTTAGAATTAGGGGTTCTCTTCGTTCACCTAACTTTTGTTTGTGTAATTATCTTAATAGAGAGACACTTACACATTAAAGGTAAGAATATGACCAGTAGTTTTCTCAAGGAGAAGAAGCTTTATTTGATCCAACAGTATAAATGATTAACCAAATTCTCTTAACCAATAGAATTGAGTATAATTAATTTTAACTAATAAATTGAACGATCATTAATGTAGGTCACACTTCATGACTAATTATATATTTATTAAGTCCTTTCAGATCTTGAATTGGATAAAGTGCCACTTAAAGGATCTCACTGATTTAGGAAATGAAAATAAAGTTGATCCACAACAATGCAATGCATTAACAATATTTTGAGAGTGACACTATTGACCTGCACAGTTATCCCATCATGTGAATTAGGAGAATATGGTTGATCCAAGCTATTTATGCGTGAGAATAATAAATTCATTGTGAAAAAAAGTGGACCAATTCAGAAGAATTTTTCCGTTGTTTGAGGATACCACCATATCAAGATCGAGGTATCGCTATTATTTTGAAACTTGTAGGATCTGAGATTAAGGCAAGAGAGATTTTTAACCCGTTGTTTAATAGTTTATTGTTTTAGTATGTAAAATCACAATTGGTTTTTTAAGATGATCAAAAGTGAGCGGCATCACCTACAAGATTTTGATAAAAATCGCAATACATAATTAGCTCTAAAAATCATTTTAGTTGATTTTATCAAGGATAATATCTCAAATTTATCCACAAATTCAATGTTGCGATTAATGGGAATAATTGATGCATTGGTTATGTTATGTCTAAAAAATCACTGTTTGAAAAGTTTTGATTTTAGGAGCGTAAATAACTAGACCATTTTTCTATATAAGTCATTTAAATATTTGTAGATGGTTAAAATGTTCATCGATCTGGAAAAATATAAGGACATCATCGATATAAATAAGGATATACTAAAAATAATTTTCAAATATATTGTTCATAATATGTTTGAAATTACGATGAGCATTTTAAGCCCAAAATGCATAACATTTCATTCATAATGACCTAATGGAATGGAGTATATATATATATATATATATATATATATATATATATATATATATATATATATATATATATATATATATATCAATCTTTGAAATTTTGAAAATCAAATTTTGATCTTTGCTTTGTGTGACGATGCAAAAAATCTCTTTTGTTTAGAAGAGGGTATCCCATTCATTTCAACTTTATTAAGAGGCTTGTAATTTATTATAACTCTCTTTTTTTTTCATTGCATTCATGAATGCAAACAATGTGGAGAATATGATTTGAATTATTCCTTTTCTAATAATTCAACAATCTCCTTTTACATAAAGAGAGATAAGCTCATTCACTATAAGGATGAGCCTTGTGATGTCACGTTCATTGAAAGAATCAATGTACGGAAGTTTCACTGAGTAATTTTTTTCAATTCCAAAAAGCTACTGGATTATCTCCACAAATAAATTTTTGAATATACCAATTCAATAAATCTAAGATTTATCAATTTTGGGTAAAGACCATTTATTTAAGTCTTCTTCATTTAGAGGAAACTCCGTTGAAATGTTGCCCTTGATTCATTTTTTGTGAATTAATAGCTCGCATCTTGGGGGCAGCTTCCATCCATTCGTTGAAAATTTCTTTAATGGATCGACAGATATTACGCACCAAAATAGTTACACCGCAAAAGAACTATCTTTGGAAGATCTTGAAATAATTTTTTTATTTATGATTATCATCAATGAATATTTTCTCTTATCGTTGATAAGAAAGAACATCTTCATCATTGAACATAACTTCGAATTTACACCGAGTTTATATTGTTGATTAAGAGAGAGAAATAATTTTTCTAGAATGGAGTCAAACCCATCACTTTGATGAATAACCTTTTGTATAATGCATTTGCTATACAAAATGATGTGAAGTGATTGATCTCTAATATGAGAAATCTCAATACACTTTAGCTGTGTTAGGATTTTCTCAAGATTTTCTCAAGATTTTCTCGAGCGAAATTAGCTTCATATGAAAATGGGTTATTTCCCAAATATCTTTCTAAGAGTGCTCACAGATTATTTATTGAATAATCGAGAGATTTATTTAAGGATATTCTGTTTATTTCTTTTGTGAAATAAATATGTCTATGTTACGACATCTTTAAGGGATGATGCTTATTTTGCGGATTCTCCTTGCTTAATAGTAGTGGAGAAGATCCATAAAGATATATTTTTATGTGATCATTCCAATGCGTGAGTTGGACATTGTTTAAACCATGAACTCCCCCAAAGAGGGACCACCTCGATTAGAGGGTGTCATTCTCCATTGAGGGGTGAGCTAGCCCCTTGCAAGAAGAATTTGGGTTTGAAAGGTCATGACCCTAGAAAAAAAATATCTTGTACCAAAGATAAATGGGTAAGAGATGCACACCTTAATTTTTTGGAGTAAAGAACAGTCTTTTCTCCTTAGTTTCCAAGATTTCTAGCAAAATGATCCAAAATAGCTTGGATCAAATTATAAAGAAATGGTGGACATAGATCAATGTTGAAGATAAATTAAAACAAATCTGAATTATCATCAAGTCTTATTTGGAACTAATAGTCCCATAGAAGACCTCAAATTTTGAGCTATCATGAAGTACTGACAGATCAAGCAAATATCCTCAAAAAATGAAGATAAAGCACGGCTTAAAAAATGTACGAGGCTCAATTCACTAAAGTATTTAAGAAACCTATCTACATCTGTGAAAGCGGAGAATCTTCCGACGATGTCGATGTGGAATCTACAAGAGAAAATTAATTCTCCACTCAATCAATTATTGATAGCACTAGACAGAGAGAATCTACTTTTTAAAAGTTAGCCTCAATTATTTAAGACTTTTTGAAAAGGTGTAATAATGTCGAATAACTTTTCTTAAAGTTATTACATTATTCTGATAGGATGTCCAATAGTTGTACTTTGCTTAACAGATAAGCAAAGTGACTTCAATTATTATACCTTCGCTTCTCAGATAAGCAAAATTATTGTATTCAATTTTATTTTTTGATGTCTGCCTCTCTCTCTATAAATAGAGGTTGTGTCCATTGTATCGGTGCGCTCAGTGTTGTGTGGTGTGTTCTTCCTAAGGGTTCTTCTTCTTCTAGCTTTCTCTTCCTCTTCCTAGTTTGGTCATCTATAACAATTGAGTAAGTCCTTAAATAAATTAATTCTTTCTTATATTATTCTGATTTATCTTTAAAATCTTCAAAGTTGCAAATACAACTTTATGGATATGACTTTCCCGGATCAAACTATTGCTTTAATTTTCAAGATACATTTTAGAGTTCTTAATACTTTGAACTCAAAAATCAAAAAGGTTGTTCAACCTCTTGAACGGACAACCTTAATTGAAACTAATCTGTTAGCCTCTCATATAGTAACTAACAGAGTTATTAAATAGAATGAGATAGTATTCTCTGACTCTTGGGCAATACCTTCTACGATCACTCCAAGACCATCCAGCAACCAAGACATCGATTAGATAATCCAAATATCTGGAGGTGATGTAGAAGTTAGAATTAATCCACAAAGATCAATCACTCTTTCCAGACTTTCATTTCCTGCAGAATCTTTGGTAAGAATAAGATCTTTAGGTTCTTCTACTCATACAGAAGAACCACCAATTGAAGCAATTCAATTAAATCGAAATAATGTTTACTTTCTCGTGAGAGAAAATAAATCTCCCACCCCTTCTAAAATAAATTTTAGTCTTAATGAATTATGAAATAGGACCTAAGTCTAGAGATACTTTTTTGAGAGATTATAATCAACTTAAATATGAAAAATTCTGAAAGTGTATAGAAATACCTAAAAGTCAAAGACTCAAATATCGATATATATTTCAACGAAATGATTATGGGTTCCTCAAGTAGATCTTGAGATGATGGTCTTTTATTATAATGTTTATCTAATTTTTTTCGAGGATAAGATAATTTATTTATCTTAAGTGGTGAGTGAATCTAAAGATTCTGAAATTCATCTTGTATCTCTTCAAGGTCTTCATGTGATTCTTCAGATTCATCAGAGGATTCATCCTCTAAAGTACCTAAAGATTGATCTTTAAATTAAAGAATTAAATCTTGAATTTCTTCTTTTGAAGGTCCTAACTTAATAGGAAGTTTAGGAGGAAGTTGAAAAAGAGGTTTTACTATAACGAAAGATGAACTTGCTGAAGATTTTTCTTCAGTAATTCTTCTTATAATCTTTTCTTGAAAAGGAATTTTTTCTTTAATCTGACAACACTTGTTGATAGTGGCGCAGATTTAAATTGCATCCAAGAAGGATTAATTCTTTCTATGTATTTTGAGAAAACCACTCAGAAGCTTAAGGCTGCTGATGGTGAGACCTTACAGATTGACTATAAGATATCTCTTGTAGCAATCTCAAGATGATATTTGCATTTGTATGCCACTTTTATTAATAAAAAATTAGCACATATTATTTTGGGAACATCATTCCTTCTCAAACTAATGCATATAACTAGAATTGATGATATTGGCTATTTAAGTCAGAATCACCTTTCAGATTTAGAATTATATCCATTCACAATGCATGAGTTGGACGGATCGCCTGAACCACAACCTCTCCCCCCAGGAATGACAGACAACCTCGATTAGAGGGTGTCATCCTCCGGTGAGGGGTGAGCCACCCCTGACTATCCCTATAGGAATTCATAGGTTAGAAAGTCAGGAAGTGAGTTAGTTGAACCTTTAATAAATTCAATGTCAAAATCAAAAATGGAAAGCTGTACCTGCCATGAAGCAAAAATTTATTTAGAAACTAAATTTTGACATCCTTTCTATAATATATTTAAGAGAAGAGCAATCACGCAATAAAAGCGTTGATTGAGAAGGTCATCCTGAAATTTAGAAATGCATTTAACAACAAAAAACATTTCTTTCTTAATAATAGAATACTTAGCCTGAGTTGGATTCCAATGGCAAGAAGTAAAGCAAATCAATTTTTCAAAAGAATTTTTTCGTTGTTTGAGGATACCACCATATCCGAGATCAAAGGCATCGACTATTTTGAAACTTGTCGGATCTGCAAGATTAAGGCAAGGGAGATTTTTAACCCGTTGTTTAATAGTTTGGACTGCTTTAGTATGTAAATCAGTCCAAGGAGGTGATATCTTTTAAGACAATCAAAAGTAGAGCGCATCACGCAAGATTTTGATAAAATTTGTAACATAATTTAGGCTCCTAAAAATCATTGTAGTTGATTTTTTTGAGGATAATATATGAAAATTTATCCTCAAATTTAATAGCGATTAAAGGGAATAATCGATGCATTGGTTATATTATGCCTAAAAATTAAATTTCTATTTGAAAGCTTTTGATTTTAGAGCGAAACTACTAGATCATCTTTCAGATATCCATTTAAATGTTTGTAAATGGTTAAAATGTTCATCGTTGGTGTTGAAAAATATAAAGACGTCATCGATATAAACAAGGATATAATGAAAATAATTTTCAAATATATTATTCATAATATGTTGAAAGACATAACACTCCATTGATAATGACCGAATGGAACTATGAAAGTAGTTCTATATCTATTAGTTTCTTTGATTTGAATTTGCCAATAGCCTGACTTTAAATCAAATTTTGAAAAGATATTTACTTTGTATAGATGATTAAGCAAATCTCTTTTGTTTGGAAGAAGGTATCTGATCAATTTTAGAACTTTATTAAGAGGCTTGTAATTTATTACAAGTCTCGGCCTTCCTCTTTCCTTTTCAACTACATTCATGACATAAAAAGCATTGCAGCTATATGGAGAATAGGATTATCGAATTATTCATTTTTTTCTAATAATTCAGCAATCTTCTTTTTACATAAAGAGAGATAATGCTCGTTCATCTGACAAGGATGAGCCTTAGTGGGGATGTCACGTTCATTAAATGAATCAATATACGAAAGTTTCACTGAGTGAATTTTTTATTCCAAAAAGCTACTGGATTATCTCCACAAATAGATTTTTGGATATCTCAAGAAAATTCTTTAATTTTATTTTGAACTGATGGAGAAGAGATTTTCTGTTTTAATGATAAATAAAAAATTTCTTCTTTCAAGTAATTTATGTGCATAGATTTATTATTAAGTCTATTCATTTCATTAATAACAATTTCTTTAGAATTGGTGATAAATCAAAATACAACCTTTTCATTCCACATTCTCATTGGGTGCACTTCCGACAAATATTTAGTATTAAGATCGACTGTGCTTAGCAAGTCATCCTTTTGTTGCTGAGTGAGGTAATGGTCCCACCAACCTTTTAGTATACCAGAAAACCCGGAGATAATAGCCCAAGCGGTCTGGTCAAAAGAGTTGGAATTATATCCGCTTCAAAGGCGCAAAACATTAGCATACGATTTAAGATTTGATGAATCGATGTTCAACAAGCCCATCAATATTCATTCACAAAAGAAGTCTCCATCATAAGAATTACCAAAAAAATCGATTGGTTCCTCAAGTAAATCTTGAGGTGACGATCTTTATAATGTTTGGACGAGAATATTTAAAATTTGATCCAAGCTATTTTGATCATTTTTGGAACTCTTGGAGACCAAGGAGAAAAGACTCATTCTTTACTCCAAAAATTAAGGTGTCCATCTCTTACCCATTTCCTATAGTACAAAGATATTTTTCATGCTAGGGTCATGGCCTTACATGACGCCAACAGTCTTCATTGGAAGCAAAAATTCATCAAAGGGCTTCCAAACCTTTTTGTCAATAAGGTAAAGACTCATCTTTGTTTACCTAATGGATCGATTCCATATGATAATTATGCTTATAAAAATCTTATATCTGCTTGTATTAAAGGAGTAACAGGATAGACGAAATAATATAAGAAAGAAATAATTTATTTGTTTAAGAACTTACTCAATTATTACAGATGACTGCAAACCAGGAAGAGGAAGGAGAAAGCTAGAAGAGAAGATCCCTTAGGAAGAACGCACCACACAACACTGAGCACACCGATACAATGGACAACTTCTATTTATAGAGAGAGAGAGAGAGAGGCAGACAACAAAAAAATAAAACTAAATACAATAACTTTGCTTATCTAAGAAGCAAATGTACAATAATTGAAGTCACTTTGCTTATCCGTTAAGAAAAGGTTCAACTATTGGGCATCGTGTCAGAATAATGTAATAACTTTAAAAAAAGCTATTCTACATTATTACACCTTTTCAAAAACTCTTGAATAATTGAGGCAACTTTTGAAAAAATAGATTCTCTTTTTAAAAAGTCTTCAATAATTGAGGTAGGTTTTAAAAAGTAGATTCTCTTTGTCTAGTGCTATCAATAATTGATTGAGTGGAGAATTAATTTTCTTCTGTAGATTTCACATCGACATCGTTAGAAGATTCTCCGCTTTCATAGATGTAGATGAGTTGCTTGAATACTCTGACGAATTGAAGCCTCATACATTTTTAAGATGTGCTTTATCTTTGGGCTTTTTTTGTGAGGATATGCGCTTGATGCTATCACTTCATCTACCGATTTCAAAAATCTGTCTTATGGGACTATTAGTTCCAAATAAGGCTTGAAGATAATTCATATTTATTTTAATTTGTTTTTAACATTGATCTGTGTCCACCATATCAATAAGAATTGTCGTTGGAGGACTAGCTGATTAGATGGATCTTTTCCGAGAGTAACATTCGAGGACCAAATCCAAAGGATTTGGCAGTTTGTGAAGAATTAGGCTAAATTTTGCCCCTGAATTATTTTTCGTGGATTGATAGCTCGCATCTTGGGGGCAGCTTCCATCCATTCGATGAAACTTTCTTTAATGGGATTAGGCAGGATGTTCAATTCTGCACCAAAATAGTTTCACCAGCGAAAGAACCATGCTGGAAGATCTTTTGAAAAAATTTCTTTATTCATGATCATCATCCATGAATGTTTTCTCTTATCGTTGATAAGAGAGAACATCTTGATCATTGCTTGAACATAACTCCAGTAATTTACACTGACTTTATGTTGTTGATTAAGAGAGAGGGAGATATTTTTTTTTTCCCGGAATGGGGTCAAACCTCATTCACTTTGATGAATAACCTTTTGTATAACACATTTGCAATAAAAATGGCGAGTTGATTGATCTCTAACATAAGAAATCTCAACACACTTTAGCTGTGTTAGGATTTTCTCGAGATTTTCTCGAGCAAAATTAGCTTCACATGGAAATGGATTATTTCTCAAATATCTTTCTAAGAGTGCCCACGGATTAGTTATTGAATAATCAGGATTTATTTCAAGGATATTCTGTTTTATTTCTTTTGTGAAATAAATGACTCTTATACGACATCTTTAAGGGATGCATGTGTACTCTTCAAATAAATGTTTTGGACTATAAGCTATTCTTGAAACAAAAAAAATGGCTGATTTCGACTTATAGGCTTCTACGTTTGTTCCTATGTCCATTTAAAGTCTATCACATTTGGCAGACATTTCTAGACTTAAGCAATAAAGGATATGGAACTGCTTCCATTTTGAAGAGCTTTATGGGCGATATAGCCTCACCTCTCTTCAACACATAGATATAAGCAACTATCTAAGCCTCTGATATATGTGCCATCCCAAAAGCCTTCAATCTTTCCAAAAGCGTATTTGACAAATCTTGGTAAAAAGCATTAGAAAGTATTCTAGTGGATTCTTAGATATTATGTGGAACTAAAGATGTTTGTTTGCAATTTGAAAGGACTACATATAGAGTCTTTGGATGTGTTGATTCAGACTTTGTTGGAGTTATTGATAAGAGGAGATTGGTCATAGAATATATCTTTAACATTTGTAGTTGAGTTTTTAGTTGTAATGCTGCTTTGTGCACTATGTTGACATTTTTATAGTTGAAGTCGCATATATGATTATAACTGAAGTATGTAAGAAACTTATTTGGCTGAAATGTTTATTTGGAGAGCTTAGCAAAGACTAAAAGATCACCATTTTGATGTGTGGTAGTCATGTGCTATTTATCTTACTAAAGAATAAATATTTCATTTAAAACCAAAGAACATTGATGTTTGTTATCATTGTATAAAGGAAGATATTTCTTGTGAAGCACCCATAATAATCTTGTTCGTATGATGATCAAATCACTCCTTATTGTCAAGTTTGAGAATTGCTTTAACTTGGTCCGTATTCATTGTGATCATTAATATATTTTGAAAGAGTTGGAGAATATTTTATTAAAGATTGTAGATTTATTCTAATCTTTTTATTTCTTCTAAAAATTCATGTTAATGTGGAGTTGGTTGAAATTTATGACTCAAATTCTTTTGGGCTTGGATATTGGGTCTCACTTGCCTTAGTAAAAAAAAATTATAGCACAACAATTAATGAAGTAAATTAGATCCATTCATAAACTTTTTAAATCTCTTCTCTCACAGAAGATTGTTTGGTTGGATGTTTTGGGAAAAAAAAATTAAAGACTTTAGAATAACTCAAATATAGTGCATTTTGTATATTTTGAATTGTTTGATTTGTTGTAAGTTAAATATAAAAAAAATATTTTCTTATGTATGGTTAATTATAAAATAAAAACTTAGAACTCCATATTTAGAACCTAGATTTGTAGACAAAGATAAAGGTGGAGTCAAAATCGAAGGGGATAGGGGATGTGTCACCATGGGAAATTGGCGAAATTTGGAGTTGGAAGATGGAACCAAAGTCCAATGGGATAAGGGAGGCACCAATGGAGTATGAACAATACTTTTTTTTTTGTGAATTATAATTTATTTTTTCTATGAACTTTCAATTTAATAATTCAACTATATTATTAATTTTCTTGATTTTATTGATATGCATTTGATGAACGCAATTAAAATACAAAATTAAATATATAATTGTTTACTTAAATAAGAGACAGAAGAAAACAATTTTGTGAATTATTCTCATTATTGTTTCTTATGAATTCTCTCCCACTCTTATCTCTAATATTGCTATAGTTATAATTTTTTAAATATTTATATTACACTAATTAAAGCTTGCTCTTCAAAAAAAATAAAATGTCATAACAATATCAATGATCGCTATGCCAACAACACCACAAGCTCAACACTAAGATTGACATCACAATCACCAATTAGGTTAACGTGTGCTATCAACATTAAAGTTAACACATGATTATCATCATCAATAAGGCTGATACATGATATACCAATTTCAGTATCATCATTGATACTAATGCTGAAAGTCACCATTAATGCTAATATCGATGATGATTACAATACCTGCTATCACTAGCAAATTTTACATCCATTGTTGACACTAATATCAAAGTGGCAAAACTCCTTAGTATCATGCCCATGATACCTATTGAAAGCATAATATCTCGAACATGAGGGCCTATCTTTATGGGAGCAAGGCAATATAAATATTCTAAATTCTGTACGACCTTAATTAGCTTGCCCATGGAAACACACAATAACGTGATTGTACTATATTGGTGTTGTTATTGTTGCTCGTCATGATAAGTAAGAGTAGGTTGTGACACCTTATGGTGTGGAGCTGGTCTCGCTCTCAGTGCTAATCTTGCATGAGTTTGCATCTCTATGATAGATGATAAGTATGGTAGTAAGAGCCGTACGACTTCTTGTCTGCCTTTCACACTCACAGACAGGCTCCAAAATATAAGTTGAGTGGCAAATGGTCTTGCTTTGGTGGCATTCATCTTTGTTGAGTCACTCTAAAGATAAAACAATTTCATTGTACTCCTCTCCATTAACATTGAGATAGAATGAAAAATCACTATTGCTTGAGAGTTTAATATATATATATATATATATATATATATATACTGGCAACAATAATATACCCTATTCTCCTCACCTTCAGCAGAGGCAGAGAGGATTGAATATTCGGATCTAATATAGCCATTTAATGCCACGGTCAGTTGATGTTACATGTTTTGTTATTTCATAGAAAATATTTCTTGAAAATCTTGGCTTGGCTTATTTCTTTATTCTTTAATCGTAAAATTTTCCTATAATTTAATTAAATTTTATTAAATTAGAGTTTTCACAATGAAAATTTTAATAAATAAATTTAAATAGGATGACATTTTGATATCAAGCCGGCGCTACAATTTTATATTATACAACATTGATGAAGAACAAATAAATTTGACCAAGTAGTAAAAGTATTTGGCCTTTTAAATTCTTATTGACTTCGACAAATTAAATAAATTCAAATAGAAAGAATGTCAATGGACCGAGCTCTATTGATTTTACAATGTTTATTATTTATTAAATTTTTTTATTGATTAATTTCTTTATTATAATTTTTTAAATTTTTTTAAAATGAATTTTTCACGATGAAAATATTAATAACTAAAAAAATTGAAGAAAAGTTTTAACTGATAATTAAGGATTTATTAGGGATCAATTTTATATTTTATTTTTTAATTTTGTTGTTGATTTCTTTTTTTTCTATTTGTGTTTTTTAACAGTTTCGTATTTTTGTTTATTTTTGAAATCAAACCAACTAACTTTTTAAATAGTAAAATAAACTGTCAGGTGCTTTTTTTTTATTTAAAAAGCTCTGCTTTCTGTGTGGACTGAAAAATAAAATTAGCTATTATTTATAATATATGACTGATTAAATTTAATATGTTGAGGTTTGAATTCATTCAAAAAAAAAATAAAATCTAATATTTCGTGAAAATCTAAAGTACACTAAGAGCATGTTTGGGATCAATTTTGCTTTATGTTTTTAATTTCTTTATATTATTTTTAAAATATGTTTATTTAGTAGGCATTTTTAATTTCTTTTTCTTTTAAAAAATAAATCACATTACTTTTAAAATATTCATAATAATATTTGGATGTTTTGAGTATTTTTAAAAATAATTTTTTATTTCAAATATAAATATAAATAAATTAAATTAAAATTTAAAAATAGAAAAATAAAAGTGCTCACAAAACGATTTGGTGCGAAATTATGAGCTTTACTTTAGACTTTTTCAAGATCATCAATTGAAAGTCTTACAAATAATTTATTTGAGGAATGATTAGAGTCTATTCGGAAACAATTTTATTTCATATTTTTTTATTTTATTCCTACGTTATTTTTAAAACATGTTTATTTATTATGTGTTGTTTAAAGATTTTTATTTAAAACAAAGCACACTTTAAAAAAAAAACACAAAACATCCATTTAGGAAATACATTTTAACATCTATTAAATTTAAAATAAAATTTGTTTGTTCCATCTAGTCGAGAGCACGCTAAAGCCCTATGTGGGATCAATTTTGTATTGTTTTTTTTTTATTTAAAAATATATTTATTTGATGTATTTTTTTTTTAAAATTTTAAAACAAATCATATTATTTTTAAAATACTCATAATAATTTTAGTTATTTTAAATATTTTTAAAATAATTATTACTATCATATATATTTTATTTTAAATCAAAATATAATCAAAATAAAATAAAAATAAATGTGATCCAAAAGTCCTAAACACCAACTGAAAGCCTTACAAGTAATTTATTTATTGATAAAGTATTATAAATATGTTCAATTTTTTTTATATATTTTATTCTATTTTGACAAAATCACATAAAAAAAAAGATTTGTGATCTCCATGTATCTGATTATATGATCTCTTTTTTTTAAAAAAAATTATATCGTGATTTCCTATGATTATATATTGAATCTATATATATTGAATCTATATAGGCATGATTTTTTTAAATCCCAATCGATTCTATATAGATTCAAAATCTAATAAATATATTTTTCAAATAAGCCTAAAATATTTAGACTTTGTGTCAAGAAATTAAAAAAAAAAGATCATGCTAGTCCATTTGTGAAATGACCATCCAACCGATTCTATATAGGTTCAAAATCATTTCTGCATAGAATAGAGATTGAACCAATGAATTGGATCGATATTTATAAAACTTGGTGATCTAATATTAATCAAATTTGAACTTTTGAATTTTAATAAAATATCTGGAAATAAAATAATTAAATTAAAATGAAAAATATTTAAATATTTTTTTTAAAAATTTAAATTTAGATTTATATTTAAATATTTAAAAATAAAATATAATATCTTAAAATTAAAATTATTATTATTATTATTATTATTATTATTATTATTATTATTATTAATATTATTATTATTATTATTATTATTATTAATTTTATTAAAATATTATTAATTTATTGATTTATTTAACATAATTTAATTCTAATTGAATATGTTGATTCTTAGTTTTTCTTTTCTATTTTAATGTTTGATTTTAAAATAATAATTGTGATTTTATACTTTTTTAATCAATTGGTGAGAAATTGCATGCCTTTGTCATCACATGAGAAAATCGGAAGAGCTATGTTCCCCTTCATTATTATGATTTTATAATTTTTTAATATAAAAAAATAAAAAATACATGCACATGCTCTATCATCAATTATTGAAGTTATCTTTAGGAAAAGGTAAGTTTCCTCACCTCAATAACTTTATATAATTCTATGCCTATGATAATAATTTATTCTCCTCAATTAATTATGATTAACCAAGTGGAGTGAGAAGGAAGAAAATAATATTTCATTAATTAAAAAGTTATCCTATTTCATAATCTTTTAAATCTCTCTCTCTCTCTCTCTCTCTCTCTCTCTCAAGAGGTTATTTGATTGGATGTTTTGAAAATAAATATATTTTTGATTGAAAATTTGAGCTTCATTAATTAAGACTTATTCATGTACAATCACAATTATAAAATCACTCTTAATTTATTCATTTATATGAAAGCAATAGATGCTCATCTTATTTATTTCATAGTTCATACTGCCTTTATGATTTAAGAAATAAAGCTTCTTACGTTTATCAAACTCATTAATTGTAAATATATATATATATATATATATATATATATATATATATATATATGATAATGTGATTTTTTGAGTAAAAAATATCAACTTATACAAATCGTCACATAGATATGCTAGCATGAAAATGCATCGATTAGTATTTTTATATAAATGATCATTTATATCATCATATTGTTAATCATCTTAAGAAATTTTTACACATAATGTTATAAATTTATGACATATGTGACATTACTACTATATTATAAATTTTTTATATAATAGTTGATACTACCTTATCATCCATGCCTCAAGAAATAGGAATTTCTTATTGAGTTTGAAATTCAGGCTCATTCATTATAACATGATTTTTTATAATAAATCTCACCAATTTTGTTGAGCTATCTCAGACTTTGCAACAGTAGAGATTCTGTTCACTACTTGAGTTTATAATGTAGCTTTAGTTTAATTTTTTATGGTGTTTGGGTGGTCTTGTTTATATGTGTGTGTGCAGAACACACACACTTCTCCTAACTTTTATATGAATTAGTCATGATGACTTAATCGCAAGTCTTGTCCATATTGCAATAATAAAGAAATTTTTTAAAATAAGCGATTAAATCTTAATTAGATTAGGACATTTAACAAAATTCAAAATTGTCATCGGTTTAATTGGCTGCTTAATATATTATCTCCTCGCTCTCGACTCATAAATATTAAATTTTTTAACAAACCATATTTTGATGCTGAGTTGTCTTGTTGGAATTCATGAGCTTGGTATATTATCATACAAATTCTCCTGTAAAAAATCAATTTGTCTCATTATTTCTTTTTTCTATTCAAGTTGACTCAATTTTATTGTGACCATGGATGAATCTAAAATTTCATTTGGAAAAAATTATAATCTCAACAATTAATTATATTCTGATTGATTTTTTTTTTTTTCTTGATTTCTCTTTATTAACACTAAGTGTATGCAATTAATTATACATTCTGAGTTTATCTACCAAGTAACATTTTCAATAATAGATACTATTTATGATAAATCTCCATAAATGCAAAAATAGGAAAACATTAAGACATGATTATATCCATAAAGGTCATATATTGATATGATGATTCATCCATAATTCTGATATTAATTTCAAAAAATAAATGAAATCTTATTTCAGTTTTTCTTTTAAAATGAATGAAAATTTGTTTCATCTATTATTTGTTAAAAAAAATTTAAATAAAATATTATCAGTCATAATGCTGTTTGATCATATAAAAAATTAGCATTTGTCTTATTTTAAATTTTTAAAATAGAATTAAGATTTTAATCGTGCTTATTTTAAAAATTTTGCCTTTATTATTGCAATATGGACAATGACTTGCTGATTAAGTCATCACTGACTAATTCATACAGATTTGATATGATTTGTTTGGGCTATGGAAATATGATTTCCATACAAATTATGATCTCCCTTTATCTGGCTGTAATTTCTCCTGATCCAAAATCAAGAACTCTTCAATAATATGAATACAGAAAGGAATTAGACTTGTTTTACTAAAATGACATGAAGACTGATTGAGAGATTTGAATAAAGAGATATTTATATAATTCTCTTTAATTTTTTTTTTATAAAATCGAGAACATCTTTTTTTTTTATAAAATTTTTGTGATTCTGTGATTTTCTCTGAATTTTTTTTATATAAAATCAATATATATATATATATACATATATATATATATATATATATATATATATATATATATATATATATATATATATGCTCTTTTAATTTTGTTTATTTCTTTATGAGTTTGCTCATATTTTTTTTATTATTCTCCCAACGCATATGAAAAGATAGAATTTTTTCATGTCAAAAGTTCGAAGAGAAAAAGGATCTAGCCTAATTGAACATATTCACTAGTTAGTTATAATTAGACAATGTGTGTGTGTGTGTGTGTGTGTGTGTGAGAGAGAGAGAGAGAGAGAGAGAGAGAGAGACACATAAGAAGACAAAATCAAAAGTTCAAAGAGAAAAAAGGATCTTAGCCTAATTAAGTAAATTGATTAACTTGAGTTTAAAGTTATAATTTTTGTCCATTCTGATAATTAGACAAGGTTTGAGTATAATGTTTAAATTCAAATAGTTGAAAACTATCTCTAGAATCATGATTAAGTGTTAAAAATATTATTTGTTATACAATGTAGTTTTATGATTTAAATCACAAAAATAAATTAATAAAATTGAAAGGTTATATAATAAAATGAAAGTAGATCAATAAGATATAATAATATCACTTTCATAAATTTTTTTAAAATGTTTACAAAAATATATCTATAGAATAAATAATTTAAAATGTTAGAAAATTCATTGCATTCTAAATATTATCATGATTAAAGAAAAATATAAGAAATGATGAATAATTTCTTTGCAAGATTGGTGAGCAAGAATAAGTAGATAAAAGATGGGTAATTTTTTATAGTTAATTATATAGCATAATTTATATGGGACTAATAATGAATAGGTTAAATTAAGATCTTTATTTAAGTTAAATAAGATGTAAAGATTATTATTTTAAAAAATCATCCACACTATTTGATTAAGACTAAAAGTAATTTATTTATATCATATTGTCAAATTAAATAGATATTATTAAATCAAAATTTTGTAATTATGTTGTATGATCTAGTATTAATAAGTTATTGTAAAGTTTAAATGAATTATATATATCTCTTAAAAGTTTGTACCTTATGATTAAGAATATTGCATTCATTATATCATATTAATTCGATTGAAGTATTTTAAATAACTTAACTAATTATATTTATACTTTTTTCTCAAATAGAAAATTAAATATAAAAAAATTATCAACAAATATGTAAAATTTTAAAATACATATATATAAAAGATTGCATATGTAACTAGAATATCAAAAATATCTGACTTAATTTAATCATACATTAAAGTAAAATCATAAATCTATGCTATTATAAAATAAAATTTATATAAAATTGGTGTAAATCATTTACAAAAATAAAATTTATATTTAAGAAAATAAAAAATACATTGTTAAAAGATATTGATCTATGAATTTTTTATGATAATAAAATATTTATCAAATTATCTATCACATATTATATCATTATCTAGTTATGATAAGTAAAAGAAAACGATTCAAAAGAAATGAAAGAATTGTAAAATGTTGATATAATATAAAGAACTTAAAATATAGACTATAACTAAATAGATCTCTTTGAAAATATTGTTGGTTAACAGACAAATGTAATCAATAGATTTTAAAATTAGATATATATTTATAGATTTATCACAAACAAATGATTTAAAGAAATGAAAGAATAGTAAGATATTATTAGATAAGAATATAAAAGAAAAAAAAATATACTAACTAAATAATAAAACATTTAAATGTTATTAATAAAATAAATACTCAAAATAAAATTTTAAATAAATATTCTTATGCATTTAAATATCTAACTCATTAAATTTGAGATTTATAAGAACTACTCTTTTTCTTATAAATAGTGCATTTAAAAAATGATAATGTTACTTTTTTTTTAATAGATTGATTTTAAAAATAAAAGTTTTAGTAGATATGTAAATATAAAATTAATAATACTTATATAAAAAATAATCAAAAATAAATAAAAAAATAGAAATTTTGCATAAAACCCATTCTTAATTTTACATCCTAACTCATAAGTTTAATAATTAGAAAATGATGCTTTTCTATATAAAATAATGCATTTATTTAAAATTAATGATGATATAAAAAATGTAAAAAATAAAATATAAGAAATATGTAATATAAAATATATGTATATAAAAGCATAAAATTTATACTTTTTCTATAAATTGACTTATAGTAAACTATCCTTTTAAAGAAATACAAATTTATATATTATATATATATATATATATATATATATATATATATATATATATATATATATATATATATATATATATATATATATATATATATATATTATTTCTTTTATAAAATCATTACATTCAAAATTATAAATTTTATTTTTCTTATTTGTAAATGCATATGAATTGTGTGACATGCATGTAAATCTTTAGTTTTTTTTTTTAATGTTTGTGGTGCTTAATCTTTATGTTGATGAAATTTAATGATATTATTTGGATAAAACTAGATATATTTCAGAATATTTTAGTACTCTAATTTTCCAAAATATATTAAATAAATTAATTAAGTAATTTATTTAATAAATCTCACCTAATGAAATTATAATTATTTAAGTTGTGTAATTATTTTATAATTCTTTTAATTTTTAAGATATAATATTCTAATATTGAGTTCAATGAGTGTATAATAGATATATTTTGTCTTTAATATTTATGTATATCATTGCATATATTTATATTTAAAAGAGTATGGATTTATTATTATATAGTTAAATTATGAATTTTGATATATATTATTATTTTAATGATGAGAAATAAAATTGAAAATAAATTTGCTATAATTTATGCATCTCAAGAAAATTTAAAGTATTTAATTGATGCTTAGTTCTAATTAATTTCACTGTTCTGGTTGAATTGAATTGTAGACATATTTTTTTTTGTTGATTAAAGTCAACACACAAAATTTTTTTAAAAAATTTTATTAAATGTATAAAATAAAAGTTTTAAATTAAAATAACAAATATTAAATTTTAAAATTTTTAATTTAGAATTAAAATATTTAATATCAAAATATCTCAAAATTAAAATATTATTGATATGACATTGAAAATCTAATTGAGCATCTTGATGTCAATGAGTTGATCGATTGAACTGATGATAAAATGTCATTGAAATTTTGGGATATCAATTAAATCAAAATGCAAATATGGGTGTTTATTAATCAGCGTCTCGGTAGAATCTAACAGATATCATTCGACTTCATTTGATTCAAATTTAAAATATATCATGATCAAAGATCATTTTGAGTGATGGAGAAGTGGTTAAGATTTTTTCGTGTATTTGAAAACTATTTCTTAGTCATAAATATATTATTCTTCATATAGGCCAAATGAAGAGCTCTAAAGGCGAAAATCTCACATGTCGTGATAAAATAATTTCATTGGTTATTGAGTAATCAAATGTATAAAAATAAAAGATTTAAATTAAAATAAAAAATATTTAATTTTATGCCCCGAAATTCTAATTTAGAATATATTTAAAATATTCAATACTAAAATATTTCAAAATTAAAATATTATATATTAAATTTATTCACCTTCATAATTTTATCTTCATTGTTTATGACAATAATTTATCTTTTGAATTAATTCTGATTTACTTGCTAAGACGAGTTAGTGAGCAGAAGAAAATATATTCTATTAATAGCCTAAAGATAGAACTATTTTATTCATTGTACTACTCCGCATTAATATAATGAGATAGAATGAAAGATCAATATTGCTTGAGAATTGAAAATAATAATAAAAACACACACATATATATATATATATATTAAGGACTCCCTCAGTAAATTGAATTCTTGTATTAAATATTCGGATCTAATATTGTCGTTTAATGAATGCCACGATCAGTTGATGTTGAATGTTTTGTATCCCCTATATAGAGACGATGTTAGATTTTAAATTAATTTGATCATAATAAAACAAATTTATAAAAATAATATTTCTGATTTTAACATTTGATTTTTATAATTTTAAATATTTGATTTTTAAAATCATAATTATAATTTTATAATTTTTAATATGAAAATTATAAAATATAAATACATTATCGATCATGATTATTGAAGCTGTCTTTAGGAAAGATAAGTTTCTCACCTCGATAATTTTATTCTAATATAATCTATTCCTTTGATAATAATTTATTCTCTTTAATTATGATTTATCAGCAAGTGTAAGTGAGAAGAAGATGCTTCATTTATTTTACAAATCACAATTATAAAATCATTCTTTTAATAAAAAAAAAGTTATCCTATTTCACAATCTTTAGATCTCTCTCTCTCTCTCTCTCTCTCTCTATTATTGGTTGAATGTTTTAAAAATAAATATATTTTAGAGTTTAAAATAGATTTAATATAGTTAATTATATGTAAATTTTAACATTTACATGCTTTACACTCAAATTTTATAAAAATTTTCATGTCTAGGTAAAATGTTAAATTTTAGTTCTTAAATATGTAAATGCATATAAATTGTGGTGCTTAATCTTTATGTTATTTAATTAAATTTAATGATATTATTCTGATAAACTAAATATATTCACTTGCAAATATTTTAGTACTCTAATTTTCCAAAATGTATTAAATAAATTGATGAATTAAATAATTTATTTAATAAATCTAATTTTCTAATGAGAAATTAAAATGAATTTATAATTGTATTAATTCATTTATATTTATTTTAAGTTGTATTATTATTTTATAATGAGAAGCTGAATTTGCCATTCTCGATAAATCTTATTGACTTCAAAAGCTCAACTTCATGATTACAGAACTGTGGAGCAGAACGATTTTACCATTCCCGTATATATATATATATGTCTTTTAATATTTATGTATAGCATTCAATATTTAATTTTTTGAAAGAGAGTTAAATTTTAATGGATTTTTTTATTACGCCCCTATAATAAAATTATAAAGTGAAAAATAATTTCTAAAATTTAAGAGTATTTAATTGATGCCTAATTTTAATTAATTTTGTTTGTTCTAAGTTTAATTGGATTGTAGATATGCTATATTTCTATGTGTTGATTTTTAAAAATCAACAGTCAAAAGGAAAAAAAAATTTATTGCAAATTTGATCAAATGTATAAAAATAAAAGATATTTAATTTTATGTCCCAAAATTTTAATTTAGAATTATATTTAAAATATTCAATACTAAAATATCTCAAAATTAAAATATTATATATTAAGTTTATTCACCTTCATAATTTTATCTTCATTTATGTCTATGACAAAAATTTATTTATTTTAATTAATTCTGACTTATTAACTAAGATGAATAAGCGAGAAGAAGAAAAATATATTTTATTAATAATAATTCACAAACTTTTTAAATTTCCTCTCTCAAAAGGTTATGTGGTTAAATGTTTTAAAAAGAAATACTTTTTTTAAAATTTAAATATTACTTAAATATAAATTATGATGAATATTTTTAGTTTTTTGTTTGGTTATTAGATAAATATAATAAATTATTTTTTGATATTTGTTTGATTATAAAATAAATAAATAATACTTAAGAGAGAAAAAAAAAAACTCAAAAATATTTCAGTAATAGAAACAAGTGCACGTATGTAATGAATAATAAATTTTAGTTTAAAAAGTATATTTTATAAATAGCTTAAGCTCTATTAATTTAAAATATACTGCCTCATTAATAACTAATTAAAATAAATTCATTTTTTTATTCTCTATTTTCAAATAGTTTTTTTTAATTGTCAATATTTTACTTTCTTAAAAAATAATTTTTACTAAATTCAAGCTAATAATTTATATATAACTATTTTATAAATAATTTAAGGATTTTCTATACATTTAAATTAATATTTTTATTTTTAAGTGCACTTGAAATAAAAAGTATTTATTATTATTATCCATGAATGTCTCTTTTTATATAGAGAAGTAAAACTCTAAAGTAAGATCTTGTAATATACTTTTTATGATTTAGTGACTATTATAATTAATTTAGTTTATGCACATTATAATAATAAAATTTTATATAAAAATTGTTATAAAAATATTTAAATTATATATTTTATTAAGTTTAATATTTAAATGAGATTATTTAATATATTTAAAAAATGTATTTATTATTTAAAATCAGACTGATTCATCAATTGAATTGATGATTCTATTTAAGTTGTTAAAAAATTTCAAAATTTTATTAAAATTAAAAATACGATTATTTAGAACATTTTTAATGCATTTTATTTTTAAAATATGTATATATATATGTATAATATTCTAATTGATTTAAATTTAATTTAATTTACATATGTTTCAAGTTAAAATTAATCTATTTATATAATTAGATTATATATAACATTATATCCCCGTTAACTTTAATATATTATATAAAGATATGTAATAGCTAAAAAAATTATTAAAAAAAGTCAAATCAAAATCATTATTGTCAAAAACAAAATAAAAAAAAATCAATCAGGATTAAAAAAAAAACATTATCGTCTATTATTAAGTTAATCAAAAATAAAGTGATTTATTAAGTGTATATATATAAAGTTATATATGTAATTTAGTTATCAATATATATTAAACGGATACAAATACTTGTTTAAATTTTGATCAAAATTAAAATTTATTATAAAATAATAATAAATATAAGATTAAAATCTTTAATTGAAATTTTGTATGCTTAAAACTAAAAAATGCTTTATTTAATTATTTTTAGTGTTGTAAATAATATATTAAGACTAAGGGCCCGTTTGGGGCAATTGCAGCTTTTTTAGAATGAAGTTTACTGAAGAAGTTGGTGGCGAAGTTTGTTGAAGGTGTGATTATTTGAAAACTGTCATAATCCTTATTTGCTACTATGAAATGATTGAAATGTCTAGTATATAAATTTGAATAAATTTAAACGGAATAAACAAAAATAGAGTAACTAATAATCATATTTAGTCTTAAGTCAACTAAATTACATTGACAGATTGCATATTACCTAATAAATCATACTACATAATTAATAATAATATTATTAAAAGTACAACAACGAATGAATATTAAGCCTAATATCTATTGATCAAATCTTTTAAACTTTTTTTCCATTCTACCCTCTTAGCATGATCAACATGTGTCATACATATTCGTCAATCCATCTCAAATAGCAAATCATCTCGCTCTATTTCATGGACACCGAGAAATTTTCTCCCATAATTTTCCCATGTAAAGTGAATATATAATATTGCAAACTACAATTTAATACACTCTTAGATCCAAGTCAAGTTCGATAAAAAATATATATTAAATAAAATATTAATATGAGGACGACATTCGAAAATATTTGATTTTATTTCTTACGATATAAATGAAGAGATTCAAAGTTAAAAAATTATATCAGAGTTGAATTGAAAGTTCAATTGAATGATGTAGCATATTAAAAGACATAAATATAGATTACAAATCATATTTTTTTCCTCAACACTTGTAATGTAGTGTGATTAAATTAAAGTAGATATAATAACTAAATAGAACAAATAAAGATATATATAAACACAAATATATAATTTTATTTTACCTCGCCAACCGAACCCTTAGTTTCATAGAGTAATTTTGTTGACCTTCAGCTCATCCATCTCCCTTCCCCATGGTCCACCTTGCTTGGAAATCTTCTAGTTGAATGAATAGGGTGAAAGTAGAAAGGGGCAATGGAAACTTGAATAGTTTCAAGGAGAGGAGACATTAGGAAGAAGTGTTAACTAGTGGTCCAATCAGAAATCTCCACATCTCATAACTGCATAAGTTTCAACCACAGGCATAGGAAGGGACCATGAAAAAAAGTATATTTCCTGTTTTCGTGAAGGCTTTTTCTCCAGGCTGTGGATTCAAGCCACATATTTTGAAATTTATCGCTCACTATTTTCAAGAAAATGGTGATATAAAAATGACAGATTAAAAAATAAATTAACGTACACTGCTAGTGTATGGTAGTTTCATCTTTCAAGTGAATGATATAGTCTGATAATTATCAGCCGTAGCATTATAAAACATATAAAATTGGAAAAAATGCATTATAATAACTGTGTGAAAAGTAAAATTAGCAAAGCACTCAAACTTCTTAAGAGAGAAGTAAACGATTGGGGCTAAGGAAAGCCAGAAATAAGAGCAAATAAAATGCAGGAAATTTGTGAGTGCAAATCATGTAACTGCACAATGCACGTGATATTAATTGCCATCTTTTAGATATTACCTTGATTCCAAAGTCAGAATAACACAGAAATACAAAACTACCTTATTATTTTCCGCTAATGTTAACACACTTATGTTGCGTCAACTTGCAAACTTGATCTGGCAGTAAAGCTGGAAGACGACTAGAATTACCTGTAAGACAAATTTTAGAAATTTTCAAAATATATCCAAACACAGAATCAAGAAAAAAAACCTTTCTCGCCATAATTCATCATCAGCAAAATCCATTCAAATAACAGGTACCAAGAAAATGAAATTTAGTTAGAAGTGTTTCACTAAGGCTAATTTGGGATTGAAGTGAAGGAAATCAAATGAAATCAAAACAAGTTATAAGCTGATTATGAATCTTTATCATTGATTTGAATTTTTCAACATTTGTTACATCTCCTTTCACTCAAGCTTCAAGCATACAAACACAACCTAAAACTTATGGATTTTACATCTTAATTGCAGTTGGTAGCAAATCCCTTTCACTATTTTTCATTTTTCCTCCCAGAGACAACAATCAATTTCTATTTCTCCTTCTGTATGGTTATGGGCAGTAGTGACCATCATTGATTTGGTGTTATTCTTTGCTTAGAAAGTATTTTATTGCTATTGTATTTTTTTTTCCTTCACAGTAGATTAGACTGGTATCTCACCAAAATCACCAGCAGCTCCCCTTGATTTTCTGCTTACTAGAACATAAAAATTTCCACGGTTTTGTTCTTATGGCAGATTTAGTGGCCTATGGAATACAGTGTAGACCTTGTGCCTTAACCTATAGCAGCCACTAGCTGCAAGCAACACAGCAACATACGCAACAAACACTAGCAACAATAAGGGACTTACGCAAACCAAACCCCACACGTGATGAAGATAACCACATAGGAGGAATCTAGGAAAATAAGAAAATATTTACCATTAGTTCTAAATTAGATTTCAGAAGAATTACAAGTCTTTAGATGAGCACTTACAGTAGAGAATGTTCTAATCCACTTCTAAACAAACTTTTTAAAGGAAATAAAATTACAAAAAACCAATTACAAGTCTTTATTTTTGTGATCCTTAGCCTTTAAGGATCCATCTCAGAATAATTTATGGAGTTGATTGATCCCACAAAGAAAAAAACACGTATTTGAAGGACCAGCATTGACAACATCATCTAAAGCGCCAGAAAGCAATATAACTTGTTTTACCCCCTCCTTAATGAGGTTTCTAATGTTTTCCCACAACCAAAACATAACCCTACACCGACTATATCAAAACACCAAAAATTATTGCATCATCTTCAATTGAGAGCAGGTGTCAAAATCAGAACTTTTTTCCAAATAATGAAACCATGGGGAAGTGGCCCAACAACCCCATTCTAACCTCCAAAGTTCCAATACATACAACAAAATTTCATACCTGCAGCATAGTCATATTTATTTTGCATCTAATCAACTCACTAGGTTTTCCATAATAAAAATTTCATGTCCCCAGAGAAGTGCTCCATAAGTGAAAAAGAAGAAAACACCTTGGGAGGAGTTGTTGAAATAGGGCATAATTCTTTTAATTTTCCTCTTCGACCATCCCTTCTCAACACTTTGATGATTTGCATATTTTCAACAAAATGAAAAAAATATATTGTCAATTTTCTTTTATGTTTTCATGAATTTAAGTTGTTTCCATTTCGACAATAGCTTCCACTATAATAATTACTCCAGAGTGAAAATTTCCTGTTTCATACTTTTTATGACATCATTCTAGTGCACAAGTTGATGCTAAGACTGTGCAGTAGAGACATTCTTAATCATTATAAGAATTGAATACACATATTTTATTCAGTCATAGACCATGACATTCAGAAGAACAAATTTCTTGATAGAAATTCACGTTTAACTACTTAACGAAAAAAGTGTGCAGGTTTGATCTAGCAGAATCCTTGAGCAACAAAAATACCAAAGCAATCAAATTTCATCTTCCACAGAAAGCAAACTAATGCAGAATCTATTATCAATGAGTGGATGCCAAAAATTGAAGAGATTTTCCTTGTCATCTCATTAAGCACTCGAAAGAGAAGAATATTTTAAGATGCTATCTACCACTAGATTATTACTCTTGTTTATGACATTGAACTCTTTAATTTATGACAACTATAAATTAAGAAGGTTAGCATGTTACTCTTGTGTACCTCATTGCCTACAAGCATCAGCTTGAAACTATAATAAATAACACAAAGGCAGAAAACTAACAACTATTATGGGGAAATCAGTTACGTTTGGAGAAACATGATAAATCAGTAACAACATGATCAAAAATAGAGTACATGTTGTGGCTATGTCAACGTTGTATGGTTCATCAAATCAGTACTAACATTTAAATACAATATTATATTCCCACCACCACAAGTCTCTTTGAATCACAATTGAGATAGACTCATAGCTAGAGAATTACTCTACCATGGTATTATATTGATAATGTTACACAAAATACTAAAATTAAACTTCAAAAATAAATCAAACAAATAAGCATATAAACCATTTCCCTAAATAAGCAATACATTCATATTTACACAAAATACTACTATGGAGAGAATCAATTCCGATAAAATGTTCTTTCGTTAATCAAACAAGACTGAACACAACAATGTCTTAAAAATGAATGAGCACTAAGCTAGAAAAGAAACAGGCCGAAGCTGGTTTGTAGAAGCTAACAAATACTTTACAAATGTTGAAATATAACACTATCTAAGGCATCTGTAATTTGCTCTCGTAACTCTTTCATCTCCTCAGCTCCTTCTCCGTCCCGTGTCTCAAATTCTGTGGTATGTTGACTTGTTTCTACCATTGAGTAGCCCAACCGATGTTTGAATGCTTCAGCTAGAATAAATGATTGGTCGTTGTTGATAATGTTGAACTCAATGTCATGGTGTGATGGGTGATGACGTATATAATTATGCAAAGCCATTGTAGCTGTAACTATTTTAACCTATTTCTTGAAGGAGTACGCAGGCATATCACGTAGAATAACCCATTTCTTCTTCCACACTCTGAAAGCTCGCTCAATTACACCACGCAATGATGAGTGTCGTTTATTAAATAATTCTTTCCTGCCCCTTGTGACTTGACTACTTCTTTCAAAATCAGAAATATGATATTTTATTTCTGGAAAAGGATTCAAGAACCCTCATTGCATTGGATAACCAGCATCAACAACGTAATATTTTCATGTTTAAATTTATAATTAGAAGCTGTAAAAAGTATCATATTCTTTGTACTCAATGGATGATTCGTTCCAGTAATACTTGGAGGAGATAATGAGAAGTTGTTTTCTCTACGTCGTATAGTATTATTGAATATGTGACTATCATGTGCACTTCCTTCCCATCCAGCCATTAAAAAAGTGAAACGCATATTAAAATCATCCGCCATCATCACATTCGTGGGTACATTTACATCGACCAATAGGCGCTTTTTTGCCACACACGCATCGACATGTGTTATGTCAATTGCTCCAATACAATCCTACAATAGAATTTGTTGTGAACTTAGGTGATAATCAGAAATGATTATTTTCAAATAAACTTACAAATGAAGTATACCTTGAAATATGACATGTATCGGCAATCATGTAGAATCTCATCAGGTATATTCTAGAAAGTTGAATCTACCGGCTTTATAGTTTTAGTTGATAAACGTACCAAAGCATCAAGGCCAATAGACAGGGGCTGAAGTAGTCTTAGCTCCTAGGAGGGACAAAGAAGCTCTCCTTACTACTCCTCCTATTGCAGTAGCTCTTATCACAATAACTGTTGATAATATCAAAACTTTTAACATGCAAACTGCATATGAACTTCTATTGCTCATCACAACAACATATAATAAAATTAAAAATCTTAGAGCATAGTGAAAAAGCAAAAAAAAAAACATAATAATTAGAATCCAAGAGTAATATTGATGATTATTAGTTTTAGCATAAATAATTACATCAACAATAAAATAGATATTTTAAACATATGAAAAGTATACCATAGCTACAACAATGACTCCAATAAAAAATTTTGAAATTGGTGGGTCTCAAATTTAATTTTTGGCATCTCATCGTGATAGCTGATTGACACAATATGTTATGTATCGATGATTCAACTTCATCCACCTAATTGAAAATTTTTTTATCGATTATGTGGGCATTGAAAACATTTTATTCCATAATTTTATTCTCTTTAATAAGTAGGTAAAATGCATTGTAAGTTGCATGGACAACTGTTTTGGAACCAAAATATTATAAAATCAACACTTTGACTAAAAAAAAGATTATGTAAAAACATATAACAAAACAAATCAACACTCATAGAGCACCAAATGCTCAAAGGAGAAATCAAATTAGACGACCTTCAAAGATCCGTCGGAAACCGGAGAAGATGCTTAATATGATGCTTACCTTCACAAACGACCAAAGAGGAAAAAAGGAAGGAAGAGATCGCTCTTGACTCTCGTCCGATGCTCGTAAAGAGAAGGAGGAGATCGAAGCCGAGATCTGTAAAGCACGGGAGAACAGAAAGACCCACGGGCACGGGAGAACAATTCTTGTCACGGGTGGAGGGGTAGTTTAGATAAACTTTTGTCATCCGCAGGTTATGCGGACGAAACGGTGTCCCAAATGAGCCCTAAAATTACTATTAGTTGGCATATATATAATATATAAAATGAAACCTAATGTCTGTAATAAAATTAAATTGAATTAAATTATGTTAATTAATGATAAACTACTTTATAAACTCTTGTTATTATTAATGAAATTCAGTTGTTATTCCATACTCATCATGCTTTGCCCCACCTGTCATGGCCATGTTTGTTCTACTAAAAACAAAACAAAATAAATGACCCAAACAATATTATGATTCTCGTCGGTTCTAAAGAAGAAAACGCCAATTCTTCTCCCAATTTTTCATTTTCTCTTTTTTGGTTCTTTCACCTCTTCGGCAAAAAAAGCTTGGCATCATTTTCACCTCCAACTCTTCTTCACATCGCCGACTAAGATTCGCTGTAAGCCTTAATCTTTACTCCATTTCTTCATCTTCATCTCTCGACACTCTCTCCCATTCCTCTCCGTTCTCTCTGATTTTCTCTCAGCCGAATCCTCATTCTTGAATTACTTTCCCATTCCATCAAATCTCAAGCTTATTCCTTCGTGGGCCACCACAACCCAGATTTTCTCAGTTTTTCCTCAAGCGGTTGTACAGACGCTTCTCCTAGTTGTTGTCCAGGTTACCACCTCCTTCTCCGTTTCCTTTATAGTCCAGTTCGCAGCAGCCGCAGATTCCTTCCTAGCTATGTAATAAATTTTGATCAAAATTGTGCAATCATGCAAACGCATTATGCAGTGATATTTAAATGCATATGAACAATTTCAGTATAAAAATCTATACATATATGTGAAGCAACCTTCATCCCATTTCGAGTGTACTCTATATGTGATAGACCAAATGCACTAAATATGTGCTAAGAGTTGAAAATGAGATTTGCACATATTTTAAGAGCTTACTTCAATAAAAAATAATTGATTTCATATCAATTATAATATTTGATATGACCCTGAAAATTCCTCTAGGTTGTTTGTCAGGCGAGCAGTCACCTTGAACGTGTGGAGCCATAATGACAAACCAAAAGCGTCTGTAGCGCTCTGAGCCGCCATGAGCGCCATGCGATAACCTTGCGTGCCTGGCGTCCGTTTGGCCTTTAGCCCGTTTTGAGCGATTTTGAACGGTTTTGGGTGGTTTTGAGTGGTTTTGGATGCTTTTTAACCCTTTTGCCCCTAAAAGTGGTCTATAAAAACACCCCTAGGACCAATGGAGAAGGCACCTTCTTCTTGAAGGTCGTTGGGCGATCAAGACCGGAGTTATCTGAGCTCAGGTTCCCGAAAGAGGTGTTAATTAACCTCGTCGGACCAGCCGATCGGGCGATGAAGACCGATGAAGTTCATATAGACTCAGTTTTCCCTCGAAAAGGTGTCAATAACTTCGACCAGCCGGGTTTGGAAGCGATCTTGGGCGATAATTGGCCGGCGGCAGTGGTTGGCGGTGACTGATGGTTGGCGAAATAACTAGCGCGATGGTAGCCGGCGGATTGGCCAGCGATGGCCGGCCAGTAGTTAGCAGCAGCCATTCTGATGGTTGGCGTCAGCAGGTGTCAGCGATGTGGCAGCGGATTGGCAGCGTGTCCAGTAATGTGAGACCGGCAACGATAATGGTAGCAAACAAAATTATCGGCGATAATTCAGCGATATGTGAGTGGCCGATATGATTCGGCGTGGCAGCCAGCAGCAAAGCGTAACAGCAGTGCAGCCAATGTCGTAATCAGCGAGATAACCAGCGATGATAATTAGTAACCAGCGAAAATTGCAAACGATGCGTTAGCAGCAGTAATGCAGTCAGCAGCTAGTAGCTTCTGATGGTTAGGCAAGCAGCAGCGTAATGCAGTTATCAGCGATCGTAGCGTCAGTAATCAGCGAGATAGCGGCAATCATAAACCAGCGAAAATGCAGCCGATAATTCGATCGATTAGCCGGAAAAGTTAAGCGGTAATAACCAGCAACCAGTGGATGGTATTCAACCAGCAATGGCCAGCGTCAGTAGTCAATGAGATAACCGGCAACGAATGAGTAGTAACCAGCGAATGCCGATGGATAGTCGCGATAACCGGCAGCAGTGTCAGCGATAGTAGTTAAACACCGATGGAGTAGTCAGCGGTAACATAAAACGTAGTCAATCATGATGGCCAGCGTCAGTAATCAGCGAGATAGCCGGCAGCGATAGCCGAGTGAAATTACAGATAGTCGCAGCAGTGGTTAGCAGCAGCAAGAAGTGGTCGCAATCATGAATCAAATAGTGGCCAACATCAGTAGTCAGTGGAGAGAGCGCGATGGTGAGTAGCCGTTGAAAAAATGCCGGCGAATGGTCAGCAGTGGCAGCAGTGGTTAATAACAGGGGTAGTAACAAGCTGGCAGTTAGAATTTTGACTATCGGTTGTTTGTCAAAGTGTGACTTCGATGGCGTTAACTATATGGAGGAGGCGTGGGAAGTCCAGGGCGTTTTGACTATCTAGGTTGTTTGTTAGAGTCTTTGCTCGATGGCGTTAACTTATATGTGGAAGAGATTGAATTAATTCCGCGGATTTTGACTATCTCGAGATTGTTTGTCGAGTGTTACGATGATGTTAACTATATGGAAGAGGTTGAATTGAATCCGTGAGGATTTTATTATCCGA
This sequence comes from Cymbidium sinense, assembly GCA_021442155.1. Taxonomy (NCBI): domain Eukaryota; kingdom Viridiplantae; phylum Streptophyta; class Magnoliopsida; order Asparagales; family Orchidaceae; genus Cymbidium; species Cymbidium sinense. The sequence continues at coordinate 264,351,387 of CM038215.1, forward strand.
GGTTGTTTGTCGAGTGTTATGGCGTTAACTTTGTATGGAAGAGGTCGAATTGAATTTTGAGGATTTTGACCCATCAAGGTTGTTTGAGTGTTACCCGGACATTAACACAATGGAAGAGGTTGAATTAGAATTTGAGGATTTTTGACCTATCCAGGGTTGTTTGTCGAGTGTTACCAGATGAAGTTAACACATATAGAAGAGGCTAATTGAATTGAGTATTTTGACCCATCAGGTTGTTTGTCGAGTGTTAGATGGCGTTAACTATATGGAGGAGCGTGGAAAGTCTACCAAGGACATTTTGACTATCTAGGTTATTTGTTAGAGTCTTTGCTCGATGGCGCTTATGTGGAAGGTTGAATTGAATTGAGAATTTTGACTATCAGATTATCCGTCGGTGTTACCCAATGATTTAACGATGGAAGAGGTTGAATTAGTCGAGGATTTTGGACTATCCAAGTTGTTTGTCGAGTGTTACAGATGGCGTTAACCATGGAAGAGTTAATTGGCCGAAATTTTGACCCATCGAGGTTGTTTGTCGAGTGTTACGGTGATTACATATGGAGGCGTGGAAGTCCACCAAGGATGTTTTGACCTATCTTAGGTTGTTTGTTAGAGTCTTTGCTCGATGCGTTGCTTATGTGGAAGAGGTTGAATTGAATTGAGGATTTTGACTATCGAGTTTATTTGTCAAGGTGTTACAGATGGCGTTAACTTTATGTGGAAGAGGTTGAATTGAATCATGAGGATTTTGACCTATCAGGTTGTTGTCGGTGTTACCGTGACATTAGTTTGTCGTGGTGTTACCCGGCGACATTAACCTATGTGAAAAGGTTGAATCAATCCGGCCGAGGATTTTGTCATATCCGGTTGGTTCAGAAAGGTGTTACCCGACGCAACCTGTAAGGTCGAATCGCCGAGGATTTTGACCCATCCGGGTTGTTTGTCGACCCGGCGACGCTAACCTCGGTGGAAGAGGTTGAATTGAATCTGCTGAGAATTTTTGACATATCCGAGGTTGTTTGTCAGGGTGTTACCCGATGACGTTAACCTGTATGGAAGAGGTCAAATTGAATTCGCTGAGGATTTTGATCCATCCGAGGTTGTTTGTCAAAGTGTTACCCGATGACGTTAACCTATGTGGAAGAGGTTGAATTGAATCCTGAGGATTTTTGACCTATTCGAGGTTGTTTGTCGTGGTGTTACCCGGCGACGCTAACCTCATGGAAGAGGTCAAATTGAATTGAGATTTTGGCCCATCCGAGGTTGTTTGTCGAGTGTTACCCATGACGCTTAACCCGTATGGAAGAGGTTGAATTGAATCCGAGATTTTGGCCTATCCAAAGTTGCTCAAGGTGTTACCCATGACAACCGTATGGAAGAGGTCGAATTGAATCCGAGGATTTTGACCCAGGTTATTTGTCAGAGTGTTACCCGATGACGTTAACCTGTGTGGAAGAGACCGTGGGAAGTCCACCAAGGACCTTTTGACCTATCCTAGGTTGTTTGTCAGAGTCTTTGCTCCATGACGTTAACCTATATGGAAGAGGTCGTGGGAAGTCCACCAAGGACCCTTTGACCTATCTTAGGTTGTTTGTCAGAGTGTTACCCGATGACGTTAACTTGTGTGGAAGAGGTAAAATTGAATCCACTGAGAATTTTTGACCTATTCAAGGTTGTTTGTCAGGGTGTTACCCGATGACGTTAACCTGTATGGAAGAGGTCAAATTAAAACATCCATTTGTAGTTGTAGCCATAGTTGCTCCTTAACCCTGGTCTCGTTTTTCCATAAGTATGAGTGGAAAAATATAATTTGCAAAGCTATATCTCTTCTCAATGTTGAAATATCCTCCAACGACTTGTTTCTTGGGATGGTAATCGATTAGATGCTTAACATGGGTGATCTTCCGAGATTAAGAGTTGCCCTCGCCCGAGATAATCAAGGAACTAAGTTTGATGAATCTTCATCCTTCGCCATGCCCTTAAAACTTGAAATGCTCCACCTCGATGGTGGTTTTGATCTTAGAAAACTTGGTCGCCAAACAAGATGAAATAATGGGAATCAACTTCCACGAACGCCAAAGCGCTAGAAAATCAAGCTAGAGTGAAAGTTTACGCCTTAGCATGGTTTGGCCAGTAGGCTCCACATATAAAGTGATTATAACTAGAGCCCTTTGATCGGGTGGTTTGGCCAGTAGGCTTTACTATATTACAGTCATAATTATAGTGAGTATGTTCCTCAATGGTTTCTATCGCTTTAAGTTATGAATTATATGGTATACCAAATAGGGCACAAAGCCTTCTATTAGTTAGGGTAGACTTAAAATTATTCCTTTAGACAACTATTAACTGTAGTCTACAAAGTTTTCCTAGACGATGCAACCCATGGCTGCTGACAAGAATCTTTCAATTAAGTTGGGTCAACCACATCCTTTGATTAAGTGGACTTGGGATCATAACAACTCGAGATGATGGAATCAGAGGATCTTGACCAAGCACATCATCATTTCATCAACCATATGCTCCAAGCATTAAAAAATGATGAATTTAATTAAATTTCAAATATGAATTGTTGATACTATATGCTAAGAAATTAGCGACCTATGACTAGCCTTAATCGAAAGCTCCTCTCACCAATTAGGGAGGGGTAATTAACCATAAGTGCTTGCGCCTATAAGAAACCTAGAACCATATCTAAAGTCCTCACCAAATTAAATCTAGATAACTTTTATTTATCCACTCTAAATAATTATCTGCCTTCTAAAAATTGTGTTTGTCACTAAATCTAAACTCTCTTTCAATTAAGAGGTGGTGCGAACTTTCCCAGAGCCAACAAGATCAACTCATGGCTCAAGGAAGCATTTATACTCTTCGAAAACAAATGTGTTTTGGACTATGATGAAGCTATTCTTGAAACAAAAAATGGCCTGCATTTTTACTTTTGGGCTTCTACATTTGCTCTTGTGTCCATTTAAAGGCTATCACATTTGGCAGTAACATTACTAGACTAAAGCAATAAATGATATGGAATAGCTTCCATCTTGAAGAGCTTTATGGGCTATATAGCCTCACCTCTCCGCAACACATAGATACAACACATAGATATAAGCAATGCCTAAACTTGGTATCTATGCCATCCCAAAAGCCATCAATATTTTTATATATTTCAATTGGCTTTGATAAGAAAATCATAGACACGAAGATAACAATGAAGAAAACCTGATGCACAATGATCCTTGGCCCTCTTCAACTTCCTCAATCTGTTTCTTGAAAATAAGAAAAATTCCTTAAGCTCTATCTCGATGATGAATTGCTATAATAAATGGAATTCAGAGTCGAAATCCATGCATGCTCACAACTATAAGAATGGTGTCAAAAATATCTTGTTGCTTATTTTTTTACCATTTTTAACAACATTTAACTCTACTAAAAAAACTCAGATTTTTACAAAAGATAGTTAATAAGATTTAGAAGAAACTTTTTATGCCTCATTTATGGCTGCTTGCAGGACTAAGTAAAAAACAAATGAGACGCCAAATCTGCCATCCTCGATAAACCTGAGCTGCTGCATATGCCTCACCTGAATCCATCTTATAGGCATCACTAGCACTTATTGAATACAAAACTATGGAGCTTACCTGTCAAATTCATCGCCCTACTTATCATTATTATTGTCCTTTTTAGATCTACTAAACTGAATGAATTTGTAGTTAAAGTTTTTAAGTTGAATTATGAATACATGACGGACTAAGGTATTTATCAGCCTGTCCCATCACTCTATTACTCGAAGGCATCATTTGAGATCAAATGTTTTTTTATATTTATATTTATGTTTATATTTTTTTATTTCACTTTTTATATTATTTAAATTTAATATAAACATATTAATAATTATTTTAAAAATACTTAAAATATTTAAAATTTATTCTAAGCATTTTCAAAATAAAAAATATATATTTGAAATAAATAAATTAATAATATTTTTTAAAATGTAGCAAATAAATACACTTTTTTCAAAAGTAGAAAATAAAAATAAAAAATCTAATAAAATTGATCCCAAATAAGCCTAACTTTGTATCAAGGGATTTAAAAGATCATATTAGACAGTTTATTTGTGAATTGATCATCCAATCAATTGTATAGATTGAACTAATGAATTGGATCAATATTCATAAAACTTGGTGATTCTAATATTAATCAAATTTGAACTTTTGAATTTTTAAAAAATGTCTAGAAATAAAAAACTTAAATTAAAATGAGAAATATTTAAGTTTCTATTTTTTAAAATTTAAAATTAGAATTATATTTAAAATGTTTTAAAATAAAACATCTTAAAATTAAAATATTATATATAAAATTAATAAAATATTACTATTATATTATTTAAATTTTATTAAAATAAATTTAATATTTATTGATTTACTTAATTTAATTCTAATTGAATATGTTGATTCTAAGTTTTTTTTCTATTTAAATGTTTGATTTTTAAAATCATAATTGTGATTTTATACAAGAAATTCCATATACCTTTGTTAGATCCTTCAATTATTGAAGCCATCTTTAGAGAAAGACAAAATTTTTCACCTCCACAATTTTATTCTCATCTAATCTATGCCTATAACAATAATTTTAAAAAATTGCTCACATTTGTTATATTAATTTTTTAAAGCAATTTCTTGGGGAGCAAGTTACAACTTTAAGAATGAGGTCAATTTTTGAATTAGCAATGTGACGAAACCTTAGTTGGCATTCAAGTTATTCTTTTAGCATATTAATATATATATATATATATATATATATATATATATATATATATATATAATTAATAATAATAATAATAATAATAATAATTAAAGCTTATTCAATAATTCAATAATTTTTGAATCAGTGATGTGACAACAATAATTTATTCTCCTGAATTAATTATGATTTATTAGTGTGAGTAAGTGAGAAGAAGGAAGAAAATAATATTTCATTAATTAAAAAAGTTATCCTATTTCACAATCTTTTAGATCTACTCTCTCTCTCAAGAGGTTATTTGGTTGGATGTTTTGAATATATATATTTTTTAAAATAAGAAATAAATTTAATATAGTGTATATATATATATATATATATTCTTATATGTAAAATATTATGATGCATCTTCATGTGATTTTTCTAGCTTTTTTGAGCCATTTTTCTATGTAAGGATCTAATTCTTAATTGCAAATGACTTTTGGATAATGCACCTTTATGTCTACCTCCCAAACTACAAACATATTTCAAGCTTGGTTTAACTTATTTGTTCTAAAAATTTTCAGTTTATATTTCCTATTTTATTGCATAGGACAATGACTTGGCACCCTTCCCACTTGATATTAAGGTTATTAGATTCTTTGATGAGTGTGAGGTGGTCGATGATGAGTCAACTTCTATTGAGTCTGCCATCAATGAGTCACCCGATGAAACGAGGCCAAGTTCTCCTCTCAAGAAGTCTAATAAAAAAAGCCATGAGCTCTGCTTAACATGTTTGTGGTTTTGTGAAATTGTAGCATCGGTGTTGATTTTGATATTGAGTTGTGGGGCCTAGTGGCATAACCAAAACGCCAAGGGGATTTAGTTTGAAATAGGTACTGGAAAGCAAAGCTGAAAGAAAAGCAGCATTAGATGTTGCCTCATGGATGTTCAATGTTGTAACTTCCATTGTGATCATCATGGTTAATAAAGCCTTAATGGATACTTATGGTTTCAGCTTTGGTAGGTGATCTTTTTTCTCCAAAAAAGTGTTCCTTCAATTGTATTTTGTATTATTGAATATGTGAGTTTTGTTTTGTTTCTTTTTCTGCAAGACAATCCCCTTCTTTCACCCTCCCACTCTTGTTTTCTTCATTCTCTCTCTCAAGTTTCAGCTTGTTATCCATGGTCTAGAAAAGGGATTGATTTTCTTTCAAACATTTAAGTAGATAAAGATTTCTTAGTTCAGCTCGTTCTTTTGAAAATTGTTAGTATGCCATGGTTTCTCTACGGATCACCAATTCTGATATTATGTACGTTAACCTTGGTCGCAGTGACAACATTAACCGGTCTGCATTTTGCTATGACAACCATGATAACTGCACTGCTCCGGTGGTTGGGATATGTTCAACCTTCTCATTTGCCAGTACCAGAACTCATAAAATTTGTCACATTTGCAAACTTATCTATTGAACGTTAGTTTGGCCATTGATCAATTCAAGATTTTCTTTCATTTAGATTTGTTCTAAACATATTTACTGACTGTTTATTTGTTCACAGTCAGATTGCAAAGCTCTGTATGATCCCTGTCTCATGTTTTCAAGAAGTTATTTTGATAAGGTTCTGAATCTATCTATCAAGCCTCATTCTAGACCAGAAGTGTGCTTGAATGCCATTATTGCTGCTCAATGTATTGATTTGATTCCTGAGATGGCTCCTTCTGTAGAAACTGCTTTGCAGATTTCTGCGAACAAACGAAAGGTTCGTGAACCTACTACTTTTGAACATCACAAATTGTCCCAAAACTCACTTCCATGCTTGTCAATAATGTGATTGATAAACCAATTTTCAACGCTAATTGTAACAATGATGCCACCAAACTCCACTTTCACAACCAAAATCATTTTTTGAACAATCCTGTGCATGTCTCCAAACCTTGCTATATAAAGAGACAGCAAAATCATCATCTTGGACCCAACTGTAAGCCTTTTTATATTTCGCCATTGACGAGGGATGGTCTGAGCTCGACTAACAACCACAGATTGAAGTCCTTGGATTGTAATAACCACCGAAATTCAAATTCGTCAGTGTCAGTGTTATTAAATATGAAGTTCCCAAAGGACTATAGTCTGCCCTCAAAAGAACAACTTGAGAAGAAGTTTAGTGTTTTCGGGCCATTGGATCACACAAGAACAAAGATTTTCTTCTACACGGGAGTTGGTCAGGTAGTTTTTCTGCACCAGGCTGATGCACTAGTGGCTTATAACTATGTAACGAGGAAAAGAATATTTGGTAAAGCTAATGTGCGCTTCTGGTTCTATAAATATGAAAACTGCAGAAATGGTAGTAATAGCAATCATTTTTCATTGAATCTAAAACCCTGTCTCAAAAAATCTTGCGTGCTTGAACTGATTGATTATAGGAAAAAGAGCAGGGTGAGATTTAGAGCGTGATATTGATTGTAGCTCTATGCCTAAATATTTTTTAGATGAAAAAAATGAAGTTACATGGTTACTCAGAAGCATCATTTGGAAATCTTGAATACCTTACTAAATTTTAGAGTACAGACCAGTTGTTCATATTTTTACACTTTCTTTTTCTTTTTAGTAACCACAGAAAACTGAAATTATGGGTTCATATATGTTTTGTGATGTGTTCGAAGTATTTTCTTGTTATTTGTCTGTAAAATGTGTTTTTTTTTTCAATTCAAAATGTAATCTTCTGGCCTAGGAATTATAGTTTTGTAAATATATGTTCTTCTGAAAGCTGGTCAAATACTATATTTTTTGAATTTGAATGAGTTGAGTTTTGAAATTGAGCGAGTTTTATTGTGTTTATTGTATATTGTTTTTGTTTTTGCATTAACTTGCTTTTAATGATTTCTTTTCTACTATTTAGTTGGATTGCAGTGTTTTTTATTTATTTTATTTTCTATTTAATTTTCATTATCTTATTAATTCTGAATAAAAATAGGATTTAAATACGTTCTCTATGTAATGATATATTATTTATTTTTATTGATGTAAAAAAAAGAAGTGAAATTGCTGTTTGAACTTTGAAATCTATATTGATTTGCAAATATCTAAGATATATAATGTTAATAAACCTCACGTTCGGTTAAGGCATAGTCATGACATTTCAAATTTATTGGTCTATAATGTCTTATTGAAGATGACATAGTCATGACATTTCAAATTTAACTTTCAATATCATTTTCTCGATCTACATCACCATCTTCATCTCAGAAAGATGAATATTGTAACATATAGAAAGAATGGCAAGGGGAAGCGTGATGCTAGTTAGTTTATTTTTTGGGTCTATAATGTCTTATTGAAGATGATATAGTCATGACATTTTTCAAGGCTCGCCGTTTGTGTGACAGATAAAATGTGTGTTGAATACACCACTCGCCAAAGAGGAGTAAAAAGCCAAATACTCGATCACTACACGGATGATGTCGAGGCTAGAAATTTAAAAATTCTAGACTTAGAAAAAAAAAGAGAAGTGAAGAAATCAACTTAAGAATGTTAAGCAATAAAGCTTAAAGCTAAAATTCAAATTAAAAAACTTCAAACAATAAAAGAGGAGGGAAAATAGAATATAACAAACACAAAAGTAAAACAAAAAAGAGGGGGAAAATGAAAGTTACTCTGAGGGATAAATTTTTTTTAAAACAATAAATTAAACTATCTTTTGGAATCTAAATCAAAACGTCTTCTTCGCGATCAGATCTGCAACTCTTTGTATAATCAGACAGAAGGTGATACTAAATCAAAATTTACAAAAATCATGGAGCTTTCCTTCAATACAAAAATTAAGAAATTTCATTCTAATTATGATTTTCAAAATTAATGAAATCACTAATTATGTGAAATTATCTAAGCGATAGACACCTGCATGTGCTCGGACATAGATATCTGCAAATTTTAATGTTCAGTTGCAGAATTAAATTGTAATCAATTAAATATTAATTTAAAAAATCTAATAAGATATTAGATCAATTAACAACGCCTTCTTCACCGCCGAATTTGCAACCCTTTAAGTAGCGGAGGCTTATACTAAATAATTCTATAAAAATCATGAGCTTCCTTCAATCAAAATTAAGAATTTCATTCTAATTTTAAAATCAATAAATCATTAATTTGGAAATTATCTTGCTATAAACACAATGTGCTCGGACATAGAGATTTCATGCAAATTTTAATGTCTTAAAAGCGTTAAAGTTGGAATTAAATAAAATTCTGAAATCAATCTCATATCAATCTCATTACTCAGAAATAAAAATTTCCTAAACTTTTAAATACACCATGAGCTCTTCATTGAATGTTTAAATTCAAGTGTTTTGCTCATGGGTTGCTTCCTAGTTTTGATGATCGTTAACAAACATAATAAGAGTTTCAAATCATAAATATCTAAGAACCGATCGTCGTGATAAGATCTAATGCAAGGAAATAGAGATGAATCTAAAGCTCTTAAACATATTCTAATTAATCAATTTTCCAAATCAAATTAATTAGCAATCTGAAACTGCTTAAATGAGATCCTATCATTAAAAGCTCAAATCAAAACTCAATCTATCCACCTTCCACAACTGTTTGTCAGGAGTGATAAATTAAGAAAACTCTAGAATAGTGAACAAATCAAGTGTCGCATGTTTACTCTAATCAATCTCACACCAAGGGACGTGTGTGATGGGAAGAGTTCCACAGATGAACAGACATGAGTCTTCGATCGGATGGTAGCTCTATGAGTACATTTCAAAATGTGAGGATTAATCCTCCCAATTCTAATCAATTTATGACCATTGAACATAACAAAAAAGAGCGCCATCGCATCTTCATGGACGGAATTCTTCATACAATCCCCTTTGGAAAGGTGATGGAAGCCATGAAGAGAAGCAACTCTGGTTGGTGGGATGGATCTAATATTAAAAAACCTGATGGAGAAGGCTCGATACATTCTAGTTGGAACAAGAATAACAAATATGTCAAGAAAAGTATCCAAAGATCTCAATCTCTTAATGACTCCTTGGACAAGTATTCTCATTTATATGAATCTATAGCAAAAGAAGAATTCAAAGGACTTCCTAAAATAATGAAGGTGAAATCCTTTGGAAGATTATTCTCTCTTCCAGACATCAAATATTGTCCTTCAAGAAAAAAATTCATAGTGAAGCGGCACCCTTTTCATCTCCTAAGAATTTAACCACTTCATATATGGAGAAAATACTTGAAAAAGAAGAATCAAAAGAATCTACCACAAAAGTAAGTTCAAAATGGATGGTGATTGATTGTGAGAATATTCTACTTCAAAGTAATGAAAAAGAACAAAGTGAATCTTATCAAATATCAAAAAATTTGACTGAAGATGGTTTAAGAAAAGAACACAAATCTATTACTCCGCAAGGAGAAAAGCTACTGGACGAAGCATATGTAATATTTGCTACAAGGTCAATTGCTCGAGGTGATATTTCTGTTGGTTAGTCTTACAGTTGTTCATTAGTATAGCTGTTGAGTTTGATATGATGCAAAATATTATATATTTTATACAAAATAGCTCTGATATGCAAACATTTAAATTGCATGACATTTATATTTTTTGGGTCAAGACTCATTTGCTATAAAACATGAAATCTAAATAGGTTGTATAGATTTCAACTTTGCATGAAAATGTATATAATGCAATATTCTGAGAGCAATTTCTCATCATTTTTTGTGGACCTAATCTTGACAGGTTTAGAATACAAATATCCATCCGGTCACTCTTATCTTCTTGATATCAGTGCTGTTGATGGACTTGAAAGTAATGAAAGAGATCTTGCGAAATCAAAATCTTCCTCAGATATTGATTGCTTTGATTTTTTGCATTTTCAAATGGACCAAAAAGAAGAAGCTAAATTCAATTTTGTTAGAGAAATACTGAAAAGAATGGATTTAGTGGCAGTGAGTTTCTTGAACCAATGGATTTCTCACTCTTTAACGAAGCAGAAGATTTATCTTATGAACTTGACGTTTCAGATGATGAACATGATATCTTACTGGAACATCAGCTTTTGTTTGATCTGATAAATGAAGCTTTGGTGGAAACATGCGAGAAATTTTTTGCTTCTTTCTTTCCCTGGCTTTCTTGCTTCAGTGCCAAAACTAGACCAATGCCTATGGGAAGCCATATTTTGGAAGATCTGAAAGATCAACCTCAGCTGGGCATAACTTTAGAAGACATTGTGTCTCGAAATTTTACAAAGAATGGTGGATGGATGAATATTCAATTTGATATTGATCATGTTGTCTGTGAGCTAGAAAGTCTATTACTGGATGCTTTGTTAGATGATGCTGTACTTCAGCTTTCTCTCATGCCTGCTTCCAATCAAATCTCTTGCAGTATGCTTTATATGTCTGTACAGCCCTGTCTCGACTAACAATTTAGTTAACTTTCATCAAGTCTCTGATCTCTGCACAGCGAGTTAAAGCATTTCTCCCACTCGCAAGTGTGCCTAAAGATCTCTAGGTGGGCAATTCCCCACTTTGAAATCCAAAATTTTCTTTGATGGATTGTAAAATCAATAAGTAATTATATATATTGAAAAGAAGTAAAGTGATGTAATAAATTTACCCACTTCCAAGGAGGAAGATGTTGATTCCTCCCCTGTCCACTCAGTGGAATAACTGTTATTTATTTTTAAAAAAATAATTTAGAACAGGTTGCCGCAATCTGAACCGACACAATCCTGTAACAATTATATCGCATCAATGCTATAACATTAGATCAACTAAACTACTCTCCTAGCTGTCCAAAAACTACTGTGAAATATCTTTATAATAAAAAATAAATATGACGATTTTGTAGCGATTTCAAAACTGCTACAAGTAAAATAATGGCCACTGCAAATACCATAATTTGCTGCTGTCAATTTTTATTTATTTATTTATACATTGTGTTATTAGATATTGTCACCTCAATCCTGTCCTTCATGCCGATCAAGCTCTACCGTGAGTCACACAGGGAGCAGCGTCCTCAAAAAATATTTTTCTGGTGTATAACATTTCAGGGCCAGGATGCATTTGGTTTCAGAAATAGAGAAGGTAATGCCTCAAGGTTGAAGAACAAGCCATGATTCTACTACTACAGTACCAAATGAAGAAAAGATATAGAGACCAGCGCCACGATGCTGCTCCTAGCTCCTACAATATCGCAGCATTTGAACCAGTGCAAAAAAGCTAGAATGTTGGTGAATGTGCTCTTATTATGATGAAGGGATAAAAGATAGTTGCTAGATTATATATTTTATAAGGTTATGTGGTTGTAAATGATACAATAATTACTATTCTTTTATTGGATGATAAATGATGATAAAATTTTTTTTTTTTTGCAAGTTTTAAAAGAAATTCCTTATGGAAATTTTGTTTATAAATTTGTTTATAATTGTTAGTAGAACACACTAAGAGCATGTTTGGGATCAATTTTGCATTATGTTTTTAATTTCTTTATGTTATTTTTAAAATATGTTTATTTAGTAGGCGTTTTTAACATATTGATTCTAATATTAATAAAATTTAAACTTTTGAATTTTAATAAAATGTCTAGAAATAAAATATTTAAATTAAAATGAAAAATAATTAAATTTTAATTTAGAATTATATTTAAAATATTTTAAAATAAAATATATTAAAATTAAAATATTATATATAAAATAGATAAAATATTATTATTATATTATTTAAATTTATTAAAATAATATTAATATTTATTGATTTATTTAACTTAATTTAATTCTGATTGAATATGTTGATTCTTAGTTTTTCTTTTCTATTTTAATGTTTGATTTTTAAAATAATAATTGTGATTTTATAAGTTTTGATCTAATGAGTGAGAAATTGCACATGCTTTTGTCAGATCACATGAGTGAAAAATCTCGGAAGAGCTACGTTCCCCTTCAGTTATTGTGATTTTATTATTATTTTAATATAAAATTATAAAATATAAGAAATTGTACATATCTCTATCAGATCACTTCAATTATTGAAGTTGTCTTTAGGGAAAGTTAAATTTTCTCATCTTGACAATTTTATTCCCATCTAATCTATGCTTATGATAATAATTTATTCTCCAGAATAAATTATGATTTATTATTGAAGTGGAGTGAGAAAAAGAAAGAAAATAATATTTCATTAATTTAAAAAGTTATCCTATTTCATAATCTTTTAATGCTCCTCTCTCTCTCTCTCTCTCTCTCTCTCTCTCTCTCAAAAGAGGTTATTTTGTTGGATGTTTTGAAAATAAATATATTTTTGATTGGAAAATTTGGAGCTTCATTAATTAAGACTTCTTATATACATTCACATACAAATCACAATTGTAAAAATCACTCTTACTTTATTCATTTATATGAAAGTAATAGATGCTCATCATATTTATTTCATAGTTCACACTGTCTTGCATTTATGATTTAAGAAATAAGAGCATGTTATTCAGTAAGAAATATCAAACTCATTCAGTTTAATATATATATATATATATATATATATCATAATGATAATAAGATTTTTTTGGCTCAAAAATATCATCATTATACAAATCGTCACAATCAAATTATGTATCTTAATTATTTGATATATATGATTATATTTGATGTGTTAGCATGAAGATGCATCGATTATTATTTTCATATAAATGAACATTTATATCATCATATTGTAAATCATCTTAAGAAATTTTTACACATAAGATAATGTTATACTAAATGATTTGATGACATTTATGACATTACTATTATATTATAAATCATTTTTTATTTAATAGTTGATACTATTTTATCATTCATGCCTCATTCATTATAACAGTTTTTTTATAACAGGTCTCACCATATTTTTTGTTGAGCTATCACTCTAAGAGCATACATTGTAATAGTAGTGATTATGTTCACTACTTGAGTTTATGATGTAGCTTTATTTTAATTTCTATGATGTTTTGGGTAGGCCATGTTTATGCACCTTTTTTTTTTTCTTTTTTCTATTAGCATTGTTGTTTTCGTGTTGAATTATTGTTACAGACCATGTTATTGTAATAAGATTTATTGTTTACTCATATGTATATATTTCTACTTGTAATTATTTTTATATATTTATAAATTTTGTCGATCAAATACACAACACCTTTGATTAATCTTGACTTTTTTTTAGGTTTATATTAAGAGTTGAGATTATTCTTTTCATTGTATCTCATGTTGACAAGTTATATCTATAAGATATTTTTGTATTCGTCGAAAATATTTTCTTAATCTTGCAAACAACATAATTGCTTAAACACGTAATCTCAAGATCTTGAACAAACTGATTTTAGCAAATTAATTAAGAATAAATCGCAGACCTTGATTTGTCGTGAATCTTTTTAAGTTTTGAAATTAGGGTTTCTCTTCCTTCACCCAATTTTTTATTCATGTAGTTATCTTAATGATGAGATACTTACAAATTAAAAGGTAAGAATATAACCAATAAGTTTCTCAATGAAGAAAAGTTTTATTTGATCAAACGGTCCATAAACTATTGATCAAATTCTCTCTTAACTAATAGAATTTGAGTATATAATTAATTTTTAACTAACAAATTGAATAATCATTAATGTAAGTCATAGTTCATGATTAATTATATATTTATTAAGTACATAATTTTTATAGTATCGCCTTTTAGATTTGGAAAGAAATAAAGTGCCACTTAAAGGATCTCACTGATCTAGAAAATGAAAATAAAATTGATCCACAACAATGCAATGTATTAACAATATTTTGAGAGTGACATTGTTGACTTGCACAATTATCCCATCATGTGAATCAGACGAATATGGTGGATCCGATAAAAATTCCGAAGTCATATAAAAAGAAGAAGAGTTTCAATTACGTTTTAAATCGTTGATAACAATTGCTTACTCATGCGCTTCATAAATTGGGTTCAAGACAAATTAAAGATTGTCAAAATTATTCAAATGATCTCAACTCCCAAAATAGATCATTGAAGTATTCTTAATATGTTAAAATCTATTGGACAGGAATGTTTTGAAACTAAATTTATGAAAAATTTGAAATCAAGTACAAACAGGCATCACGTAATTCAGGCCAAAGTCATTTTGATCACTACCGAAGACATCAAGATAATATTCATTCTCAAAATCAAGTGCTGAAATGTATTCAAAGTACTAAGATCTGTCAAGGAAGAGCCTTTTACAATCAGTTCGATCAGACCTAGAGAAACTGATGGACTATGATGGAAAATCGTGCTGACGCACGATGCAAAAATTACCTATGAATTTAGGATAATATGTAATTCGAAATATGAGACTGATAAACTTTTGGGAGATAAAGCATGTAAAGAAAATATTAAAAAATTCATTATATTATAGGCTGTTAACAAATACAAAAGGAATAGTAGAAATCAAATATTTTGAATTTCACTATAAATTAACTGCGTAATATATAATCTAATGTGTAAATCAAATTAATTTATTAATTCAAAGATTATAAATAAATCAATTGAATTTAGTAAAATAAATAAATAAACAAAAAGATCTCAAGTCTTTATTAATATATATATATATATATATATATCATTATTATGAATTGGTTAAACTGACCTAATATATGCATGTATCTTACTAGTATTATGATTAGATTAAATGTAATCTAAAAAGAAAATAAAATAATATTTTGTTTTCTCGTTATTGATATTAAATTAACTACCTTAGCAATAATAAACACATTAACGATATTCTCAATTTATATATATACCAAACTCATTATTAATATTTAGATTAAATCTTTTTAAGAGTAACACTCAAATAAGTTAAACACCGAAGAGAAAATAGAAATCAACTAATTGCATTAGATTAATATATTAACATATATGAGTATAGTTTTAGTTATATAATAAAACAAAATTAAAGTTTTATTAAATAATGATAATTAATGAGAAAATATACTATAATTTATATATAATATGTGTATAATATATTATTTAATATATTCTCTTAAGCTTACTTTTTAAAAAAAATAATAATAAAATAAAAATAATGAAAATAGAAAAATAAAGAAAATAATTTCAAGATGTTAGATGACATAAAAATATTATTAACAAAAAAAAATCATTTGTTATTATCATTTAATTGGTTTAAATTAAAACTAAAATAAATTTAAGTAATATTAATTACCTTACTGATAGCTTGAATTAATTATGATTATTGAGTAATAAAATTATGATATT
Source organism: Cymbidium sinense (assembly GCA_021442155.1). Taxonomy (NCBI): domain Eukaryota; kingdom Viridiplantae; phylum Streptophyta; class Magnoliopsida; order Asparagales; family Orchidaceae; genus Cymbidium; species Cymbidium sinense. Next base: position 264,367,349 of record CM038215.1, read on the forward strand.
AAACTCATTTATATAGTTTATATAAAATTTTAAATCTAAATTTAGGTTAATGGTTAAAGATAATATAATATACATATACCAACATGAGGAGGATAGCAACTTGAGTAACAAGAATCTTGCATTAAAAAAAAATTTAAATAAATACACAAATTTTATTTATTTATATGTCTAACACCTAAAATTTAATAATTATTTTTCTAATATTTTTTATGCATAAAAAATAATAATAGTAATATTTTGAAGTAATTAAATTTTTTACTGTTATAAATATAAATATGAAATTTTAGACATGAAATATATAAATATGTAAGAGTTATATGGTATGCATATAAATGCTTCTATAAATAAAAAAGAAATAATATTAATGCTCAATTTATATATAACTATTATGTATTATATATAAATTATTTCATAATATTATATATTAATATAATAATTATACATCAATTTATAATATTTATATACATATCATTACATAATAATTTAGAATTAATACATAATTATTATATATTAATAAGAGTCAGAAAACACTAAACTATTAAAATCTCGACATAAAAATTAAATCGAAATTTTAAGGGCAATATTTTCTTACATTTTAAGCCAAATTTACACAAATTGAGAGGAGAATTTTAGTCATTGTAATCAAAATCTCAAAATATTTCATCGAACGGTTTATATTAATTCATTTGATCATAAATAGTTTTTTAGTTATTTGATTGTTCAAATGATGATGAGTGATTTTAGGCTGGATTGTCAAAGCTTCAATAATAACCAAGAAAGTCATTTGATCATCCTATCACGGTTTTGAACTTTTTATATATAGTTTTTCGATTTAATTCGAGCTTAATTAGGCTCAATTTTACCTAATTCTAGCATTATTAGACTTGTCTCACTGAATCGTTAATTTGATTGTATAATACTTTAACTTAAGATTTATGCTTGATTTATAAATTTTAAAGAAATATATCAATAGTATTATAACTTTGTATTAATGATTGTGTGTATCTTATTTTCATAGTAATATCATGAGATGCCACTTTAACAACTTGAAGGAGAGATAACTTAATGGGTTTATTTTTATTCATCCAAGTAAAGTTATGAGTAAATATATTATTATTATTTTTTAAATGATGAAAAAAAATTATAAAATGAAATATAAATTTAGCTGTGATTAATGTATACATCAAGTATTTAATTGGTGTTTAATTTTAATCAATTTGGCTAATCTTAGTTGGATTAGACCATTGAACGTGTTGACTAAAGTCAATTTGAGATCAATTATTTTTTATATTTATATTTATATATTTTTATTTCACTTTTTATATTATTTAAATTTATTATAAACATATTAATAATTATTTTAAAAATACTGAAAATATTTAAAATTATTCTAAGCATTTTCAAAGTATTATATATATATATATATATATATCAAAGAAATAAAAAAATTAAAATATTTTAAAAATATACCAAATAAATACACTTTTTTAAAAATAAAAAATCTAATAAAATTGATTTCAAATAAGCCTAAAATATTTGGACTTTCGTTTAAGATATTTAAAAAAAAAAAGATCATTCTAGCCACTTCATTTGTGAATTGACCATCCAATCGATTCTATATATGTTCAAAATCATTTTCGCATAGAATCTGAGATTGAACCAGTGAATTAGATGGATATTTATAAAACCTAACGATTCTAATATTAATCAAATTTGAACTTTTGAATTTTAATAAAATTTCTAGAAATAAAATATTTAGATTAAAATGAGAAAATATTTAAATTTTTATTTTTTAGAAATTTAATTTAGGATTATATTTAAAATATTTAAAAATAAAATATCTTAAAATTAAAATATTATATATATAAATAATAAAATATTATTATTATATTATTTAAATTTTATTAAAATAATATGTATTGATTTACTTAAATTTAATTCTGTTTGAATATATTGATTCTAAGTTTTTTTTTTCTATTTTAATGTTAATTATTGTGATTTTATAATTTTTTTGGAAAAAATAAGTTTCCTCATCTTCACAATTTATTTTCATCTAATTTATGCTTATGACAATAATTTAAAAAAATTGCTTACAGTTATTATATTACTTACCTAAAGCAGTTTCTTCGGGAGCAAGTTATACCTTTAAGAATGCGTCAATTTTTGAATCAGCAATGTGATAAAATCTTACTTAGGCTCCAAACTATTCTTTTAGCATATTAAAATAAAAATAAAAATATAATAATTAAAGCATATTCAATAATACAATAATTTTTTAATGAGCAATGTGACATGGCAATACTTTATTCTACTAAATTAATTATAATTTATTAGCGAAGTGGAGTAAGCGAGTCATTCTATTTCACAATCTTTTAGATCTCCTCTCTCTCTGTCTCTCACAATAATTTATTTGGTTGGATGTTTTCAAAAATAAATATATTTTAGAATTCGAAATAAATTCAATATAGTTTATTATATATATATATATATATATATATATATATATATATATATATATATATATATATATATATATATATATATATATATATATATTTATATTTATATTCTTATATATAAATTTTAACATTTATATGCTTAACACTCAAACATTATAAATTTTTTCATGTGTAGGTAAAGTATTAAATTTTAGTTCTTAGATATGTAAGTGCATATGAATTGTGTGACATGTATGTAAATCTTGAGTTTTTTTTTTAATGTTTGTGGTGCTTAATCTTTATGTTATTTGATGAAATTTAATGATACTATTTTGATAAAATTAGATATATTTACATGGGAATATTTTTAGTACAATAATTTTCCAAAATATATTAAATAAATTAATGAATTAAGTAATTTATTTAATAAATCTAATTTTCTAATGAAATTAAAATGAAATTATAATTATTTAAGTTGTGTAATTATTTCGTAATTCTTTTAATTTGTAAGAGATATAATATCTAATACGAGTTCAATGAGTGTATAATAGATATATATTATTTTATTTATGTATTATTGCATGCGAATATTTAATTTTTTAAAAGAGAGGCAAATTTTAATGGATTTATTATTATGCGCCTAAGTTAAATTATGAATTTTTTTTATATATTACTATTATTATTTTTAATGATGAGAAAAAAATTATAAAGTGAAAAATAAATTTAGCTGCAATGTATGCATCTCAAGAAAATTAAGAGTATTTTATTGATGCTTAGTTTTTTTTTAATTAAATTCACTCGTTCTAAGTTGAATTGGATTGTAGACATAGTATATTTTATGTGTTGACTAAAAGTCAACACACAAAAAGAATTTTTTAAAAAAATTTAATCAAATGTATAAAAATAGAAGTTTTAAATTAAAATAAAAAAATTAAATTTTATGCCCCAAAATTTTAATTTAGAATTATATTTAAAATATTCAATACCAAAATATCTCAAAATTAAAATATTATATATTAAATTTATTCACCTTCATAATTTTATCCTCATCTATATCTATGACAATAATTTAAATGTGGTTAAATGTTTTGAAAATAAATACATTTTTAAAATTTAAATATAACTTAAATATAACTTATTATGAATATTTTGAGTTGTTTGGTTTGTTATTAGATAAATATAATAAATTATTTTCTGATATTCATTTGATTATAAAATAAATTCAAAATACTTAAGAGAGAAAACAAAAAACAAAACACAAAAAAAAAAAAAACTCAAAAATATTTCAGCAATAAAAACAATTGGCACGTATGTCATCATGTCATGAATAATAAATTTTAGTTTAAAAAGTATATTTAATAAATAGTTTAAGCTCAGCCATTTCTTTTTCTCTTTTAATTTAAAAATATATTATCTTTTTAATAACTAATTAAAAATAAATTCATTTTTTTTATTCTACTCTATTTTCAAATAATTTTTTTTTTAAATGTCTATATTTTACTTTCTTAAAAAAATAATATTTACTAAATTCAAGCTAATAATTTATATATGACTATTTTATAAATAATTTAAGGATTTTCTATAAATTTAAATATGTATTTTATTTTAAGTGCACTTGAAATAAAAAGTATATTATTCATGAATGTCTCTTTTTATATAGAGAAGTAAAAGTCTAAAGTAAGATCTTGTAATATACTTTGTATGATTTGGTGAATATTATGATTAATTTAGTTTATGCTCATTATAATAATAATAATTTATATAAAATTTTTATAAAATATTTAAATTTATATATTTAAATGTGATTATTATATATATATATATATATATATATATATATATATATATATATATATATATATATATATATATATATATATATATATATATATATATATATATATATAAATTAAAACTTGTTCATCAATTGAATTGGTGATTCTAAGTTGTTAAAAAAATTTAAAATTTTATTAAAATTAAAAATAAGTTTATTTAGAGCATTTTTATGTATTTTTATTTTTTATTTCTAAAAATAAATATATTTTTTAATATTTAAATTAAAAGACTCTCGACAATGAATTGAATGAAAATGATTTTGAAGGGTGGTGTAATTTTCTAAGGATGAGATAATAGAAGACACTACAGAGATTTCATCCTTATTTGGTGAGACTTTATATGGTGTTTCCTATAGAAAGCCCTATAGTTAATTACCCATCTAGTGAGAACTTCGATTATTAGATCGTTAACGCATGCATAAGAAGTAGTATGTGTAGTTTCAGAATTTAAATTATGAAATTTATCATTTCAGCTTAAACGGGATGGTTGAGAGAATGACAACGTGCCCGATCTAGATCTCATGGTTAGTTCTAGCAGCTAGTCCTATCACCAATAAAGGAGGTAATGAATCAACCCGAAGAAAGATCATCACAACACAGTTATGTCCAAGAAATTCTAGACATGGTGTTTGTCAAAAGGAGACAATCTTGAGTTTATGAGAGTTGTTTGTCTTATCAAGTATACCCTATGATTCACAACTCAAAGGGGTGAGCCATTGGGAGCATACGTATCCATGATCGTAATATACACTATGCATTTACATCACTTTTTTTTTGTAATTCTCCCAATTTGATTATGTTCATTTTACATCACTTTTGATAAGTTATGTTGATTTCAGTGTTTATTGCTTTAGCCATACTCATGCTTATTAGCAAGCAAGTAATCACCTCCATATTCGTATAAGAGTTATTAAACCTAATTTAGATTCATCCTTAGACTTTAAGTTTATTTTAAGTTTGTTATGAGTTTGATATTAGTTTCTTCAAATTTTGATTAAAGCTTGTTTAATTTTGAAAAATTTACAAGAAAAGATAATTCACTTATTACTTCAATTTAAGCCATAGAATCGCTATTAGAGTTTGTGAGTTTAATATTAACCTCCCCAAATTTTACTTGCATTTTAAATGGGTGTTCTATTCTTTTCAAAATTTTCTTTAAAGGCTCCCCTCCTATTTCTCTTTGATTTAACATTTATCTTCATATTTATCATATCTTCTTTAGTTTGACTTAAGTTTAGGTAATTCCTATTTGAATTTGTTTAAGTCATGAATTTTAGTCTAAATTTTGTCATCCCGGTCTATCGCGGTCCCTAGTCTACTTAGTTAGGGGTAATCAACCTAATCGAAAGATTCTTATCAACAACACATGGCCATCCAAGAAATTCTAAGGGTGGTGTGTGTCAAGGAGGAGATAAGCTTAAGCTACCTTAGCTTACGAGGGCTTTTTCCTATCAAGTATACCATATGATTCACAACTCAAAGGGTGAGCCATTGGGAGCATACTAAGGATGATCATAATATAATGGTTCCATTTGGTGAACCACCGAGAACTGGTCGTAATCGCATCATATATGGAGTCTATCGGCCAAGTCAATAGTGAGGACACCGTCATGTTCTACGGCAAAAATTGATTGAGTGAATATAGTAGAATGTTTGATTGACACTCTTTCATGAGCTGAGTTTTTTTTAATTTATTCACATTTAACAAACAGTTGCGGAAGGTGGATCGAATGGAGTTTGTTTTAAGTTTTTAGATTGAATTTCATTTAGACATTTGTAGCTTAATGACATATTAGATTTTGCATTTGGATTGATATTTAATTTGAATTATTTTGATTTGAAATTAGAATCATATTTTGATGGAAGTATCCCCTCTGATTGTAATCATCATTCAACACAGTCATTATCAGGGTAGTTTATTATTTTAGATCATATCAACTCTATTAGTTTAATAATAGAATATCAGATCTACTGTCATGTGACAAAATTAGCTTCTCAGATATTTCAATAATTTGAAAATTTTATAGTAATTTAATTTTTAGGTGTTTTTTAGCATAAACAGAAGAACCCAGCATACCTCAAACACTAAGTGGCATTCGTAGTATTCGGCCATGTGGGTGTTTAGTAATTTAGATAATTTTATGTTTAAATTATAAGATTAATTTTATATTTTTATTTAATTTCAACTTGGTCTGCACAACCATTTTAGACATTAAAATTTTCACTCGAATTTATGTCGAAACATACGTGTGTTTATAACTTAGATAATTTTATCTAATTAATAAAATCATTGATTTTAAAATCATAATTAGAATAAAATTCCTTAATTTTTGGATTGAAAGAAACTCCATAATTTATGGAGAATTTAATTTAGCATCGCATTCTGTCTACTTGTACGAAGAATTATAGATCCGGTGGTGTAAAAGACTTTTTAAATTGTTCTAATATCTTATTAGATCCATTGGAATAAGATTTAATTGCTTTCTTTTATTCAAATTTGATTATTCTTTGAATGTTCAATAGATTCTCATTTATGTCTATTGACAATTCTCAAACTCATCACAAGCTATATTCAAAATTTCCTTGATCCAATGCAAGTATTTAATAAGACGAATGATATGCTTCAAATATCTTTCAAGAATTCTTTGATTCGCATTAAGCAATCCTTCAATCTCATTAAGAATCTCTTATGAATTCTTTGATTTTCTCCAATTCATTTGAAATGAATTATGATTTGAAAACTACATTCCAATCCTAAGAATATCTTCTGTGCTCTCATTGGATATTTGATCAGATCATCTTCTAAATCGAATGAGATGAGATATTGAAGTGCTAAATTTATATTTATTGCCAAAATATTTCACTTCAAGTTCATTGAAAACCCTTCTTATGTTGGTTAACAAATTATTTGGGTTTACCAAATTCTTTGTTCGTACTTCTTAATTAAAATGTGCTATGATTTTCATTTTAAAGCTCTCTTTTTATGACTTTTACCCATTAAATGTGCCATATATCAATTTCACAATTATGTGGATTGGATAGTGTAAGTCCTCTAAGTCCTAATTATTTGAATACCATTAATTTTGGAGCTAAGCACTTAGATATGTCATAATTCTCATGTGCTTTAAATCCAACTTCAAATATAGGATCCAAGTGATCCTTTTAAAGGACACATTCATGATTGTTCATGAGTTGCCTAATTGAACTTATGCTTGTAAGAAAACTACCAAGTTTCTTGCATACTTTATTCTCAATTTGGAATTGGATATTTAGACTTACCACCAATCATTTATCATTTAATGTTCAATTGAGATCTTTACTTTGTTTGATATTAAATATGATTTATTCACATAAAAAGACTTCAGATCCAATATGGATTTATCCTCAACTCCAGATCAAGTTTTGTATTTATTTAGTAACTGGACTTCAAATTTATCTTAAGTCTCTTATGAGTTTAATATTAGCCTCTTCAAGTTTCAATTAAAGCTTGTTTAATTTAGAAGAGATTTGGATAAAAGAGAACTCATTTTACTGCTTCAATTTAAGTCATAGAGAATTGCAATTAAAGCTTGTGAGTTTAGTATTATCCATCAAACCCCGTCATTGCATTTATTTATTAAGTTTAAACAAGGATGGGTCCCACATTTACTCTTTCCATTTCTATAAATAAGGTTAAGAGAGGTTTTTCATTTCATATCATTTGCTTGAGTTTAGATGACTTGAAAAAGAGGGAGAAGAATTGGCTCAAAAAAATTTGGCTTTCCAAATTGCTTAAAATATTTTGTAAGTGTTTCTCTTTTCTTTTCTTTGGATTGTCATTTACTTTTGTATTTGTTATGTATTTTTATTTTATTTTATTTGAGTTTAGACGATTTCCATTTAAATTCAAGCCCAAATTTCAATCCAAATTTGAAGATTTCTGATGTGCATCTAACGTTTTTTTCTGCTATTTGAGATAAGAAATGTTGTCACACCATAATGGATCTCAATAATGATGTTCAAACCTGCACAAAGAAGTAACACATATATTTCCACATACATTTCTTTACGCATCCACAACTATTATTTCCACGCATCCACAAATTACTTCTTGCAATCTCATTTCCTATTCCGGATGAGAGAAAGAGAGGAAGAGAGAGAATGGGGGCTCGGTTTGGTTCCATCGGGAGGAAGGGTGTTCGGCTGAAAGCTCCAAACAGACAAATTCCGGATGCTTGCGTGTGAACCTAGAGTAGGGAGGAAGAAGAGGTCTTATGGTTGAGAAGGATTGAACTGGAGAGGGGGAGAGAGTCTCGGCTTAGAAGAATTGAACGAGAGCTCGCGTGTGAGGATTTGAGCGAATCAAAGGGAAGGCCTTTCGATCCTTGTGGTTTGAGAAAAATGAAGCGGAGAAGGGAAGTTTTGATCTTTTCAATTGGAGGAATCGAATGGGAGCCGGAGGAGGAAGGAGATGTGAGGCTTTCCGTTCGAATCAGAAGAGGTGGAGTGAGGCTTGTCGTTCGAATCAAAAGGGGATCCGCCTAGAGAACTCGAGGGAACGGTTATGAAAACCGACCGGGAGCGTGCTTGTTGAGAATCGAGCGTGCCTCTTGCGGTTGAGAGTGACGAAGGAGAATAGGAATCGAGCTCGTGTGCCTTTAAGAATTAGAAATTAGGGTCGGTTAGATCAAATAATAAATTATTAATTTTTTAAATGTTTAATCAATCTTAATATGAATTTTACGCCGACATCTTATATGGTTAATATATATATTGATTCTACTTACGTTTGATAATACGCAGTCGTGACGATAGGCCGTTTGGTCAAGTCGTCAAATGGATTAATTTCGCTCAAAAACACATTTTGCTTCAACACTTGAATATAGGCTCGTCCAATCGATCGCAAATAATTCATTTAATAGATTTACGTTAAAGTTTAACGAGAAACAATTATTTAAACTTTGGACATATCGCTTTTCACTATAAGTCTATTATATTAACCGTTTGATCTGATCTTATTAAATTATGTACATTTTGATTAATTTCAATATTCGAATGCTAATACAAGTTTGTCGATCGTCGTTCGATTGATTTCGATGATATATCGTGCATTTCAGCCCAATTTCGAAGATCCGCCGATCAATTCATCTTATAAGCTTGATTCGACTCATGGAGCATATATGAAGGTCAACAATTCTCTGTATTTTTTTAGGGAAATTATTTACTTTTATAGGTAGAAATGCTTACTTCTGTGTTTATTATGACTGCAAATGCTGACTTAACTAATGTATATATAAACAAATTCTTCATTGTATATTATTTATTTTTTTGCAGGGGTAATGGATACACAATAATCAATTGCTTCTGCTTCGAAAGCCAGAAAGAGAAAAACTTTATATGGAGCTTGAAATAGGAATGAACAACTGGGCACCTACAGATCATTTTTGAGTATATAGATGCAAATTTACAAAATTCTAATAAATTTAAGGATGCTATCTACCAAGGTGTTGCTCAAAAGTTGAAAGAAAGATTTGAAATTGATGTTATAGGTGAGTAATGCAAAAATCAAATTCGACATCAATGTAGTATAAATAATCATATTCAAAATTGAAGAAAAATCTGGAGTATCATGGGATGAAAGCAAAAAATTATTTTCATGGGTCCAGAAGAATATGCATCTCACATTCAGGTAGTGCTTCAACTCAAGCATCTTATTTAAAAAAATAAATAAATTGTTAATGTAAAAGTAAGTCTTCTTGTTTATGTGGTCGGCTTCTCCAAAAAATGCTACTTTCCTGAATATTCCTATCGCAAATTATACAGATTTGCAGAAGGTCTATGACGAAGGGCATGCCACTGAAGATTGGACTAAATCTAGAAGTAGTCAAATTCCATTAGGGACTCGAAATCAACCTAGATGATGATAATATAGATTTTTTAGATGCTGATATCAATACAACACAAGGTAAGTGGATAGAAGTGGATATGAAAGATGACTATAAGTGAATGGCAAAGAGAACAACATCTTCATCTTCTAAAGGATGCCTCCCAAGAAAGAAAAGGAGAACATGTGTAGGTAAAGGTAGTATTTGTGAGTTCATTGCTATGGTAGCTGATAGTGTGACCCAAGTAGCCAATGCTATCCAATGTTCAACAAGAGCATCTGAGGAGAGAAAAATGTTTGCTGAACTAATGTCTGAGTTATCTAGCATTCCAGGATTTTCTGAAGAAGAAATTTATCTATGATCTATTATAAAAAAAACACAACAATGATTCACTCATTACTCTCTAAACCAGCGAAGGGCGATGGATGCATAAGGAACTAAACAAATGATTTCGAGCTGTAGCCCTAGTAATGAAGATTTTGTATTTTGACATTTTGTATTTTGTGGTTGTTTGTAGTAGTTGTTCACTCATGACTTTTCCGGATTATCTTTTCTTCTTTGTTTGTTGTTGCTATGTTTGTTTAAGTTTAGTTGTTACTAGCAAATCATCTTCTCTTCACATTAAATTATAAGCGCAATATTTATGTTGATAACAATGGAAAAAATGAGTTTCTAAAAAATTACCTTTACTTGTACATTTTTACTGATTTTATGAGCTTGATTGCAGGGTTCTATTTGTACTGATATGGATGGACTATTTTAGGTTTCTTTCCTTTAAATATGGAAACTCTATATTTCATCTTTGTAATTCAGAAAAAATATACTACTTGGATGCTAGTAGATCATAATTTAGCTGCTGCATTATTTTCCACCCCTGGATCTATCAGCTCGGGATTCTTTTACCAACCTAGGGCGTTACTATTCTATAAATCCAGAGGAGGCTGCACTAATATACAGTGGATTCTATGTCAAATCTGTGGTAAATTGGGTCATACAACACCAAATGTTGGCATAGAATCAATTTAAACTACAACAGCAAACTATCCTCTCCACCTTCACCTCAAACTTTGCTTACGGATACTTCAAATGGTTGGTATCTTGATTCAAAAGCATCCTCACACATTACAAATGACTCCAATCAGCTCATTCAACCACAAGAATATCTGAGAAATCAACAAATAATGGTTGACAATATTCACTCCATTCCCATTTTCACCACTGGCAAAGGACTTCTACTTACTCCGAACCGTAAGCTTGTTTTATCTTCTCTTCTTTATTCTCCAAGTATTTCACATAACCTTATTTTTGTATATCATCTTACCACTGATAACTCATGTTCAATATCATTTGATGCCACTGATTATCGTATTAAGGATCTGAACACAAATCAAACGCTCCTCTCAGGCCCTACCCATGAAGGCTTGTATCCTCTTTGTCTTCAGTCTCCTTGTACTGCACGCCCTTCTGCATTCATCTCCAAAGTGGATTCAGCGAATCTATAGCATTGTCATTTGTGACATCTGCATATTGCAGTTTCTCCATGTAATTCCTACCATTTAGCAAAAAGTTATAAAAACTCATTTACTATGTCAAACACACGATGTAATTTTCCCTTTCAACTTACTCACTCGGATGTATGGGACCTTCCCCAATCATTTCTTCCAATGGATATAAATATTATGTTATTTTTATTCAAAATATACGGTAAAAACTGGCGCAGGGCAAATTTTCTCCAAATTTCAGATTTTTTACATATATGTTAGAACTAATCAGATAATTACTACAACTGCTCAACATGAAACTTATAGAGAAGTTCGTAAGCTTCCAACGATGAGTATTTTATCTAATTCGGATAACGAACGAGTGAGATATATGCGGAAAACTGGAGCAGGGCATACTTTTTCTGAATTTTAGTTTTTTTGTATATATTGTTTGTGAGAACTGTTGCGAATTTGTAGGTAATTATCAAAAGTGATCAGCATGAAACTTTTAGAGAAGTTCATAAGCTTTCCAATGATATGTATTTCATCCAATTTGGATAAGGAACGAGTGAGATATATGCGAAAAACTGAAGCAGGGTATATTTTTTCTGAATTTTAGTTTTGTTGAATATGGTGTTTGAAAGAAGTGTAGTGAATCCGTAGGTAATTACCAAAAGTGGTCAACATGAAACTTGTTGAGAAGTTTGTTAGATTTCCAATGATGCCTATTTCATCCCATTCGGATAAGGAACAAGTGAAATATGAGCAAAAAATCGATGCAGAGTATATTTTTTCTGAATTTCATATTGTTTGCCTGTATTGGCAATAAAAACAATAATCGGTGAACTATAAATTTGAGATTAAGGGGTTGTCTGGTTTTTTATTTTTTATTTTAGGGAAACCCCATGTAGGGGTATTTTATTGCCACAAAAAGAGGGTTACAAGGTCCTTAAAGGGGAAAAACTCAAAACTATCGCTCAAAGAGCTAGTCAAGGAGTAAATCCCTATCTAAGTACATCCAAAAGCAAAGAAGACATTAAAGCAATCAAAAGATACAAGATGATTAACATAATAAGCTAAAGGAAGATTAAGGCCAATGCTCTGGAGGATGTGAGAATTCATGATAATATGGAGCAAACCTGCAAGAGAACAAGAGAGAATCACCTGTGAGGAGGTAACACCCAGTTGTTGATAGTCTTGTGAGCTTTATTACCTGCAAACCTAAACAAAATCATATCTAAAATAGAGAGGAAATTGCAAAGAGCTGAATGATAAGGAGTCCCATTCAAGAAAAGTATCATCAATATAGTCATCCTGACATGAGAATACATAAACATAAGAGAATGAGCCATCTTAGCCAGGACCTCATGAAAAGGCATATCCAAGAAAGAAAGCAAACCAGCATATAATCCCTCCACAAGAAAACAGCAGAGGAGACAACTTGCTAAAATCCTGCTAATCAAGTCAATGAGCCTATAATTAACACCATTCCAAACATATGATATATAAATGAAACTTTCGGTGAAACAACCCCTTTTAATATCCATATCAATTGGAAAAAAACAATTGTAAAGGAAGGCAAAGATAGCTCATCAGTGAAATGCAACCAACCAAAAATAGCACCAAGTAAAGACAGTTAGAGCAACTGCTCCAATGGCAGTATTCAGGACCAAAATTCAGATAATCCAGCTCAACAAACAACCGAGAGAACAAGACAGCAAAAGGCAGCAACTGTCCATAATAACACTCTTTCAGAATAGACAGCGCATAAGGCAGCTCAAACCTAACTGAGCCGAGATGGGAATAGAGACAACAATAGGTAATGCAGATCACAACAATCAGGAGATGAACAGCAGCCCAGACATAAACAACACGGGCATTCAAAAAACCAACCCCAACAGCAAAACAGCTAATGCAACATTGGAACCCACCAGAAGAAAATTCAACAAGTGAATTGAGATGAGTATCAACATTAGAGTCCAGAAAAAATAAGATGATAACCAAGGCAAAAACCAGCCTAGACAGCAACAGTTAAGACAACAACATCCAAGACAGGAAGGGACAACAAGATGGCCATAAAACCTCTCAATCAGAGTAGACATGGCAATAGTTAATAACCAAATAGATAGAGCATAAGAACAGTTATCTTGAAGGCAACAACTCAAATAGAAATCACCAAAAACCATCACCATCGAACGAATGTCGAAATACTTGTTGAACATAGAGTTCAAGTAATTCCCACCAAAGTAAACCGTAGTACCCACAATCTCAAAGAAAGGAAAATGTAAATCCAGTAAGTAACTCCAAAACTGCTGAGCATGGGAAACAAATCCAGAAATAGCAAGATTGACAGAGGGTCCATATCAGCCAACAACTAAGAAAGGAGGCATCAACAAGTTGATCATAAGAAAATCCATTAAGAGTAGGCACTGCATAAAATGGTTCCCATAATAAAAGAGAAGAATTCTGACTAGGGCTAACAGAACCATGGTGTAAACAAAGCAACATCATATGTGATCAAAAATAGCCCAGCTTATAATAACACAAACAGTTGGATAAACGAGAATCAGAAAACATCCATAAATCACAAAAAAAAAGAATTTGGAAGCAGGTCCCAAAAAACCAATGACTCTCTATCCAGTCGAAAATATAGAAGCGGCGTAATTAGAAAGTAAATACAGTAAAAAATAAAAAGAGATGCAAACATGGTAACTCGATCCTGCAGGTAGCAAGAGAAGTCATCCAACAAAAAATATATTATCTTCAGGCAAGAGCAGTAAAAGAGATTGACTAAGGCCCCAATCTCGTAAAACATCCGCAAAAAATGATCTGAATAAAAAAAGTAAAATAATAAAAACTAGTTGAAACAAAATCATGTAAGCTAAATTCTAATATAAGGAAGCCCAGTCTTATCAAGGTTAACCAAACCTTGCAAATATTTAGGGAGCGTAAGATGATAAAAAATTGTTATGTCATTCAATCTAGCACCTAAATTAGTAAGATAATCAGCACATGCATTGCCTTCCCGCCATACATGAGTGATTTTATAACAAAATTGGGAAAGAAGATATCTAGTTTGCTTGAGTAAGTAGTATAAATCAGAATTTTCAGATTTATTGGAGTTCAAGAGGTCAATTAGCAGGAGAGCATCCACCTCAATCCAGATATTGAGCCAACCTTTCTGGAGGCAAATCTGAAGAGCATTATACACTGCCATAAGTTCAGCAAAGGGCACAGAGCAAGTATGAAGAGGATAAGCAAAAGCATAGAGGACATTTCCGAGAGAGTTTCTGAAGATTCCACCACAGCCAGAGGCAATATGAGATACAGAGCCATCAGTATTGATTTTAATAACATTATTATGAGGTTTGGCCCAATAAACGATCTTATCATGTTTACAACTTGTTTGACAATTGAAAACCCAATTTAATAGCCACAAAGTTACACCCTTTGAAATGCTTATAATTAATAAGATTAGCATTAAATAGATCACAAATTTTGTATTTAGTTCTAGCAATTATCTTCATGTGATTCATAACAATACCATTGTGTTTAGCATCATTTCTGGCCATCCATATAAACCAAATAATAATAATAGCAGTAATGACTTTAATGTGACCTTTACTATTATTTTCAAAATAAATTTCAAGGACCTGATATATTGTAAGAGAACCATTGAAATTTGCATTGTTAAAGAGATCATCATACCAAAGCCAAAGCTTAGATGCAATGGTCCCATTAACAAAAAGATGATTTACATTTTCAATATGAAAGCAACAATGACATTTTGAAGGTAAATGAAAACCTTTGCCCCACATCAAGGAGTCAACTGTGTATAAAATTTTTCAAAATACCAAATTAGAATAGAGTAAGAAATAGGAATATTATTATGCCAAAGTTTAGCATACACTTTAGAAAAATCATGGGCTTCTTTAATGTGAAGCCAAATATTTCTCAGGTTGAAATCTCCATTATGAGAGAGCTTAAAGAGAATCTGATCCTGATTGTTAGGAGTAATAGATATATTATTAAGTTTGTCTAAAATAGATGGAGGGATATACTCAATGAGCTTAGAATTATTCCACATATTATTCTCCTAATGATTTAACTTTAATGTTATCGAGAATGGGAAGAAATTAATTCATCAATGGGCCCACTTCCAATCCAATTATCTTGCCAAGAAAGAGTTGCCGTAATTAATGCCCCAAGAAATTAAGGATTGCCCTTCCATTTGATTCTACAAAGTCTTCTCAAACCCAGAGTCTCTCGATTTGTAGAAGCAATTAAGAGGGTGCTTTTCTTGGCAATATTTAGCAGTCATGAAGTTATCCCAAGAACTATTGTTACTTCTAAAATTCCACCAAAGCTTATAGGAAAAGGAGTGATGGTATCCCTAATAGTCTTGCAACCAAGACCACCTTCCTCGAAGGTGCCACAACTTTTGTGCCAAGAGGTCCAGTGCATTTTTTTTGAAGAGGGGTGTTAACCCCAAAAGAATTTGTTAATAAGCCTCTCAATCGTTAATGATAAAATTAGTTGGCACAATGGTTTGAATGAGATACGAGGTATAGAATCTGGGTGCTCTTAATCAAGGTAAGCCTACCACCAAAAGAGAGTAAATGATATTCCCAAGAAGAAATAATGACAGAGATTTTTTGGATTAATTCATCGAAAAGATGTGATCTTTTATGACCTTTGAAAAGTGGGGCTCCAAGGTATTTAATCGGAAGATGGTGTTGCTTAAAATTAGTGGTCCTCAGAATATGGTTAATCCTATTAATAGTGATTTTAGAAGAAGGTATAAAGCAGCATTTACTTTTGTTAAGAAAAAGGCCACTTTCCTTGCCAAATTTATTAAGGAATTTCGTAATAGTTTTTATGTGTGAAATAGATGCATTGCAAAAGATGATAAAGTCGTCAGCAAAACTAAGATGAGAAACAGGAATACCACCATGGGTTTTATAAAACATGCTAGGCTTATTATAGAAAAGATCATTCAAACTCCTGGATAAATAATCAACAGCAATAATAAAAGAGGGTGATAGGGGTCTCCTTGTCTCAAGCCATGATTTGAAGTGAAGAAGCCTGTGGACTCCCATTAATGATAATAGAGAACCAAGCTGCTAGTGACACAATTTTAATGAGGTGAATAAAAGTATCAAAAAGCCAAGAAGGTGAAGTATTTTAAATAGAAAATCCCAAGATAGGTTGTCAAAAGCTTTAGTAAAATCAAGTTTGAAGACAATGTTTCCACCTCTGATAGGAACATAAATTTCATGAATCATTTCTTGGGCTAGGAATATATTATCGATATAGCTCTACCTTTCATAAAGTTTGATTTGGGGAAATATTTTGTGGCTAATTCTATTTGTGATTAGTTTAGCAATTAGTTTATTAAAGAAGGCGCAATGTAAGTAATCAGCAATACATTATGTACTAGTATGATTATATTTGGTTTATTTTTTTAACTTGAAGTACTTACCTAAACAAAACCAAATAGAACAAATTAGTTTATACAAATCTACAAATTAGAACCAAATCAAATTGATCCATACTGATAAGAATTTCAGTTTGGCTCAGTTTTCCAGTTAAACGTCATTTGTTCCACCCTTAATATACTTTAAATTCTGGTTATCGCTTTGGATGTGATTGTTCCTTAAAATAAAAGGATCTTAAGTTGGAAGTGTGATGGAATCCATGATATCAGATCTCAAGTCTTTTATATAGTTAAACTGTGCATGATGTGCGTGATATCTCACTTTACTCATACATTGTTTTTAATATCTTGCGTGTTACTGTTTTCAGGAAGAGGAAGAGATAAGAAGGTTGGAAGCTTTGAAATGAAAATGGCAGAAATGAATAGCTGCAAGAAGTAGTTCCAACGTTGTTCAATATTGCAAATAAAATTTTAAGTTTGATGAGGTTATTTTATTTTATCTACATGTTTATTTTTGGTTATAGTTTCATGTACATTCTCCATTCTCTCTCCATTTTGAGGGAGGAACAATGAGCAAAAAGTTTCAACATGAGATATACAAACTTGGGAGATGCGAATTTTTTTTTCTGGTTGTTTTATATTTGTATTTATGTAAGCATTTCAATTTGAAATGTACATTTGTTCGAATTGATTTCTTGGTGTTTACAAAACTCAATATTATATTTGTATGGTCATTTTATTACTGAGACAAAAGAGTGAAACTTCTCCGAATAATTGAGGTGTATCAATATTTTAAGCTTACATATATTGAGTTGACTACTTCACCACTAAGAGAGTGATAGACTACTGTGGATCTTGATAAGGACGAGCAGCAACTACATCCTCATTATTAGGCTATAGTTATAATCATGGGCCACTTAATTTTTCTCCAACCCAAGTAAGTCAACTATGCTAGACTAGGGGCATAATCATTGAATCACTTTTTGATCATGGGTTAATTCTAATTTGATGTGTTTGATACTAATAAGAATAAAAAGTGTTCTAGTATAATATAAAATAATAATTAAAATATATTCTTAAAAATTTGTAAATAGATTACAATTCTTCTTATATATATAGATAGATTAAATTTTATAATTATATATTATTTCCTAACTTTGCTCATAATCATGTTTTTTAACCAAGTAGTAAATTTTTATTTATAATTTATTTATATTTTAATATATATTTAATTATTAATTTAATAATTCAATTAATGAAAAAAAACTCTGAAATTACTTTTGATACAACAGTATTCAGAATACTGGTATTTACTTTATTTTACATATACTCAACCAAACAGAAAATTTGCTTTTCATATATTTATTTTTCATACAACCAAACAACTCTAAAATATTGAAATTCATGATTTTGCTTAACTGCATTCCTTTACATCAGATTCTTTTTCAAACGAAATAACCCATAAAAAAAAAAAACATATAGACCCACGAAGGCAGATTGAGTCCCAGCGACAACTGGCTCAAAATCTAAGTTCACCAAATAATGTGAATCCAAACACATATTGATAAACCGGCGGCCAATACAAAATTTAAACCCCTAAAAGTCAACACACAAAAGGAAATTTTTTAAAAAAAATTTGATCAAATGTATAAAAATAAAACATTTAAATTTAAATAAAAAATATTTAATTTTATGCCTCAAAATTTTAATTTAAAATTATATTTAAAATATTCAATACCAAAATATCTCAAAATTAAATATTATATATTAAGTTTATTTACCTTCATAATGTTATTCTCATATATGCCTATGATAATAATTTATTTTTGAATTAATTCTGATTTATTTGCTAAGATGAGTAAGTGAGAAGAAGAAACTAATATTCTATTACTAAAATAAATTATCCTAATTCACAAACTTTTTAAATTTTCTCTTAAATGTTAAATGTTTTGAAAATAAATACATTTTTAAATTTTAAATATAACTTATTATGAATATTTTGAGTTGTTTGATTTGTTATTAGATAAATATAACAAATTATTTTCTGATATTTTTAGATTATAAAATAAATAAATAAAATTTAAGAGAGAAAAAAAAACTCAAAAATATTTCAGCAATAGAAACAAGTGGCACGTATGTCATCATGTCATGAATAATAAATTTTAGTTTAAAAAGTATATTAAATAAATAGCGTAAGCTCAGCCATCTCTCCTTCTAATTTAAAAACATATTACCTGCTTAATAACTAATTAAAAATAAATTCAATTTTTTTTATTCTACTCTATTTTCAAATATATTTTTTGAAAATGTCTATATTTTTCTTTCTTAAAAAATAATATTTACTAAATTCAAGCTAATAATTTGTAAATGAATATTTTATAAATATTTTAATGAATTTCTATAAATTTAAATATATATTTAATTATAAGAGCACTTGAAATAAAAAATATTTATAATATAATATTATTTATGAATATCTCTTTTTATATAGAGAAGTAAAATTTTAAAGTAAGATCTTGTAATATACTTTGTATGATTTGGTGAATATTATGATTAATTTAGTTTATGCTCATTATAATAATAAAAAATTATATAAAACTTTTTTATAAAAATATTTCAATTATATATTTGATTAAGTTTAATATTCAAATATTATTATTTAATATATTTTAAATATATATTTATTTTTTATAATCAGGACTAGTTCATCAATTGAATTGGTGATTCTATCTCATTTGCAATAATTTTTAAAATTTTAGAAAAAAATATATTTTTAAGTATTGTATTAAAATGATTTCTAAACTATCCCAATCTAAGCTGATTATATTCAACAAATATATAAGTTCTCAAATAGCTTATGAATAAAAAGGTATATCAATAGATGAAAAGAAGGACAAAGGCCGAAGAAAAAATTTGTTATACTAAAATGTCATCATGTGAGCAATAATGAGTCATCGCCCATAGAGACTAATGAAGATGAATTAATATTATAAATATTTCAGTTAAGAAAAATATCTAGACAAAAACTAAATTAAGAATAAATAAAAAAAGTCTTGACATTAATTTTAAAATAAATTTAAGACTAATGCTATAAGAAAAATAATTGAGGGACGTGATTCAAATTTGACATTGCAAAGAGAGAAAATTAAATATCTAAGGTGATGTTTGGGACCAATTTTATTTCGTGTTTTTATTTTTATTTTTATATAATTTTTTTAAAATAAATTTATTTGAAGTATTTTTTATTTTTATTATTTATTTTAAAATAATAATATTATTTTAAAATATTCAAAATAGTTTTAGATATTTTATATATTTTAAAAATAACAATTACAATTTTTTATTTTTAAATAAAAAACAAAATAAAATATCAGAAAAAATGAGAGAAAATGAGTGAATGTGTTCTCACTTCACTCTCATTCTCACTCTCACTCTCACTCTCACTCGATCTCTTATTTCCACTATAATTATACTTTTTCATATTTACATCACCACTACCGAATAGTCTCCCTCCCCCATCCCCTGCTTTAGCTTTTCTTGTCGTACTTTTACTTTATGAAAGAACGATGATAAGGATGCCGATTAGAAAAAGCATTAATTTTTAGAGAGAGAGATTAAACAGAATTCTATCATATTAGATGCTGCCTGCCTGAGAAAATTGGAATTTGGTAAAGCTGCTTCTCTCATCACCTTTTTATTTTCAATTCTGATTTCTTCTCTGTGAGTATGATTTGTGATTTTAATTTGCTTTTTGTCCACAAATCTGATTTCTTGGGTAGAGCAGAAATACCATTTTTTTTTTCTGTTTTTCTGTTCTGTTTTTTTTTTTTTGGCCAGATTTGTTAGTGTGTTCTTTGCGCAGAAATCAACAAGAATCAGAAGGCAGGGAGGAGCCAATATTTATAACAATTGATCAGTTTTAGCTTCTGATCTGTGCTCGGAATTTAACCAAAAATGATTTCATTTATCTTTTCCTAATATCAGTAAGATCTCAAAAAATTACTTTCTATCCAACTGATCGGCTTTCAGCTGAAAAGGTATTTAAAGGAATTTTGTTCCAAGGATAACTCAACTCTTTGTAATAAGATGGAATTTTATATCTAATTGTAACTTGATGATGGTAGGAAAATTTGATCTTAATCTATCAAGGAAGCCATAGCCCATATTAGTACAATCTTCAGCCGATTTGCAAAGTCAGGACTGTTTAGCTGAGTATCCTCCTTTTTGGATGAGTCTGCTTCTTCATCAATGGAACCTATACGACGAAGTGCCATGGATGACTTCCAGAGGATAAACAGAATGCTGCCGAGGATTGAAGCAGTGCTAGAAGATGCTGAGGAGAGGGAGGTACAAGACAAATCTGTGAAATTTTGGCTTTCGGAGCTTAGACTCCTAGCTTATGATATTGATGATATAGTCGATGAGTATGAGTATGAGATGTTGAGAGCTCGGATAGAGTCCGGAGTCAGAAGAGGTCTACCACTGCTGTAAGCAAGGCTATGATGATCATGGAGACCTAACGAGGGAAGGTCGTAATTTATTAGTATCCTCATCATCTCAAGTTCCAACAATTGATGGTATGGCTGAGAAGCTAAGGAAGATTCGGAAAGATTTGATGAGATTGAAAGGGATCGAAAAGGCACTTAAATTAAGAGAGGAAGATGGAGCGACCGCCTGCCTCCACAGAGATCTCGACCTACCGCCTCTTGTCATGAATCAAGTATATTTGGGAGAGAAGGCGACAAGGAGAAGATAATGGAGCAATTGCTCGTGCTTGGAGTCCAGCAACAACATTGCAAGTAACAATAAAATTACGCCATTCCGATAGTGGGCATGGTGGAAGACAACGCCCAACTCATCTATAATGATCCTAAAATTCACCATTTTGATCTTCATGGATCATGTATGAGGACATATTCTACGATTAACCGAAAAGATATATGAATCCATAAAGGAATCATGTAGAGAATGTTGGACTCGATCAACTTCAAGATTCCATAAAGAAAGAACTAGTGAAATTTAAAAGGACATTTTTGGTGTTGGATGATGTGTGGAATGAGCGGCAAGGTCTATGGGTGTCCCTCCAACTTCCCTTCCACAATGTTTTGCCTTGTGAATATCTTGATGACTAGAAATGTTGCATGTCATGAGGACTACAATTCTTTTGTTTGATTTTCTTTCCAAAGAAGGTTGGCAATTGTTCCAAAGAACGTGCATTATGTGATGATGATAAGTTGATGGAGATTGGTCGCAAAATTAGAGAAGTGCGTCGGTTACCTTTGGCAGTAAAATTACTTGGAAGCCATCTTCGATTCGAAAGAGATGAAGATAAGTGGATGAGCATCTTAGAATGCAATCTCTGGGACTTGGATCCAAGGAAAAACGAAATTCTTCCTGCTCTTAGACTGAGTTATCAAAGGATGCCGATTCACTTGAAACCATGTTTTAGATACGTGCCATGCTCTAAAGAAGGATGCCTAACAAGAATCTTTATGTGGATCTCATGAGAGAAGAGACCAATAGTTGGCAAGACTATGGAGGAGACAGGAAGAGAGTACTTGGATGAACTTTGTGAGAGATCATTCTTTCAAGTAACAAAAGACAAGAACTTTGTCACAAAGCATGACTTGATTTTTGATCTAACAGCTTTTATTTCTCGCAAAGAGTCCATTGCAATAAAATTCAATGATGGTGATAAGCAAGATATATTCATCCGAACAAATATTCGCCACTTAGCTATACATCGTCAATGGTCATATACAAATGATGGTGGCTCTTTGTTGTGCCCGTTTCTTAGCACACAGTTTGCTCTTCGTTCTGCATTTTATTATGACAGAAGAAATTGTAGAATTGGTGATTTCTAATTTTCTTACACGATACGCATACTTCATATTCAAAGTGTAACATTTGATTCAAACAAGACTAAATATATTGGGTCGATTGCCTCGTTGAAGCATTTACGCTATCTTCACTTGGGCATCAAATTTTATAAACCTCATGAAGAATGTGGTATGGTAAACTTCTTCAATTCGTTTCTCAACATTTATAACTTGCAAGTATTGTATTTGAATTCATATGCTCATGCGCCTATAAAGTTACTTGGAAGCATCAACAAGCTTATCAACCTACGACATTTGATTTTGCCATATCGTTCTTCCATTCCATGTGGTATAAGCAAGTTAACTAGCCTCGGAAGTTTAAAATATGTAACTGTCGAGGATGGTGGATGAAGTAAGATTGAAGGCTTGGATAGTCTTACAGGAGCTGTTGTATAAGCATGTTATGTAATGTAACTAATGTTGAGAGTGTCAAGAAGGCAAGTTTTAATAAGAAGAAGCTCATTTGGAAACTTATCTTAAATTGGTCTTTTTCGAGGGACAACGGTTCAACTAATGATGTTGAAATAAGGTTTGTTGATCATAACATGCCAAGAGAACAAAGCAGTGAGCTGGCAGTGGCCGTACTTGAGGCATTGAGGCCCCGCAACAACCTTAAGGAATTAGAGTTAAATAATTACCATGGAATCCGATTCCCATTGTGGCTTGGTGATCCTCACTCTAAGATATAACGCTAAAATGTGATGAATGAGATGGATCATGTGGATTGATGGATAGAGTTCTCCCATGTCTTCAAAGCATTTCCATTAGTTTTGTGCTAAATTAAAAAAATAAAGCTAGTGCAATCATCCTCACTTAGAAGTTTGTTTATAAAAGAATGTCGTGAACTATCAACATTGCAAGTGCTCTGCAATTTGTGTATGCTTAAACAATTAAATATACATGGATGTAGGAAGCTAACAACAATAATTGGTCTGCAGAACCTTCATTCTCTTGAGAAGTTGAAACTAGTCCAATGCTTGAAGCTTCAAATCTCTTTAGATGAACAACTTCCAGTTATGTATAGTGTTGTTGAGGTTATGGATTGCCCTCAATTAAAAGAATAGTGCCAAAGACACAGATTCAAATTTATTGAGGTGTGCTTTGTCCCTCCTCAAATCAGTTACTTTTCTTGTGAATATTATTGCTTCTATTAGTTGACAATAAAAAGAAGTAAAACCGAGAAAATAAATTGATAAATGTGGTTGATATGAAATCAAACCACAAATTGCATGAATTTATTTATTAATTTTTTACATTTTTTTTCTTATATTTATTTCCTTCATTTTAAACAAGGATCTATTACTTTGCTTCATTACAACAGGAAGTATCTAAGATCAAAAAGCACAATATACATCTCAACGACATGAAGTTGGATGATGGCTTACTTAGCTTCGTCTCTTTAAAAGCTCTATGTTTACACCGCATTAATAGAGTGATATCCCCAAATATGAATGGATTCCATACAGACTGAATACCTTGCATCTTAGATCATGTGCAGATTTGATGTTTTTTCCTCCATTAAGGGAATTGATAATATGGGACTGCAAGGCTCTCACACATCTACCAGTAATACAAATGATGGAATTCCTTGAAAAATTATAGATTATAAAGTGCCCTCAATTCGTGCTATCACCAGTTCAAAGATTGTCATCCAAGCTTCAATATTTACTAACATGGAATTGCCCCAAGCTCATGTGGTTGCTTGGTCTACAACAACTTCTCTCCCTCAAAGATCTAAAGCTATATCATTGTTGTGAACTTATGCTTACACCGTAATGCTTCCCTTCATGCATGTCGGTTGAGATTGTTAATTGTCCAAAGCTCAAAGAGTGGTATAATCTAAGCTATAAGAAGGTGAGAAAGTTATCACAGTACTGGGTCCACTCAAAATATATAGTCATTTCTTAATTTGTCAAAATATCACTACTAACCTATTTTAATTCTCAACCGTGAACCCCTCAAAGCACTATTTATTAAGAGCGTGTAGAGATCAACTCATGGCTTGAGGAAGCATCACTTTGTTGAAAATTTGTGTTTTGGACTATGATTTAGATTATCTTAATACAAACAATGGCCTACTTTTCTACTCTGGGCTTCTATGTTTGCTCCTCTATCCATCTAAAGCGTATCAATTTTAGCTCCGAATTAATTAGACTTAAGCAACTCAGGATATGGAATTGCCCCCATCTCGAATACCTTCGTGAACTATCTTTCCTCATCTCTTTGCAAGACATGGATATAAGCAACTGTCCAAACCTCTGTTCTCCATATTGGATGCTTCCCGAAAGCCTTCAGTCTTTGGCCATTGATAGATGCAACAAGATCATCATTTTGTACTTAGTGGGAAGGGATCTATCTTCACTTGAGATTTCAAGTTGCTCAACCTTGAGAAGTGTTGCAGAAAACCACATGGAAGAGTATTCAACTGCCGTGGAAATCCAAAGACATAGTGTATTTAAAGAGAACAATAAAAAATCCAAAATTTTACGTGGAAAATCTCAAAAGAGGGAAAACCACTGCCTAACCCAAAGAAAAGCTTCGACTATGTATCTATTTCGAAGATACAAGATCTTCCGACAATCGGATTACGATAGAAAGAACAAATGTGACAACGAATCAGTCGAATGCAAGAGAGATGATGGTGAACCGCGAGCAATCACCTAGAATGCGGGGAACAATTAGCGTAAATATGGGAAATCACTGTAGAAACAACCACCTGGTTATGATGAAGATCGGTGAGATTGACAACATTGCGATCAACACGGCGGTGGTGGCAACGCGAGTGGCACATGGTGTGGAGGATCTTTGAGCTCTCCTCTCTCTTTTGGCCTCCCCATGAGGAATGAGGCTATTTATAGATCAAGGAGTGGCGTCTCAGAATACATGCAAAATCAACACTCCTCCAATCGGACGGCTCATGATGATTCCCTCGATCATATGATGTATTTTGTGTATTTGAATGCTCAAAGTCAATTGTAAGATCTGGCTTGTTGGAACCGCGTCAGACGCTTCGATTATATAAACACTATATTTGAGAGCTTTTAGAATTTAACGATATCTCAAAGTTTTCAATGATATTTTAAGTTTGATCTCACCGGCCAATTTCGATTAAATTGTTTTTGATCAAGATTCGTGCTTAGACTAGAATAATTTTCAGGGTCATATCAAGAAGTATAAGATTTCTTGAACTGGTAGCCTCCCTCAGTTTCTTGAAAATAAGCAGCTGTCCTAAACTCCATCTCGAAGATGAAGTTCTGCCAGCTATGATCCCACATCTCGAAATCAGAGCATGCCCGCAACTTCAGGAACTGTGCCAACATCGTGGCATTTATTTTCAGGCAAGCCTTTTAGCATCTACCTATGCTAAAATTAAATAAATAAATAAAATCCATTATTTATTTACAAATGAACAAATGAGTCAAAGAAAATCGTAATCTCTGATTATTTTCTTATGACTTCATGATCTAAGATACCGAATTTGCCATCGCAAGCAATTAATGATCGAGTTTCAAGCATGATTTTATTAAATCATCAACTGTGGAGCTTATCAGATGAAGGAATCCAATTATCAATTATATGTGTGTTTCTGGAATACTGTTTTTACAATATTATTAAATCTAATGTATGATTGATACAGTTGCGTCTTAATTATGTGATGTATTATTTCTTGGAAAAGTGTAGCAATGCCTTCCAGAAGTACCAAGTAGAAGACAAATTGGATAGAAGCAAGCTAAAGCTAATATGTGGTGATATGAATACTGTTTTGATAAATATTCAACTAAAAAAAGCATATAATGTATATAAAGAAATAATCTTCCACATACATGAAATGCCTAATTACATACTATGATTAAAGAAGGTCCTCTAATCATATCTCCATTATTGTCATTTGAAAAGAATATATATATATATATATATATGCTTTCTTTTATGCATTTGAAGATCTCGTATGTTGAGAGTCTCGTTAAAGCATGCTCAGAATAGGTTGAAGACCACTACGTGGTAAAGACACTAACTTATGCCAAGAATCGACGGATCGAATACAATGTAGCCCCTATACTGAAAGACGCCGAGGCTATCAAAATTCGACCACGAGGGACTTAATTTATTTAATGCAAAATGAACTCTGCTTACAATTAAAATCAATTGAAATCGTATTCAAGACTGCTATGCTCAAGAGAGTTAAGAAGACACCAGAAACGAAGACCGACCCAAGATGCTCAAGAATGAAGTAATAAATCGAGCTCTATGCGGTCGAATGCTAGAGGCTATCAATTTGACCGACGGAGACTTAAACTAGAACAAATAAAAGTGTTGAAGAACATAAACTGAACTTATTTGAAAATGATAAATTAAAGAATAAACATATAACATATATATATATATATATATATATATATGCTTTTTTATGTAGGTATTTGAAGATTTTATTATGCTCAGAGAACGAAGACCACTAGATGTCAGCATTACCGACCGCTATGTGAGAAATTGAAGGTTGAATTCTCAGCACTCACGCGGACGATGCCGAGAGTCAAATTTGGATTGACACAAAGCCTAAATATGACTAAATAAGAGTATTAATAAGCTTAGATTAAACTTAAATGAAAAAGTGATAAATCGAAGCCAAACCTACCCACAAAAAAATTATAAAGGTTTTTAAATAAGAATGAGTCGATAAGCTTCTCAGCGATCATGAACTAAGTTCCATTAAAACTTAAAGAACTAGATGCAAAAAATAAATATTAATCTAAATGATTGAACAAGAGTTGAAACGCCTTACGCCAATCGGATTCGCAACACACATCGCACAAGCGCAATGTAAGGTGTTAATTACATTCTGATACACCGCATTTCTGCATAAAGATTTAAAGTGTAAATTTTAATGTAAAAAAGGCTACGAAGCTAAATTGGAATCAATTAAATATTAATCTAAAAAATCTAATAAGATATTGGGATCAATCTATAACACCTTCTATGCCACCTGATTCAAAACACATAGTACAAGTAACATAATGCTAATTAAGGCACTTTATACACCTACATGCTGACATAAAAATTTAAAGCAAATTTTAATATCCAAAAAGACTACGTAGTTAAATAATCAATTAAATATTAATCTAAAAAATTTAATAAGATATTAGATCAATCTACAACATCTTCTACGATTCGTGAACATATATACAAGAACAAGTAAGTTAATTAAGGCATTCTTTGATACACCTACATGTGACATGTGAGATTTAAAGTGTAAATTTTAATGTCAGTCGCAAAGCAAATTGGAATCAATTAAATATTAATCTCAAAAATCTAAAAGATATTATAATCTATAACATTTCTACGCCACCGATTTGCAACACATCATACAAGCAACAAGACGTTTAAGACTTAATCAACTGCATGCATGAAGTGGGCCTATATTCAAACTTTTCATCTCAAAATACATGCAAATAACTATAATTTTAATAAATATATAGTACACAAATCACGAGGCAACCTAATATTCAGATTTGTGATATCAAGATTCACTTGAATAATTCAATGAAATGAGCTTTGTACACATTAGAGTCATGATTAAAACTCAAATTCAATGTCTTAAAAGTGTAAATACACCGCATTTAATGCTAAATTTAAATTGTCGAGGATGCCGCGTTGATTCCTATTGTCTACTTGACTCGTCCCAAGTTAACAAAACCTAATGATGTTGTTATAGCTTTCTCCGCTGAAAAATCTCGGTATTAATTCATCATTTGGCAAGATAACCATCTTTAACTCCCCAATGATAACTCAAGATATCAATTGGAGGGGTAATCATTATTATTAAAAATATTTAAGATTTATATTCAATATTCTCAAATCCAAAATTCTCAAAATATAAATCTAGATGATCCTCTATTATTAAATTAATAAATGATGTGATCCAAATAATAAACTAAATGATCATGCACCTAACTCCTCAATGATACGATATCATCAACTATGATAACTATTATCAAAATATTTATATTATATTCAATATTCTTCAAAATCCTCAAAATATAAATTTAGGTTTGATCCTCTATTATTAAATTAATAGAGTATGAAATATCTGAAATAATAAATTAAATTATTTAAACATTCCGATTCCTCACACTATAACAATGCTTAAATTTAGTGTTCGATGCCGACATTCTCTTGTTTGTCTACTACGTCCGAAGTTAACAAAACCTAATGATGTTGTTATAGCTTTCTCCTGGAAAATCTTAATTATATGTCGACAAGAACCATCATCTCCTAACTCAAATAACTTGATCAAGATATCAACTGTAGGGTAATCATTATTATTAAAAATATTTAATATATTTATATTCAATATCCTCAAATCCAAAAATTCTCAAAATATAAATCTGATATGATCCTCTATTATTAATTAATATAACATGATCCAAATAATAAACTAAATGATCATGCATCTAACTCCCACGATACTGAAATATCAAGATATCAACTAGTTAACTATTATCAAAATATTTATGATATTATATTCAATATTCTTAAATTCAAAATTCTCAAAATATAAATCTATTCCCGATCCTCTATTATTCAATTAATAGAGTCGAAAATATCTGAAATAATAAATAAAGCTCTTAAAACTCCTGTATGTGCCTTGACACTACGCCAATGTTTAGATTCGTGAAGACGCCGCACTGCTTCCTGCGAGACTCGTCCCAAGTTAACAAAACCTAAAACTATAATAAGAGTCTCAAATAAATAAAAAAAACTGACATGTTAACCGACAAGAGATCTAATCCTCTCTAAACAGCAGAAAAGATCTAAATCTCTTAAACATATTCAAATTACCAATTTTTCAAATCAAATCAATTTTCAAATATCAATCTAAAAGTGTTCAAATGAAACTCTATCATTAAAAACTTAAATCAAATCCAATTTATTCACCAATCGCAACTGTTTGTCAGGGGTAACAAATTAAGAAAATAATAGCTCACAAAAGAGCCAATGTCAAATCAAGTGTTCTTCTATATTCACTTTCAATCAATCTCTTGTCGAAGATGGCTGTCCTCAATGCTGGCCAAGTTATGAGATGACCGAAGTCCTATCGTGACCAACCACTCCATTATATGATCATAATCAGATGCTCAATGGCTCGCCTCTTTGAGGTGAATAATATACTGATAGAAACAACCATATGTATGGACTTAAGATTGTCTTCTTTGACAAACACCACCCCAGTCTAAGGCCAACGACACAACCTACAAAGATCCTTCTGCTGACTACCTCTAAGTAAACTACAGAGCAATGATGACAAATCCATGGGATATAGATCGGACACATCATTATTTCCCCAACCATCCGGTTTAAGCTAAAATGATGAATTTCATATCTTAAATTTCAAACCCACGCCGCTACTATACGCTTATACAGATCTAACGACTATGGGATGGGTATTAATTATAGCGCTCATAGAAACCTAGAACTAGATCTAAAATACTCACAAAATGAGGGAGAAATCTCTGGGTAGTGTCTTATCTACTATTCATCTGCTTTCTGAAAATTTCACCTACATTTAAATCACTCTTTACTGAGAGGCCACAATTTTCTGACATTAAACATAAATGAATTGAACAGTTGTTCAAGTGCTTCATTTAGCAATTGAGTATTTACAATAAGATTTTCAAGCTTGTTCGATTAGTTAATCAACAATACGAACCAGCTCTAATTGCCGAAGTCAATGAGTAGCTTGTTGAACGCTTCATTTGCAACCCTAGTTTTGAAACTCTTTACTTGTTGCAGAGCTTCATATTAATCTATTATATCTGAAATTAAATTGTTAAACAACAAAAAATGTGTCTATTTATAATATCTGAAGAAAAAATAATCTAAATATGAGTGACATTTACATAGTGCAAATTGGTAGTTTTAGAAGTGCGTAGAATGAGCTTAGCTTGCATAATTTTTTTATGATAAGGAAAAATTGTCGTGGTTCCTTTATTCACTTGCAAAACAATCACTGTGCATTTTAAAAAAATCCATATACAGATAAGCTTTGGAGATTTATGCGATGCATTACAAACAGGCTAATTAACATTGCTCAAGCTTTTCCACGTGCTTATGCTTATGTAAGAAAAAAAGAACCTAAAACAGATCCAGATGCTCCTTCAACTAGCCATCAATATGTTTGTTTTGAAGATACCAGCTTTGGGGTGAGTTTGATTGCATAGAGTACAAATAGAAGAATATCTTCTTCATTAAATTGGTCCGCCATTACTGCTCCTTGATTCAAGCTTCTCTGCTTTTATTTCTTATCCCTGTTTAGCTCCCAACAGATTATATGTGAACCTTTCAGGAGGAAGACAAAGTCAACATCAGTAAGCATCAAATGAAATCGTCAATGAGAATATTTATTCCCAAATGGGGGTTAAGAGAGGATAACAAGAAAAGAGAAGTTCCTCCGCCTGCTTCCAGGTTGCTTCGAACTTTCTATTCACCATTGAGGGAGGATCATGTGGATAATATGAATTTTGGGGTAGAAACTTTAGTCATTGAGCAAAATGTAGATGTGAACAAAGCTTCTTCAAGCAGTGAGCGAGTAGACATACTGTCCAGCAGTTCTGATGAACACATTTACGACAAAAAATGTGATGGCAATATGGCTTACTGTATAAGTGGTTCTTCAGGTCCAAGCCAATCTGATGAGCTCAAAAAAAGTTTACAGTTGAATCAATTGCATCAAAGCAATATTTTGAATGAAGCTGAGGTCAGTTCTTTTGCACAGAAAGATACAAATGCCAAGGAACAGCAGGAAGATGTTATCTTATATCCATCAACATAATTTCTAGTTATGATGAAGCTATTTAATGGAAACACAGAGTTAATTCGAAATATTCTTGATGATCCAAGCTTTATTTTTGCTCATTATCTTCAAGCTAAACAAGCTACCAATGCAGAGTTAACAAGGGGTTATTCATTCCAAGCACCATGGCAGCTGGAAAGGAAAAATGATGGGCAGTTTGGAATCAAGCAAAACACATTCGAGAATGAATCTCTTGTCAAACAGAGTGATAAGTTTCTTTCAGAAGATTTACCTACATATACTGATAAGGTTGAAGAAGAAGCACCAAAGGAAGAAATGGTGGATGGTGATGAGGAAAGTACTCCAAAACATACAGAGACAGATACTGGTTCTGCGATGGTAGCTCTATGGAGTATTTTAACTTGTGAGGATTAATCCTCCCAAGTCTAATCGATTTATGACCATGGAACATAACAAAAAGGAGCACCATCGCATCTTCATGGATGGAATTCTTCATAAAATTCCCTTTGGTAGAATGGTGATGGAAGCTATGAAGAGAAGCAAGTCTGGTTGGTGGGAAAGATCTAATATTAAAAAACCTGATGGAGAAGGCTCGATACATTCTAGTTGGAACAAGAATAACAAACATGTCAGGAAAATTATCGAAAGATCTCAATCTCTTAATGACTCCTTGGACAAGTATTCTCATTTATATGAATCTATAGCAAAAGATGAATTCAAAGGACTTCCTAAAAGAATGAAGGTAAAATCCAGCTAATAATTTATATATAACTATTTTATATAAAATCAAGCTAATAATTTATAGATAACTACTTTCTCAAAATTAAAATATTATATATTAAGTTTATTCACCTTCATAATTTTATTCTCATCTATGCCTATGAAAATAAATTTTTTGAATTAATTTTGACTTATTTGCTAAAATGAGGAAGTGAGAAGAAGAAAATAATATTCTATTAATAAAATAAATTATCCTAATATTCTATTAACATATATAATATAATTGTATAATATCATGTTTAATGCATATATATATATATATATATATATCTTATATTTTCAATAATATGTATATGTTGTATTTATATTGATGAATCATAACACGTCAATCTTTAATAACCTGATAATAAGGTAACCTAGCACAATATTTTTACACACTAGAGTCAAATTATGATTATTTTTGTATTATTATTCTTATTATTCTTTTTTGTACTATTATTATTATTATTATTATTTAAATAATGAACTAAAAAAATCATAATAAAAGATAATTTAGTTCAAAGTATGCATCTCATAGCAATTTGGAAGGATTTAAAAGTACTTAATTTTAATTAGCTTGGCTCATTCTAAATCAAACTTGGCTGACTCTAGTTGGTAGCTTAGATGTTAAGACAAAAAAAAAAGTATATTTAAAGCTTTAATTAAAGAAAAGCACTTGATGTAAGTGTTTTTGAAAATTTTGGAGGTGAAACTATCAGGATCATGTCTTGTCATTGTCAATATTAAGTATGTCCTTTGACAGGATTGATGAGTTCGATCGTTAAGTGGTCCTTTGAGAGGTTGTTTCAATTCTAAAGTTGCCTCTACATAGCATAGGGGATTGAATCGATGAACTTGATTGGTTTTTAAAGAATCGATTGAT
This sequence comes from Cymbidium sinense, assembly GCA_021442155.1. NCBI lineage: Eukaryota > Viridiplantae > Streptophyta > Magnoliopsida > Asparagales > Orchidaceae > Cymbidium > Cymbidium sinense. The sequence goes on from CM038215.1 coordinate 264,400,734, forward strand.
TTTAAAATTATTCAAAATTTGGCTTTATATTTTTAAGATATCGCTAAAAATAAAAATAGATAAAATAACTTAAATAATATGCCCTAGAGTTTTATTTAGGGCTTATATTTAAAATATTTAAGAATGAAGAATCCTAAGTTAAAATATTATAATTTTAAATTGATAAAAATATTATTATTATATTATTATTACAACCTTTTAGTTATATTTAAATAATTTTAATATTTATTATATCATCTAACGAAACCTCTGTCTAAATTTAGGTTGAATCATTAAGTCCTGAATTTCTTTTTCTTGCAGTGCAATTTATGATAAGAATTTCAAAATATTGCTTTTAGGTGTCGATGTATAGAATAAAAGATTGAGTGATAGATATAATTATTTATATAACTTAAAAATATTTATATAATTTAAATATATAAATAACTAAATAAATTTATAAATATAAATATATATATAATTACTTATTTATATAGTTTATAAAATATTTATATAATTTATTCTTTTCTTTATTTATTTATTTATATATTTTAAAAAATTTTATATTATATATTAACAAAATTAATAAAAATATATATTATGCATAATTATATTAATTAATAAAAAAATATTAAATAAATTTATAAATTTATATATATAATTAAAAATATTTTAAATTATATATATAAATAAAAAATTAATAACTAAATATATAAATATTTAGTTATTAAATATTTTATAAAAATATTTTAAATTATATACTTTAAATAATTATATTATTTAAAAAAATTAATAAAATAAAATCTCCTCTCTCTCTCTCTCTGTCTCTCTCTCTCTCCCGCCGTTACAAACCACAAAAAACAAAAAAAAGTGGGTCGTCGATCCCGACGTAAAACACGTCGGCGCCAGTCATCCGTTTGACGGACGACTAGGCCTATTTTGCTAATTATATTTTTTCGTGCCTAAATAACTAATTATCATTAAGCCTATTTTAAAAATAATCCCTTTAACTCGTTAAATGGTTAAACTATAAGAATAATTTCATATACTTTAAAGCTTGGTTTTAACATACAAAATAAATAATGTAAAAATTATGAAATTAAATAGAATTATTTTTATTTTTATTATATTCAATATCAAATTAATTTAATAAAATTGGTAGTTGATTATAATTCAGTGATAAGTTTAGGAGATGGTCCACTTTTCAATTTGCATAAATAATAGTTTAATGTTTAGAGAATAGAGAAAATCATAAGCACAATTTTTTGTAATTAAATGTGATCAAAATTATTATCCTTCTTAGGAGGATTGCTATAATTGATATTGGGATAATAAGTATCTTTTAAATTCATAATAATATCCACAGTTATAATTCAATATAATATTTACCAATATATAAATTGTATACAAACAAAACTATTCAAAATATTAAATAATAAGAGTTTATAACATATACATAATTATTTTGCAGAGATTAAAAAATATATATAAAATATTCTTATTATGTTATATAATTCTTTCATGAATTAATGCTTTAATGTTTGATTTATGCAACAATATTTTATATATGTGTTTTATAATGATATTTTGTATTTCATTTAATTTTATATTAATTCTATATATTTCAATAATTAATATTTATCAAGCAATTATAAAATCAAAATGGTTGTTGCATATGGTATGTGTATAATTGAAAGTAGAAAATCAAATTAATTTTACATTTATTATAGATATTTTATTAATCAGTATTTTATTTTCTTTTAAGCATTTACTAAAATTAAGATGGTTGTTATACGTATAGTATTATGAATTAAATCACAAAAATAAATTAATAAAATTGAAAGGTTATATAATAAAATGAAAATAGATCAATAAGATATAATAATATCACTTTCATAAATTTTTTAAAAAATATTTACAAAAATATATCTATAGAACGAAATAATTTAAAATGTTGGAGAGAAAATCTGATTGCATTCTAAATGTTATCATAATTAAAGAAAAATATAAGAAGGAAATGATGAATAATTTCTTTGCAAGATTTGTGAGCAAGAGTGAGAAGTAGATAAAAAGATTGGTAATTTTTATAGTTAATTATATAGCATAATTTATATGAGACTAATAAGTGAATAGGTTAAATTAAGATCCTTATTTAAGTTAAATAAGGTGAAAAGATGATTATTTTAAAAAATCATCCACACTATTTGATGTGTAAGATTAAAAAGTAATTTGTTTATATCATATTGTCAAATTAAATAGAGATTATTAAATCAAAATTTTGTAATTATGTTGTATGATCTAAGTGTTAATAAGTTATTGTAAAGTTTAAATGAATTTCATATCTCTTAAAAGTTTGTAACTTGTGATTGAAAAATATTGCATCCATTATATCATATTATGGTGACCGATTTAAGTATTTTTAAAGTCCAACTTAACTTTAATTATATTTATACTTTTTCACAAATTTAGAAAAATTAAATATAAAAAATTATCAACAAATATGTAAGAATTTTAAAATGCATATATATAAAAGAAAGTTATTACAAATTGTAAATAAGAATACCAAAAGCATATGTAGACTTAATTTAATCATACATATGTAAAAGTAAAAAATTCATAAATCTACAATGCATATTATAAAATAAAAAATAAATAATTTATAAAGCACGTACCTGATTTATGTAAAATCGGTAGTGTGACAAAAATAAAATTTATTTGTAAGAAAATAGAAAGAAAATACATTAGAGAGATTTTTTTTAAATAACAATATAATTAAAGTGATATGTGATCTATGAATTTTTTTTTTAAATAACAATATATTTATCAAATTATTACACACACACGATATACAAGATTTCATTGTAGTAAAAAAAATAGAGTAAAAGAAAAAAAAAGTGTATATATGAATTTTTATGAGAGATTTATCTCTGTTGAGGATCACACAACAAAATAGATTCAAAAGAAATGAAAGAATTGTAAGATATAAAAGAACTTGAAAATATGGACTCAGGGAACTAAATAGATAGAAACACTATTTGAAAAATCAGTTGTTGGTTGAACATGTACAAACTTTCATAATCAAAATAGAGAATTTTGCATACATAGCACAAATTCTTATGCATTTACATATCTAACTCATAGAAATTTGAGATTTACAAGAACTACTCTTTTCTATGCATAAAAGTGCATGACTTTAAAAAAGCAATGATAGTGTTATTTTTACATAATAATAGAGATTTGAGTGTTATTTAAGTGAAAAATAAAAATTTAGGTGGTAGATATGTAAATATAAAAGAAGTATATACTTTATATGAAAATAAGTCAAAAGCATGGCTTTCAAAAATAGGAAATTTTGCATACAGGCACACAATTCTTATGCATTTACATCCTAACTCATAAAGTTTAATAATTAGAAAAATGATGCTTTTTCTATACATAAAAATGTACATTTGATTTTAAAAATTAATGATGATATAAATTTAAATGTAATAATAGAGATTTGAGTGCTATAAAAAAAAATGAAAATTTAGATGATATATATGTAAATAGATAAGAAATATATGCTTTGTATATAAATAACATAAATTGACATTTCATATATAAGATGCACTCTTTGGACTTTTTGACTATAAAGGATTGTAAAACTATCATCTAACATCACTAACATAAAAAATGAATGGCCAAGATTTCCTATTGAAAGAAACACAAGCCATATATATATATATATATATATATATATATATATATATATATATATATATATATATATATATGTATATATATATATTTCTTATATGTAAATTTTAACATTTACATGCTTAACACTAAAACATTATAAAATTTTTCATGTGTAGCTAAAGTGTTAAATTTTAGTTCTTAAATATGTAAATGCATATGTATTGTGACATGCATGTAAATCTTAAGTTTTTTTTTTTAATGTTTGTGGTGCTTAACCTTTATGTTATTTGATGAAATTTAATGATAATATTTTGATAAAACTAGATAAATTTACTTGGAAATATTTTAGTACTCTAATTTTCCAAAATATATTAAATAAATTAATGAATTAAGTAATTTATTTAATAAATCTAATTTTCTAATGAAATTAAAATGAAATTATAATTATTTAAGTTGTGTAATTATTTTATAATTCTTTTAATTTTTAAGATATAATATTCTAATATTGAGTTCAATAAGTGTATAGTAGATATATTTTATCTTTAATATTTATGTATCATTGCATGCGAATATTTAATTTCTTAAAAGTGACGAAAATTTTAATGGATTTATTATTATGCGCCTAAGTTAAATTATAATTTTTTTTTTATAAATTACTATTATTATTTTTAATGATGAGAAAAAAATTATAAAGTGAAAAATAAATTTAGCTGTAATGTATGCATCTCAAGAAAATTTAAGAGTATTTAATTGATGCTTAGTTCTAATTAATTTCACTCATTTTAAGTTGAATTGGATTGTAGACATATTATGTTTTTATGTGTTGACTAAAAGTCAACAAAAAATTTAATTTTATCAAATGTATAAAAATAAAAGTTTTAAATAAAAATAATAAATATTAAATTTTGTGCCCCAAAATTTTAATTTAGAATTATATTTAAAATATTCAATATCAAAATTATCTCAAAATTAAAATATTATATATTAAGTTTATTCAACTTCATAGTTTTATCCTCATCTATATCTATGCCAATAATTTATTTTTTTGAATTAATTCTGATTTATTTGTAAAGACGAGTAAAGGAGAAGAAGAAAATAATATTCTATTAAATAAATAAATAACCATAATTCACAAATTTTTTTAAATTTCCTCTCTCAAAGGTTATGTGGTTAAATGTTTTGAAAATAAATATAAATTTAAAATTTAAATATAACTTAAATATAACTTATTATGAATATTTTGAGTTGTTTGGTTTATTATTAGATAAATATAATAAATTATTTTCTGATATTTGTTTGATTATAAAATAAATAAAAAATTCTTAAGAGAGAAAAAAAACTCAAAAATATTTCAGCAATAAAAAAACAAGTGGCACGTATGTCATGAATAATAATTTTAAGTTTAAAAGTATATTTAATAAATAGCTTAAGCTCAGCCATCTCTCCTTCACTTTTAATTTAAAAATATATTACCTCCTTAATAACTAATTAAAAATAAATTTATTTTTTATTCTGCTCTATTTTCAAATAATTTTTTTAAACGTCTATATCTTACTTTCTTAAAAAAATAATATTTACTAAATTCAAGCTAATAATTTATATATAACTATTTTATAAATAAAATAAGGATTTTCTATAAATTGATATATATATATACCATAATATATATATATATAAGACGAATCTTGTCGTAAAGCAATCTTGTCGTAAAAGCAACTGACGAATCAAGTAACCGGATCGCGTTGCTATTATCAATCGACTCTTAAACATGGAGTATTTACACAATCGAAGCCTATGGCCCAAGATATCTTAATTCGGACATCATTTGAGCATTCAAATACACAAAATACATCATATGATCAAGGGATCATTTTGAGCCGTCCAGATGGAGTGGTACGGGCATGTATTTACGCCACTCTCCAATCTATAAATAGCCTCATCATATGAGAGGGGAGGCCAAGCAAAGAGAAGAGAGAGCTCTAAAGATCCTCCAAGACAATCGTGCCACTGACGGTCCAACCACCACCGGCCACCGCTCATCCTCGCTGCCGCCAATCTCGCTTGCCCATCATGATGACTTCTACCGCTGATTGCTCGCATTCTACCGGATCGCTGATTTAGATTGTTCTGATTTCTAAGTAATTGTTCCCGCATTTTCACCGGTGATTGCTCGAGTTTCACCATCATTTGCTACTACAAGAATCGTATAACGATCGTTGTCACATACGATGTTCCTTTCATATGCACTGTAATCCAGATCGGAAGATCTTATACTCAAATAGATATATAGGAAGCTTTTACTAGGCTAGCCCTGATTTTTTCCCTCTTGAGGTTTTCCACGAAAAATTGGAGTTTTCTTGTTCACTCTTTAAATATCTATGTGTGTCGGATTTCACAAGGGAGAAAACTTTTACTCTACCGCGAACTTTTCAAAGACGCATGTGGCGTGAGAAATTGATTCTCATTATTTCATCTTGTATGATGACCAAATTTTTCAACAAGATCAAAACCACCATCGAGGTGGAGCATTTCAAGCATTTAAGGAGCGCAAGTGAAGAATGAAAATTCATCAAACTTTGTTCCTTGATTTTATCAAAATCGAAAATTTTAATCTCAAAAGATTATCCAAATCGATATTACGGATATCTAATTGATTATCGCTTAGAAGCAAGTCCAATACCAATGAAAAGATCAAGTTTAAGGAGCAACTACAACCACAAGCGATGTTTTGAATCGACCTCTTCCATACAAGTTAACGCGACAAACAACCTGAGAATGAGTCAAAATCCTGGTAGTTCATTGACATCTTCCATCTGAGGTTGCGTCATGGTAACACTGGACAAACAACCGGATGGGTCAAAATCACCGGATTCAATTCAGCCTCTTCCGGAGTTAGCGTCGCCGGGTAACACTTTCGACATAACACCGGATGGGTCAAAATCCTCGGATTCAATTCAACCTCTTCCACAGGTTAGCGTCGTAAAGTAACACTTTCAAACCGGATGAGTCAAAATCTCAGTAGATTGATTCATCTCTTGCGGCATCGTGTAACACTCCGACAAACTCGGATGGGTCAAAATCTCAAGATTGATTCAACCTCTTCCATATAGGTTAACATCATTGAGCAAACACTCTGACAAACAACCTAGGATAGGTCAAAAGGTCCTTGGAGGACTTTCCACGACCTCTTCCATACAAGTTAACGTCGGCAACACGACAAAACGCCGGATAGGTCAAAATTCTCATGATGGCCGTCATCCAGCCGTCGATCTCCATCGCTACTACCGCCATTGCCATTTACCACCCACAGTGATTGGCCAATCACATGTGGTCTGCCGCATCAGATTCGCGCATGAAGCGACCATCGTATTGCTTATCGGTCACGCATCGTCGCTGTCATCGCATTCTGCGGCGCTTAATCGCCATTTCTCGTCGCCGATTGCGCTTCGACCACCCGTCGGCCCTAACCACCATCGCGCCGCCAGGTCCACCGCATCATCCGGCAATTTTAGTGGTCACCACCATCGTCACCGGTCATCCTGCTGAAGCGTCGATTATTGGCCATCGCCGATTGCTGCCGACCACCCCGTCGGTACCATGTAGTCGGTCCCGCTGTCATGGTCCTTTGCCGCCATCATCGCCGGCAATCTTACGCGGTCACCACCATCATCGCCGGTCATCCCCCATTATCGATGCGTCACTCGTCGGCAGTTAGCGCCGACCACCCCATTGGCGTAACCATCGTCGCGACTACGTCGGCTGGTCACCCGCACTGCGATCGGTCACCATCATCGTCGCCGGTCATCCCGGTCTGCGCCCTTTACCGTCGTCGATTGCCCGCTGTCGGCCACCCCCGTCGGCGGCCAATAATTGTAACTGGTCACCGTCGCCGACTACCATCGCAGATCACCGCCGCCGACCACTGTCACCGGCCACCATCGTCGAGCATCACCATTAACCCCCGTCTCCGGTTATCGTCTCCTTGATCGCCTCTGAACTCGGTCGGTCCGACGAGGTCAGTTTACATCTCTTTCAAGGGAAAATTGGAGCCTTGCCGTATGAACTACGGGTCTTGATCGCCTCCAAACCCGATCGATCCGACAAGGTCAGTTAGCACCCCTTTCAAGGGAAAACTGGAGCGCTATGAACGGGTCTTGATCACCTCTAAACCCTGTCGGTCCAACGAGGTTAGTTAACACCTCTTTCAAAGAAAAATTGGAGCCTTGCCGTATGAACTACGGGTCTTGATCGCCTCTGAACCCGGTCGGTCCGACGAGGTTAGTTAACACCTCTTTCGAGGGAAAACTGGAGCCTTGCCGTATGAACTATGGGTCTTGATCGCCTCTGAACCCAGTCGGTCCGACGAGGTTAGTTAACACCTCTTTCGAGGAAAAATTGGAGCATTGTCGTATGAACTACGGGTCTTGATCGCCTCCAAACAACCTTCTCTCAAGAAGAAGAGAATGTGCCTTCTCCCTTGGCCCTAGGGGGGTTTTATAGACCCTTTTTAGGGGAAAAAGGGTAAAAAAGCATCCAAAATCGTCCAAAACTGTCCAAAACCGTTCAAAATGGGTGAAAACGGGCCAAAATGAATGTTTAATGTATCGTCGTCATCGACCGCCAAATAAAAAAGAAAGATAAAATAGATTGCCAAATCCGCTTCTCCATGTGCTATAAAAGTGAAGTTTAGTCTTTACAGCTAAAGATAGGAAAAAGTTAACATAAAACTGAATGACCACTTAAATGTGTCTAGGGTTTGCGCCGGTAAGCCTTCTTGCCCTCCTTCTCTGCAACACTTTCTTTCTGTCATTCTTTTTCTTTCTCTTCACCTCCGAACCACCACTCTCTTCTGACCTCCGATTTTTTTTCGGAGGTCAGTCCCCTGACCTCTGAAAGGAATGGATTTCAGAGCTTCAAACCCCCTTATTCATGGCCCTTTCCCTCCTCTTATTTCTACCGCCCCTCAATCCTCTATTCTCAGCCTCCCTAATTCAACCACAAATAGGCCTAGCTTTTGGAAGGACCTCCTTCTAGCCTAGAATGAAAAAATCAAATCCCTCCCCCTCTCCTTCATCCCCTTAGATTCTCCAGAAGTCTCCTTCTCTGAAGACGAGCTATCTAGTGGCCAAAAAGAATGGCATCTGTCCGTAATTGGTCATGCTATTGGGAAACACCCATACTATGGATCTCACTGTGCTATAAGGAAGAAATAGAAGTTTAAAGGTAATCTTGATCTCCTAACTCTGGAAGGCAATTTCTTTCTCTTCAAATTCACTTGGGAAGAAGATTATATCCAGGTTTGGGATAATGGCCCCTGCTTCCTAAACGGCTGCCCCTTTGTCTTTCAAAAATGGGCTTGGGATTTCCGACCATCCAAAGAGCAGATTACTGAGCTCCCAATCTAGATCAAACTTTTGAATTTCTCCTTTTACTGCTAGAATGAATCGGGCTTCTCTAAAGTAGCCCGCCGTATTGGTGTTCCTCTGGCAGTGGATAACCTCACTGCCTCAAAAGCGAGAATTATGTTCTCACGTATTTGCGTCCAGATTAACACTTCCTCCTCTCTCCCTGATTCTATCCCTATCAATTTAAATGGTATGAAGTTTAACCATGATATTATATATGATTGGAAGCCGTCGGTCTGCTCCAAATGCAACACTTTCTCTCATGATGATCTGTCTTGTCCCCTAAATCCAACACCACAAGCTAATAATCGAGGTTGTAGTTGGAGTCGAGCCCCTCCCAGAGAGCCCAAGCTGTTCTCTCTAAACCCATAAATCCTCTAAGAATGACACACCCTTACAGGAGTCAACCCCAACTATTCGTTCTGAAGCTCTGAGCTTAAAGAAATCCCAAATGAGGATCAAACTCAACTCCTCTTCTTTGAAGGCCATCAATGACACAGCCTACAATCCTCTCCCCCCCTCAAGATGACCCCCATGATATGGAAGAGGAACCTTCTACTTCAATTGAAGCAACAGATTCCATCCTCGTTGATACCAATGGAGGACATACCACTATCAGGGTCCTCACTCGATCGACTGCAGTTTCTCCAAGCCATTTGATTCACCAGAAGACTAATGAAAAAGTCCCAAAAACACTAGGTAAAACTTACCAGGAGGGGGACCTCCTCAAATCCTCCTCCAACCCCTCCCCTACTCCTCAGAAAGGGAATAAAAAGAAGGGCAAGAAGCCCACTCCTCGTCCTTCCAATGATCCAGCCATCTATGGGATCCTGGAACGTGCGTGGTCTCTCGACTGCCGGAAGGAAGCTTGATTGTTTAAGGATAATCAAGGATTATCACCTAGACCTTCTATTCCTTCTTGAGACTAAGCTGCAATCAGATTCTCCTCACCCCTCCTTCAATCATTACAATTTCACAATGTTTCATTCTAAATCTAGTGTATCTAATTTTATTTGCTCCTCTGGTGGTTGCATTTGGATAAAATGGTGCTCCAAAAAGTTGACATTTGACCCTATATTCATGAATCACCAGCTAATACACCGGTGTGTTTCGACTCCTGGTATTCCTCCCTTTCTCCTAACTTGTATATATGCAGATAATGAAGCTAAAGTTAGGGTCTCCCTATGGAATTCTCTCAAAGAGTTGGCTAGTTCTATCAGTAACCCATGGATTCTCATGGGAGATTACAACTGTACCCTCATCAGCAAAGAAAAGGTGGGTGGCAACATGGTTTCCTTAAACAATTCTTTAGATTTCAAGAATTGTATAAATGATTGTGAACTCTTGGAGCTTCCTAGCACGGGGTTGCGTTTCCTTTTTAAGAATTATTGGACTACTGATCCTGGATTTCAGGATATTATTATTGAGGCATGGGGAAGCTATATTCAAGGTGATCCCTTTTATGTTCTTTCCAGGAAACTCAGTCTTGTCGAGAAGGCTCTAAAAGGGAGGAATAGGGAGCCTATTTCTCTTAAGTTTCAGATAGACTCCTTAAAAAGTGATCAAGCTAAGATCCTTGAAAGGCTTGAAAATGACCCCAACAATCCGTCCTTACTTCTTGATATAAAGGAAATAAAATCTAGATACATTGACCTTACCCTTAAGGAGAGTATATGGATTAAGCAATGTGCTAAAGCTCACTGGCTCACTCATTCGGATGATGTTCTCAAGTTTTTATATAGCTCCATCAAAGAAAGGAAAGATGCTAACATCATTAGAGAAATTAATACTAAAATGGGTCTTGTAATAGATCAAAACTCCATTGCCGAGGAATTCTATATGTATTACTGTGCTCTTTTCAATTGTTGTAATCAACTAACTCTCCCTCCATAGAACCTTCCTCTGGGAGATTGCCTCTCCTCGGCTCAAGCGGTTGAATTAGATGAAGGCATCTCGGACCATGAAATTCTTGCTGCTCTTAGAAGCATAAGTGAGAATAAGGCTCCAGGTCCAGACGGGTTCGACTCTAAAATTTTCACTGCTACCTGGGAAACCACTGGGAAACTATTCCTAAATGCTGCTCAGCACTTCTTCAAAACCTCTAAGCTTCCCACCTGATACAAGCATACCTTACTTACCCTCATCCCCAAAGTCAAGCACTCCAATCTGATAGCAGATTATCATCCCATCTCCCTTTGTAACACTTTCTAAAAGGTCATTGCCAAGGTCTTAGCTTACAGAATTAAAAAGTTTCTACCTCACCTTATCAACCAAGCTCAATCTGCATTTATCAAAGAAAGAGATATAGCTGACAACCTATCTATGGCTTATGAGATTTGTAATGAGTTCTCATCTTACAAGAATCATAGTTATTTTATGGCCAAATTTGACTTAAGAAAGGCTTTTGATAAGGTCAATAGGCACTCACTCATTCATAGACTCCATACCAAAGGCTTCCCAATCAGGTTCATCAAATGGGTGGAGGCACGTATCATGGATGTCCCCTTCTCAATTGTGTTAAATGGCAGTATCAAGCCATTTTTCCTCTATGTGACTAAGAGGGATGTCCCCTTTCCCCCTTCCTCTTTACTATAGCCATAGACACATTCTCCTGTCTGATGGATAGGGAAGTAAATCTGTGTCTATATAATCCCTTCTCCTCGGGTGACAGCCATATATCACATCTACTTTTTGTTGATGACCTCTTGGCAATGAGGGAAGCTACCCCTTCCACACTTCATTCTCTTAGACTAAACCTCAAGTCCCTAGAGTCATATCTAAGGCTAGAGGTTAACAATGAGAAATCCTGTAGTTGCTTCTCCAGAATAGTGGGAGAGTGGATGACCTAATTAACATTCTCGATATAACGAAGGGATCCTTCCCTCTTAAGTACCTCAGTTTACCACTAGTTATAGGACTGATCAAGATGGCTTACTTCAAACCCCTCTTTGATAAACTTCATGCTTGGCTGGCTGGTTGGAAATGCAAGTTCCTATCTATGGGTGGCAGGATCCAATTGATCAGATCCTCTGTTAACAACTACCTATCCTACTGGTTTTGTTCCATTGCTATCCCAAATAATCAGCGAATTTGCTCATGCTAACTTTTCTATCACTGGGAAGTTAAGAAACTCCACACTATCTCTTGGGCTCGTACCACTTTACCTAAGGAGAAGGGGGCACTGGGCTTCTCTCGGCCTCTTCCCTTAATTTGATTTGCAAACTCAAAGTCCTTTAGAAAATCTGTATGGGGGAATCCCTCTTTGCAAAATGGTGCAAATCGAAATATGTTACTATCTGGAATCCTATCCTTCATAGAGCCTCTCCTCTTTGGAAAGAGATTAAGTCGACTACAAACAGGGTTAAAGATAAGCTTATATATAAGATTGGTAGTGGGCAAGGGTTCTCCCTCCTCCATGATCCTTGGTGTGGGGGCTCCTCCCTATCAAGTATCCTTGGATCAAAAGGGGCTCAACTTTTGGGGTTTCCTGGAAGTGCGTTGCTAAGCTCTATCATCTTAAATGGACACTGGAATCTTCCCCCTAGCTTCACTGCTGCATATCCAAGATGTTCTAATATGATCCTATCTATCCTAATTCATAGTGGAGAGGATACTATTATGTGGCATAATCTACAGTCTCCTTCAAATAAGGACTTCAAGGAGGTTGTGTTTGAATCTCATCCCAATGTGTGTTGGAGCAAAGAAATATGGTATAAGGGTCATGCTATTAATTATATTATAATGCCGGATGGCCTATAAGGGTGGTCTTAAAACATCTGATATCTTAGCCAAGAGGGGACTTGGGTCCTCTACTGTTTGCTGTTTCCATCACTCTCACCCTGAAACACACTCCCACTTGTTTTTTGAATGCCCCTTTTCAATGAAACTGGTCAAAGCTCTGATACCTAATGGCCATTTTCTTCTTATGCGTCCTCTCTCTTGATTCGAGTTATGTGGATGAATCCATGCACAAAGTGTTTACTAGGCTACATTACCTTATTACAGTTGTCATGGTCTATACCTTATGGAGGGAAAGATATAATCGGTTATTTTCCTTAATCTCCTCCCCCATATCTTCTCTCATCTCTCTGATTCAAACAAGAGTGGCCACAAAATTGATAAGATGGAAAATTAAAGACTCATGGCCTGGCGATGTCATAGACCTGATTCGACAGTGGAGCTACTTCAAACCGCCTTAACTTCACTCTCTTTATCTTCTCTTCTTTGTCATTTGTGCTTCTTGATGTTGCAGCATGCTTTGTTTTTAGCAGGGTGGACAATGATGACCATTTTATGTTGACGTTCCTAATGGGGTGGATCCCTTGGAGGGCCTTCACGCAACAAGCGTTTTGTTCTCTCTGTGAAAATTTCCTCCCCCTCCCCACCGAATGGATGTGAAGGTAACCGCAGGACTCTCTCCTTCTCGTTGGCTCTCTCTCAATAGGTGTAAGGTATAAAACCTACTTAGGGCTACTTAAATCCTCGCAACCTCTGGGTTGTCCAGACTAATATACCGCTTTCCTTAAATACAAACATGTGTACAAAAGAATGAATGGAAAAGAAATAATACAAAAGTTGTGTTAATGGATTCATTTTGATTATGCAATTTATATATGCAAGTATAGGTAATTATTCTTAAGTGGTAGCATAGGGATGAATAGGATATAAAATTAGGTAAGTGTCAGGTTCTTTTCAAATGAACCATACATCTTACCAATTCTTATTCAAAACTATGCTACATTAAAAAAGAAGGGAAACCTATGCTAAGCATAACTTTATATTCTTCACATGCAAGCTTATAATTAAAATATAAGTAGCATACTTTTAGATTTGATAATTGATTTATATCTTTTTAAAAATAATTTGAATTTAGTTGTGATAATAGCCATTCATATTTCTACTTTGTACACATGCAAATTTGACATAGTAAACCATTTCATTTTAAACTTGAATTTGAAAATATGAATGCATGAAACCATATGACATACAAATTTAACATGTTGGGGAAAGATTCAAAGTAATGAAAGTATGTAAACACATTTACTTTAATTAAATCCTAAAGACAATCTTAAGAAATAAGAAAGCTTAAAATAAATCAAAGTGTATTCAATGTGATTTTTGTTTGAGTTTGACTTAATTTAAAAAAGGTGAGATGAGTTTGCTGTTCTTAACCCATTCTCACATGTGTTTGACATTTTTGTTTAATTTTTAGATTATTAGATTCATTTTTATGTGTTAATTAGGTTAATGTATGAATTAAGTAAGTTAATTAACCCTTACTTACACCACCTTAGCATAACCAAGTAATCATGAGCTAATGAGATGACATAAAAACTCACAAGGAATTTAAATTTGCAATGCACCTAATAAGAAAAGGGCCTAATGCAATTTGGCTCATGATTAATGGTTAATTAAACAAAGGGGTTTAGCTTAAGTAATTTCAAAACATCCTTTCACACATATGAATTGGGTTTTAATTTTCTTAATTGAACTTAGGCTATTAAACACCTAAGCATCTACCCAAAGTAGATTAATTAAGTTCTGGAAATTTTTAAAATTTTTAGAAATTAATTAAGGGGATAATTAATGAATTAACCTTTACTTAAGAGGGGATTAAGGAGGGAAAAGGAGGTTTAGGGAATAGCTTAAGAGAAATGCCCCAAAATTATTTTCTAAACCTCCTATCTACTGGGTCTAACCTTAATCAACTCTATCATGAATTAAAATCGCTAAGCACACCTTAATTATCTATAATTACATAAGGAGGGTAATTAAGAAATCCATATGTAATTCTTCTAATCAAGCCTTCAATAAATTCCAAGAAAATTAGGGGAGCCAGAAGTCATCCCTTAAATCATACCCAAGAAGTTTGGGATTAATCAGAAGCTTAATTAAAAAGTAATTAGCAAAATGAAGTTTCCAATAAAACCCAAAATCAAAAAAAATAATTATAATTCAAAACCCATTGAAATTAATTTTAAAATATTTTAGGTTGAATTATCTTTCCATAGGATTTTATTTCATATTTTTTTCAATTTTATAAAGAGAGTTATAAATTTTAGAAGATTCTTAAGTTAATTAGAATTAATTAAAGCATTTTAACTAATCCTATAGCTCACGACATGACGCATGGCAGTGGCGGTCTGTGCGCTTTACACGCATCGCGCAGTGAGCCCCTCACTTAAGTTGTCAAATCCAAAAGGCAGTTGACGGTAGACGCGCTTTGATCTCTACCATCCGATCAAAGATTGGACGGCCAGAGATCTCCCTGCGGTTTATAAAATGATTATTAATTTCTAAAATGTGGGAATAATCACGGCTGTCCATACAAAATGTATGGATAGACGACCAGGATCTCCCCAGTTCTTTCCCTAGGCTCGACAGAGACCGTCCATGGTCTAGGGAAGATCCGAGCTCGGCTCGATTCAAACAAGACTTAACCCACGTCATCTAAAGCCAATAAGCGGCACATCCAACGTTGAATCTTGCATGACTTGTACATTTCTTTCACAAAGTTCAAACACCTCCTAAGCTAAGTGGTAAAAAAATCCCATACCTCGCCAGAGGTGATCACCGGCACTCGATTCCCTTGGAGGAGCTGTTGAGGCGTGTTGGAATGAGCTCTTGAGGTTGTGTAGATCTCCCTATGGACCAACACCACTTCCTTGTGAGCTCAGCCTTGATCCAATTCACCTCCTCCTTGCTGTGGGAACTCAAATGGATGCTTAGGTGCACTCGAATGGATCCTCAGAGGAAGTGTGCAAGAGGAATTGGAGTAATATTGAGTAAGGAAGAAGTTGGCCACTCTAAGGAGCTCCCCTATTTTGCACTGTGCAAAATCAACAAATCACAAATGCTTGATCCCTATAGGAAGCTTTGGATGGCTCTCTGAAGTTTCCTCACACTCACTCACACTCAATCGAATTGAGGAATTATGGATTTGAATTCAATTAGGGGGAGTATATCTCCCCCTATGGAAATCAGACGATAGAAGCTATCTTTGCCATTTTGATCTAATTGCCAAGAATGGAAGGGTTGTTTGAGTTATTAGAAGTGTGCACATGGCCTATTTGGCCAGAGGAGTGGATTAGTGTGCTTTAAATGTGTGGAAACATGATTTTCATATGGCCATTTCAAGCCATGAGCTCGGCCTTGGGTCTAATTGGGCACCCAAACCGATTGGGTTGCACCACTCTTCATTAGGTCCCCTTGAGCTATTAGGAAAGCATCAAGTGGATATGAAGAGGGTATGACCAAATTATGGATTAAGCCAAACATTGTTCTATGGCCTAGGTAGGATGGTCATTTTTCTAATTTTCACTTTGGATATGTTGGGTATGTAGAATATAGGCCAAGGAAGTTTCATAAATTTGGAATTCATTTGATGCTGTCATGGGACTCATTTAGGTCAAAATGGGTCAATAATTGGTCAAATTGATCAAACCAAATTGAGTGAAGTTCATATGACCATTTGAAATGTTTTGGTGGCTTTAGTTTGATTCAATTTGGTATGGTTTTGAATTTGGCTCATATGACTTCATTTAGGTCAATAAATTGACTAATTTGACCTATTTGAGCTAGGTCAAGGGTAGGTTTAGGTTTGGTTAGTCATATGGATTGGTATCTTTATTTCCAATCAATTTTGGTTATGTTCAAATTTGGCTCAACATGACCCCTTAAGGTCAAGTTGGGTCTAAGGTCAATTGGGCAAGGTTGCGTCTAGTTGGCCAATTGAGGCTTTGGTCAAATTCCACAAGTGATTTGGAATGGACTTGACCCATTGGTTTCAATCAATTTGGCTTAGATCAAATTTTGACACATTTTGACTTTTAGGTCAAGTTGGGTTTCATTTTGGGCTAAGTGTTGACTTTGTTTGACCTAATTTGGTTGATTGATCATCCCATGATGATTTTTGATCATGATGAGAGGCATAGGTGAGTTTGGTTCAATCAAATTTGATTAGGATTAGAATTTGGCTCATTAGGATACTTTAGGTCACTTTGGGTCAAGTGAGCATAAGTGGGTCAAATGGCTTGGTCAAAGCTTGATTTGAGCTTGAGTGATCTTGTATATGGACTTATGATTGAAATATAAATCCATTTACAAATGGTTTGAAGTCAAATGGGTTTTGTCAAATGGATTTTGATCCTTTTAACAATTTCATATTCAAAGGGAGAATATGAAGGGATTTAGGCTTTGATTTTTGAACTAGGATTTTGATTGAGTGATTGAAGTTTGTATTTATATATGAGCTCATGATTGTAGGTTTGATTGAATCATGAGAGAAAATCAAGAGTTTGGCTTGATTTGAAATTGATTTGACTAAGTTCAAGATTTTGACTTGAAAGGCTTAGGCTTGATTTTGAGTGGATTTGAGTTTAATTTTTGGAATTGGTTTTGATTGTTTGAATTTATATTTCATTTATATATGTGAATATAAATGAAAATATGATCATGAGAAAATTTCAAGGGTTCGAAGTGGTTTAACTTAGAAAAATTTTGACGTTTGGTGTTTGAATTTTTTGAATTTATTTTGATTGGTTTATATTTATATTTAATTTATATATATATGAATATAAATGAGGATATAAATGAGTTATGAGAAAATTCCATTAATTTGAATTGATTTGATGATGATTTTGGCTAAGTTCATTAAAAGGGAATTTAAGGGACTTATGAAATTTTTGGAATTGATTTGAGATTTTTGAATTGGTTTGACTGATTTATATTTATATCTCATTTATATATGTGAATATAAATAAGGATAAAAATTAGTTATGTGATAATCCCAATAATTTGAATTGATTTGATGATGATTTTGGCTAAGACCATTAAAAGGGAATTTTAAGGGACTTTTGAAATTTTTGGACTTGATTTGAAATTTTTGAATTGGTTTGATTGATTTATATTTATATTTCATTTATATATGTGAATATAAATGAGGATATAAATGAGTGATGAGAAAATTCATTGAATTTGAATTGATTTGATCATGATTTAGGCTATGTCCATTAAAGGAATTTAAGGGACTTATGAAATTTTATGAATTGATTTGAAATTTTGAATTGGTTTGAAATTTTTGAATTGGTTTGATTGATTAATATTTATATTTCATTTATATATGTGAATATAAATGATAATATAAATGATTGATGAGAAAATCCCATGAATTTGAATTGACTTGAAGTTGATCTAAGCTAAATCCTTAAGAGGGAATTAAAGACTTAGGAAAGATTTTGTAATTTGGAATTTGATTTGGATTTTGATCATGGAACCATGGATTTTGATCATGAATTTAGAAAATCAATTAAGATTGATATGAGTTTGAGAAAATCAATCAAGCTAGAATTGATTTGAAGTTTGACTTGAAGGAGGGAAGTGAGGGAGTGTGGTTCAAGCTAAGGGTAGGAAAATTCCTAACATCCCTAAGGCATGAACTATTCCTATGACTATCCTTCTAAGTTTCTAGGGCTAGGTTGAATGTCCACCTAAGCACTAGATGTGTCTTAAGACTGAGGATCTCTTAATGTCTAAGAGGAATCCTATGTTTAAGATGGAGGGGTTGAGAGCTCATTCTAAAAAATGAGATCAACTGGCGTTAATGGCGTACCTCCATTCTAGCGATCTTCGATAGTTAGTCAATTCAAAAGCTTGTAATGGTATGAGAAGCTTATGTAAAGGAATTAGATCATCTCATTATGGATTGGTCCCTAGACCAAACCCGATCCAAATTTTAATGGGTTGGTTGTTCTCCAGCCTCCCGGTGGCAAGGGAAGTGGGGGAGCATTCATTTTGGCTACGTTTTTGATGGTGAAGGTGATGGAAAAGTCAATTGGACTTTAAGAATCCTCTATGTCGAGTTCCTTATTTGGCAGTGAGCTTCTTCCTTTATTCTTCCTTTCCTTATTCGGCTAGGCTTGTGAGCATGCTTGGAAACTTGTGAGCATGCTTGGAAGCTTGTAAGCATGAAATTGGATTAATTCTTGGAGGATAGGAAATCTTTTCTCCTTGGTTTTCTTTTTAGCCGATCCATGCTTCTTCCTTATTTTTTTGTTTTCTTCTTGGAGGGGAAAGCCAACTGTCTGTTGGCTTCCTTGGTTTCTTGCCTTCAATTGAAGGTAGCCATAGCCTTAGATTTCAACCGGAGGGGATACTATCAAATGTGTTTTTATGGATTATGGCATCATCATCCTAGTTTGAATTGATGTATGACATGCCCAAATTAATATCAAATGGATTTGAGATTGGGTTTGAATCCATTTGACTTGGATTTGGGATTTGAATCCAAACCAAATGCTTTGGTTCAAAATGTTAGAATTTACTTTAATTTTAATCATCTTGAATTGATAATTAATTGAATTTTGATTTGATTGATTCATTTAAATTTGGATTAAGTTTGAATTTCATTTTATTTGAACTCATTTAGCCTAAATGGGTTAAGCTGGTTCCAATTGAGTTCAAATGACCAATTTGACTCAATTTGATTGGGTTTGGACTCCAATCATGCTTGATCACATGTGTGAGATGATTTAGAGTGGTTAATTTCATTTAATTTTAATAATTTTTTATTTGAACTCATTTGACTCAAAGTGGGCTTAATGGGTTAAGTTTGAGTTTCATTTGGTCAATGAACCATTTGACCAATTTAGACCCAATGGTGGGTTGGTTTATGTTTGATTATCCTTTCCAAATGATTTTGAATAATCAAATTGAGTTTATATTAATTTGATTTGGGTTTGAACCCAATAGGACCCATTTGGGTTTAATTTAGCTAAGTGGTCTAATTAACCCAATTAAGGCCTAAATGGATTTGAATTTCTTTAGATTTATGATCAAACATGTTATTTGATCATTTGGAACATTTGTAATGATTTAATTTGGTAAAATTCTTGGTGGGTTGACTTTGACTAAGTGGGTCCCACCTAAGTCAAACTAATGTTGACAAGCTTTGACTTTGGATTTGATTTTGGATTCTTTTATTTACTTTAATTTAATTTCAATTTGATTTATTTGGATTTATTTTGGTTAATCCAAATTTAAAGTTTGAGTTGATTCCACCAAAGCCAAGTAAATTAGATCTAACCCAAGGAAGATTCCCTAGGTCACTAGGTATAGTGTCATAAGCATTGAATTAGGAGATTCCTATTTGAGATTAGGATAAAGTAATTATTGATTTCAGAGTTCAAATTAACCTCATCCAAAATTGAGGTCAACAATAATGTCTGAGGATGCTACGTGGGTTGACATCAAATGGATTCAAAGCCTACTTTGCCTTGAAAAGTGTGCCAACCTCTTTATGAAATGGTAGTTATTTTGAACTAGACATATATTTTGTAGGCTTAATTTTTAGAGATTGATACATATGCACACTGATAGTGGAATATTTCACTTAAACATTAAGCATTAAGTCCCACATAACCAAATTTGATTCTCCTCTTCACAAAGATCGAGTTGACAAGATTAGTTGAGCTACATATATATTCACTAAAAGAAGAATATTTCATTTCACATTGTACATCAATAATAGAAATGATGAAACTTAAATTTTCATAAAGTTGAATTCTAAAACAAGTTGAAAATATAATATTAAATTTATTGATCTGATCCTTTGTTAAGCAGAGTCCATAAGGTCTCTAACCCGGATGATGGCTGTGTTGAATGAAGATTTCAACCGGAGGATACTAGCATTAGAATGTGATTTCCAAGCAAGTGAATCTAAATGAAGTATCAATCTAATTTTATGTTTAAAAGTTATTACAACAACAACAATAAGCCTTAATCCCACAAGTGGTACATGAATCCTTCATCTCTATGTGTCCTATTATGTGTCAAATTCTCATTTAATTCAAGTATACTAAGGTCATTTTTTACATCTTAACCAAGTCTTTTAGGTCTACCTCTACCTTTCTTAACATAAGGAAAATTTAATGCATCTACTCTCCTCTGGTCATGGACGACGCTTTATGTGGCCAAACCATCTAAGGCGACTCTCTCTAATCTTATCACTGTACTCCAACTTTTTCCTGAACAAACTCATTTTTCATTTTATCTCTAAGAGTAAAGCCACTCATCCACCTAAGCATCCTCACCTCTATAACATTTAACTTAGTCTTATGCTTCTCTTTTATTGGCCAACATTCTGCACCATAAGTCATTGCAAGTTTTACCACCATCTTATAATTTTTTTCCTTAAGTTTAAGTGAAACTTTTCTATCACACAATAGGCCAGATGCATTCCTCCACTTCAACCATCTAACTTGAATTCTACTAATAACATCTCCATATATTTCACCATCATTTTGAACAATATAGCCTAAATATCTCCTCACTCTTATTAATGACTTGTTCACCTAATGTCACAACACTACCCCTAGAACTTCTACAACTAAAATTACACTCCATATATTTAATTTTAGATCTACTTAAATGAAAACCTATAGACTCTAAAGTTGACCTCCATAATTCAAGTTTCTCATGGACTCCCTCTCTAGTCTTATCAACAAGAAGAATGTCATCAGCAAAAAGCATACACCAAGGTACATCTTCCTATAAATGCCTAGTAAGAACATCCATAAAGTAAAAAAGATAAGGGCTTAAAGCTAATCCTTGATGTAATCCAACTAAAATAGGAAAATATTTTGTCAATCCTCCTTGTATTTGGACACAAATAACAGCTCTAGTATACATATCCTTAATGACTTGAATATACCCAATATTAACTCATTTATGTTCTAGAACTCTCCAAAGAACATCTCTTGAAACTTTAACATAAGCTTTATCTAAATCAATAAATATCATATGTAGATCCTTCTTACTTTCTCTATGCTTCTCCATCAAACCTCTTAACAAATGTATATCATCCATAGTAGATCTACCTGGCATGAAATTAAATTGATTGTGAGAAACTTTTGTACCACATCATAACCTAAGCTCAATTACTCTCCCCCCTAATTTTAATGTATGACACATTAACTTAATTCCTCTATAATTTGCACACTCTTGTGCATCACCTTTATTCTTAAATATGGGAACCAACAAACTCCTTCTCCACTCATCTGGCATCTTTTTAGACTTTAAAATAACATTAACAGGTTTGTAAGCCAAGAAATTCCTTGATCTCTTAAAAATTTTCACACTTCTATTGGAATATTATCGGGTCCTACTATTTTTCAACATTTCATTTTCTTTAAAGCTTCTCTAACATCAGTTACTAATCGATGATAAAATGAAATTCTCTATTTTTTTAGGGTATTAAGGATGCTAAAATCAACCGTACTTTCAGATCCTTTATTGAAAAGTTTATCAAAATACCTCATCCACCTATTTTCAATATCCTTTTCTAAGAAAAGCATTTTATTATTTTCATCCTTAATACACCTCACTTGAACTATGTCTTCACTTCTCCTATCTCTTTGGTTGGCTAACTTATACATACATTTTCACCTTCTTTGGTATCTAATATATTGTATAAATCACTAAAAGCTAAATTTTTTGCGTCATATATTGCTTTCTTAGAATCTCTACAGGCCACTTTATATCTTTCCCAATTCTCTGAGTTTTAACATATAAACCAAGTTTAATAACAATGTTTCTTATTTTTTATCTTTTATTGCACATCTGACTCCACTACTAACTATTCTTATTAAAATAAGCTTTTCTTTTTGATTCTACAAGCACATCTTTAGCAACTTGCTTAATTTCACTTGCTACTTTTTCCTACATAACATTAGCTTCCTTATGAACATCCCAAATTCTAATCTCTTATAGTTTTCTCTCAAAAATATTTTTATTTGTGTTCTTTAGGTGTTCACATCTAATCCTAGGACAATAATTTGATATATTTTTTCTCTTACAACCTTTCATCTTAAAATCTAAAAACAATCAATGTTGAGTACTTAAATTTTTCTTGGAATGACCTTACAATCTTTACAATATAAATGATCTATTTTTCTTATCAAAAAATGATCAATCTGGGTTTTACTAGATCCATTTTTATGAGTAATAATATGTTCATCTCTTTTCTTAAATAAATTATTAGCAACTACAAAATCATAGGCTAAGGCAAAATCTAATATAGCCATACCTTCTTCATTAGTCACTCCAAATCCATAATCACCATGAATACTTTTAAACTCTTCTACCACTCTACCAACATGTCCATTTAAATCTCCTCCAATAAATACTTTTTCTTCAAGAGGTATCTTTTGTATTAATCCCTCTAATTCATTCCAAAACTTTTTTTTAGCTTACATCCAAACCTACTCGAGGAGCATAAACACTTATAACATTGATAATCTTAGTATCAATAATAATCTTTAAAGTTATAATTCTATCACCACATCTATTAATATGTATAATATTATCCTTCAAACTTTTATCTATAATCACACTTAAACCATTTCTAGTTCAACTTCGACATGAATACCAAAGTTTAAAACCTAAACTATCAATCTCCTTGGTCTTCTCCCCAACCTATTTAGTTTCTTGAACACATAAAATATTTATCTTTCTATGAACCATAATATCTACTAATTCCATTAATTTACCTGTAAGAGTACCTATATTCCAAGATCCTAACCTAATTCTAGTTTTATGGACTAACTTCTTTACCCGCATCCGTCCATAATATGGGAACCCTTGCTTATTTAACACTGCACCCGTGCGCCGATGTAGTGACCCTAGCACATTTTTTCACTATATTCAAGCCATACGTGCCGCTTCTGGGATGCCCAAGATAACACAATGATTTAAATGATTCATGTCATGATTATTTCGACAAGTTTTACGCTGGTTGTCAACTACCTATCGCAACCCTCCACTTTTCACATCCGGACTTGGGACCGGCAAATGTAGTGTTAATTTTAAAAAGTTATTAAACTATAAATATTCAAATGAGATTCGTAATGTATAAACTTAAAGCGAACTTCACTCAACCCACCTTTCGCTATTGTTTATTGAATGTGATAAATTAAGAAAATTTTAGCTCACAAAGAAGCTAATGTCAAGTCAGGTATCAGATTCACTCTTAATCAATCTCATGTCATAAGCCCACGTTTTGGAGCTCCACATATGATGCGCATACTGTAGTCCTCTCAACGATGGTTTACTGCTAAATGACACCATTATATTATGGTCACAACTGTAACCCGTATTCCCCAATGGCTCTATCCCTTGAGTGAACCATGGGTGCATTTGATAGAGCAAAAAGTCATATGTCAGTTAATGTGTACTTGAATTTGTCTCCTTAGATAAGCACCACCCCAAATCTACAATGTCTCATCATACAATGCAACTCATAGCTGCTGACAAAGATCCTTCAGTCAAGTTGGGTCGACTTCCTCCTCAGACAAAGTAGACTAGAGATCACGACAACCCGGGAAGATGGAAACATGGAATCTTGATCGAGCGCATCATCATTCCCCCAACCATCCATTTTAAGTTAAAGGATGATAAATTTCATAAATCTAAATTCCAAAACTTTATATATTGGTACTATATGTTACGCATTTAGCGATCTAATGACTAGTCTTAATCGAAAGTTCTCTCTCAACATTAGGAGGGGTAATTAACTATAGATGCTTGTGCCTATAAGAAACATGGAACCATATCTAAAGTCCTTATAAAATGAGGGCAAAATCTCTAAGTAGTGTCTTATCTATTGTTTCATTTGCCTTCTGAAAATTTGATCGACATCATTTTAATTTTCATCATCGAGAGGTCGGTGGTAAATTTTTTGAGCTCAAAGGGACAAACAAAAACTTATATCTAAATGTAAGTTAAACATACATATATTGACTTATATAATGAAGGAAATAAATGGTCAAAAAGATATGCATTGTATAACAATATTTTGAGAAAGTGGCACAAAAAATATTATATGAAGATGTCAATTAACAACATATAAATATCAATCACATCGATCCCTATTAATTACAATTTAACTTATCCAAAATATTTAGACTTTGTAACAAGGGTTTTAAAAGCAGGATAATTTCAATTATGAATTGTTTCTTTAGCTGATTTCTTTTAAGTTCAAAATTGCTTTTGTGCAGAATTGGAGGTGGAAATTATAAACTTGATCGATTTTTAAAGGACTAGTTAATTCTAATATTAAGTAAAATTAAAATTTTTTATTTTGATCAAATGTTTAGAAGTAGAAGAAATAAGTTAAAAATAATTAAGAAAAAATTATATCATAAAATTTTAATTTAGAATTATATTAAAATTATTTAATGATAAAATATCATTAAAAATAAAATATTATATATTAAATTGATAAAAATATAATTATAGTATTATTATTATATCATTTAAATTTTGTTAAAATTATTTTAATATTTATTAATTTATTTGACTTAATTATGATTGAATCTGTTTATTCTTCAGTCGCATCTTTTTTTCTAATTTAAGAACATGATTGTGAAATATACCTAACTACTCTGCACATGGCAGTGCCGCTTCACATGTTTGAAAAATTGGAACTTCACCATTCAATTATTGAGCCAATGAGAATATTAACATTATTAGTATGGTCTATCATTGATTCTCTCTCTCTCACTCTATCATTTGTTTACACTATAATTATAGTTTTTACATTCATATCACCACTACCGAATACTCTCCAGCATCCCCTGCTTTAGCATTTCTTGCCATGCTTTTACTTCATGAAAGAACGATGATAAGGATGCCAATGAAAGCATTAATTTTAGAGACAGATTAAACAGAAATCTATCAGATCAGATGCTGCTTTAGAAAATTGGAATCTGGTAAAGCTCCATTCTCTCTTCACGTTTTATTTTCACTTCTGATCTCTTCTCTGTGATTATTATTTGTGATTGTAATTTGCTTTTGTCCACAAATCTGATTTCGGTAAAAAATTTCATTTTTTCTTTCTCTTTTTTTTTTGTTTTGTTTTGTTTTTTTGTTTTTTTTTTTGCCAGATTTGTTAGTGTGCTCTTTGCGCAGAAAGCAACAAGAATCAGAACGCAGGGATTATGTTTTTGATCTACAAGAGCCGATATTTATAACAATTGATCAGTTTTAGCTTCTGATCTGTGCTCGGATTTAACCAAAATGATTTCATTTATCTTTTCCTAATATCAGTGAGGTCTCAAAAATTTACTTTCTATCAAACTGATCGGCTTTCAGCTGCAAAAGGTAGTTTAAAGGAATTTTGTTCCAAAGATAACTCACAACTCTCGTTGTAATAAGATAGAATTTTATATCTAATTGTAGAACTTGATGATGGCAGGAAAATTTGATCTTAATCTTTCGAGGAAGCCATGGCCGATATTATTGCAATGTTCAGCCGATTGGCAAAGTCAGGACTGTCGGAAATGTTTAGCCGAGTATCCTCCTTTTTGGATGAGTCTGCTTCTTCATCAATGGAACCTATACAACGAAGTGTCATGGATGACATCCAGAGAATAAATAGAATGCTGCCTAGGATTGAAGCAGTGCTAGAAGATGCTGAGGAGAGGGAGGTACAAGACAGATCTGTGAAATTTTGGCTTTCGGAGCTCAGACTCCTGGCTTATGATATTGATGATATAGTTGATGAGTATGAGTACGAGGTGTTGAGATTCGGATAGAGTCCGAGCTGCAGAAGAGGTCTACCACTGGCAAGCGGCGGCTACGATGACCATCATGATGGAGACAACGAGGGAAGGTCGTAATTTATTAGTATCGTCATCATCTCAAGTTCCAACAATTTCTGATGGTATGGCTGAGAAGCTAAGGAAGATTCGGGAAAGATTTGATGAGATTGAAAGGGATCGAAAGGCACTTAAATTAAGAGAGGAAGATGGAGCGAGGCGATATGTCGCTCCACAGAGGTCTCGACTTACCAGTTCTCTTGTCAATGAATCAAGTATATTTGGGAGGGAAGGCGACAAGAAGAAAATAATGGAGCTATTGCTCTCAGACTCAGAGTCCAGCAACAACATTGCAGGTAACAATAAAATTACAGTCATTCCTATAGTGGGCATGGGTGGTGTGGGGAAGACAACGCTAGCCCAACTCATCTATAATGATCCTGAAATTCGTCGCCATTTTGATTGTCGAGCATGGATCTATGTTTCTGAGGACTATGTTATGGGAATAACCAGGAAGATATATGAATCCATAACTGGGAATCATGTCAGAGAATGTTGGACTCGATCAACTTCAAGATTTCATAAAGAAAGAACTGGTGAAATTTAAAAGGACATTTTTGGTGTTGGATGATGTGTGGAATGAGCAGCAAGGTCTATGGGAGTCCCTCCAACTTCCCTTCCTTAAAGCCGGCATTGTGAATATCTTGATGACGGCTCGGAGTGAAAGGGTTGCAGATGTCATGAGGACTACTGAATTCTTTTGTTTGGATTCTCTTTCCAAAGAAGCAGGTTGGCAATTGTTCCAGCAACGTGCATTATGTGATGATGATAAGTTGATGGAGATTGGTCGCAAAATTGTAGAGAAGTGCGGTCGGTTACCTTTGGCAGTAAAATTACTTGGAAGCCATCTTCGATTCAAAAGTGATGAAGATAAGTGGACGAGCGTCTTAGAAAGTGAGCTTTGGGACTTGGATCCGTGAAATTCTTCGCTCTAGACCGAGTTATCAAAGGATGCCGATTCACTTGAAACCATGCTTTAGGTACGTGCCATTTTTTCTAAACAAGTGATGCCTAACAAGAATCTCCTTGTGTGGATGTGGATAATGTATTATATCCAACCGAAAATAGTCGGCAAGACTATGGAGGAGACAGGAAGAGAGTACTTGGATGAACTTTGTGAGAGATCATTCTTTCGTAACAAAAGGCAAGGACTTTGTTACAATGCATGACTTGATTTTGATCTAGCAGCTTTTATTTCTCCAAGAGTTCATTGCAATAAAATCGATGGTGGTGATAAGCAAGATATATGCATCCCAAAAATATTCGCCACTTAGCTATACATCGTCAATGGGCATATACAAATGATGATGACTCTTTGTTGTTCCCATTTCTTAGCACACAGTTTGCTCTTCGTTCTACATTTTATTATGATAGACGATTTCGTAGAATTGGTGATTTACAATTTTCTTGCACGATACGCGTACTTCATATTCAAAGTGTAACATTTGACAAGTCTAAATATATTGGGTCGATTGCCTCGTTGAAGCATTTACGCTATCTTCGCTTGGGGTTCTTATTTTATAATCCTCATGAAGAATGGGGTATGGTAAACTTCTTCAATTCATTTTTCAACATTTATAACTTGCAAGTATTGTATTTGGATTCATATCCTATAAATTTACTTGGAAGCATCAACAAGCTTATCAACCTACGACATTTGATTTTACCATATGGTTCTTTCATTCCATGTGGTATAAGCAAGTTAACTGGCCTCCAGAGTTTAAAACATGTAACTGTCAAGGACGGTGGATTAAGTGAGATAGAAGGCTTGGAAAGTCTTACAGGGAGCTGTTGTATAAGGAATTTATGTTATGTAACTAATGTTGAGAGTGTCAAGAAGGCAAGTTTTAATAAGAAGAAGCTCATTTGGAAACTTATCTTAAATTGGTCTTCATCGAAGTACAAAGGTTCAACTACTGATGTTGAAATAATTTTTGATTACAATATGAGACAAAGAGGACAAAGCAGTGAGCTGGCAGAGGCCATACTTGAAGCATTCAGACCCCACAACAACCTTAAGGAATTAGAGTTAAATAATTACCCTGGAATCCAATTCCCATTGTGGCTTGGTGATCCCTCGTACTCTAAGTTGCGACATATAACGCTTTGTAAATGTGATGAATGGGATGGATCATGTGGATTGTTGGATAGAGTTCTCCCATGTCTTCAAAGCATTTCCATTATTGTGCTAAATTAAAAGAAATAAAGCTAGTGCAATCATCCTCACTTAGAAGTTTGTTTATAGAAGAATGTCGTGAACTATCAACATTGCAAGTGCTCTGCAATTTGTGGATGCTTAAACAATTAGATATACATGGATGTAGGAAGCTAACAACAATAACCGTCAGAACCTTCATTCCCTTGAGAAGTTGAAACTAGTCCAATGCTTGAAACTTCAACTCTCTTCTGAACAACTTCCAGTCATCTATAGCGCTGTTGAGGTTATGGATTGCCCTCAATTAGAAGAATGGTGCCAGAGACACAGATTCAAATTTGTTGAGGTGCACTTATTTTTCTTGTGAATAGCATTGCTTTTATTAGTTAATAGTAAAAAGAAGTAACGCCAAGAAAAGAAATGGATAAACGTGATTGATTTGAAATCAAACCACAAATTGCATGAATTTCTTTTTATATATATTTCTTGCATTTTTTCTTATACTTATTTCCTTCATTTTAAATAAGGATCTCTTTCGCTTTCTTCCTTACAACAGAAAGTATCTAAGATCGAAAAGTACATTATGCCGTAACTTGAATCATGGCTTACTTAGCTTCATCTCTTTAAAACTTTATGTATACACTATGCTAGTGTAGAACATTTCCCAGATATGAATGGATTCCATGCAGTTTGAATACCTTGCATCTTGGATCATCTAATTATTATTGAGGTTCTTTCCTCCATACCAAAATTTGTCCGCATTGAGGGAATTGAGAATATGGGATTGCAAGTTTCTCAAACATCTACCAGAGAGATGGAATTCCTTGAAAAATTAGTGATTATAAAGTGCCCTAATTCATGCTATCACCAGTTCAAAGATTGCCATCCAAGCTTCAATATTTGCGCTATGCAATTGCCCTAAGCTCATGTGGTTGCCTGGTCTACAACAACTTCTCTCCCTCAAAGATCTAAAGCTATATCATTGTTGTGAACTTATGCTTCACACCGCAACAGCCTTCATGCATCAGGTTGGTTGGAGATTGTTAATTGTCCAAAGCTCAAAGAGTGGTGCCAAGATATAATCTAAGCTAACAAGAAGGTGAGAAAGTTATCACGACTATTTCGGGTCCACTCAAAAAATATAGTCCGATTTCTTAATTTGTCAAAATATCACTACTAACCTATTTTAATTCTGAACCAGGAGCCCCTCAAAGCGCTATTTATTAAGAGCAGGCAGCAGATCAACTCATGGCTTGAGGAAGCATCTGTACTCTTTGTTGAAAACTTGTGTGTTTTGGACAATGATATAGATGATCTTAATACAGCTGAATGGCCTACTTTTCTACTTTTGGGCTTCTACGTTTGCTCCTCTGTCCATCTAAAGCGTATCAGTTTTAGCTCCGACTTAATTATACTTAAGCAACTGAGGATATGGAACTGCCCCCATCTTGAAAACTTTGATGGGCTAAATTACCTCGTCTCTTTGCAAGAAATGGATATAAGCAACTGTCCAAACCTCTATTCTACATTTGCCGAACTTCCCAACAGGCTTCAGTCCTTGGCCATTGATAGATGCAACATCTTTTGTTTGATCTTTGTGGGAAATGATCTATCTTCACTTGAGATTTCCAGTTGCTCAACCCTGGAAACTATAACATTTCCTCAACAGGGAGCCTCCCTTCGTTTCATGAAAATAAGCAGTTGTCCTAAACTCCGTCTTGAAGATAGATCTCTACCACCTGTGATCCCACATCTCGAAATCAGAGCATGCCCGCAACTTCAAGAACTGTGCCAAAAACATCGTGGCACTTATTTTCAGGCAAGCCTTTTAGCATCTGCATATGTTAAAATTAAATAAATAAAAAAATCAATTATTTATTTACAAATGAACAAATGAGTCAAAGAAAATCGTAATCTCTGATTATTTTCTTATGACTTCCTACAGGACTAAGATACCGAATTTGCCATCGCAAGCAATTAATGATCAGAGCTCGGAAGCATGATTTTACAAATAAAAGCATCAACTGTGGAGCTTATCAGTAGACGAAGGAATCCAATTATCAATTATATGTGTTTGTGTTGACTTTATTTTAAGATTTCTGAAATGTTGTTTTCACAATATTATTAAATCTAATGTATGATTGATACAACTTGGAAAAGCTAATCTGTAGTGATATGAATACTGTTTTGATAAATATTCAGCTATAAAAAAAAAACATATAATGTATATAAATAAATAATCTTCCACACCGATGCATGAGAGAAGTATCAGCTAATTACATACTATGATTAAAGAAGGTCCTCTAATCATATCTCCATTATTGTCATTTGAAAAGAAAAAAAATATGCATTTCTAAGTGCTTAATCCGAGTCTAAATGAATCAAAATCAAGTGCGTAACAAATAAATAAAAAATTTATAATATTATTTGGAGGGATAAATAATTTCTAAGTTTTACATGTTTATATTTAAAACAGAGTCCTGATGAAAGAAGTCTAATGGGCTTGATATTATTCAATTCTTAATAACGTTAAGATTTTTAAATATTAAAATTAAAATATTTAATTTAAAAAATTAATATATGCTATCTGATGATATGCTTGAGAATTTTATCTAAAAAGCTGAATATAAATCTTCTTAATATGAAGTAATCAAGCCGAAAATTTCATGTAAAAAATCATCGTTAATAATTATCATTAATTTATTATCATTTATCGTCCTATCGTCATTACTCATTTGTCATCACCTAAATCATTGCTATTATTAATCACTTAAGATCAAGTTAGTTTTTATTCTTTATAATTCTGTCTCAACTGAGAGTAAGAGGAATCTTTTTTTTTTTTGTAAAGAATTTATAATAGATAATTATAATTATATATTAATTGCTCTCAACTAAAAAATATAACCGTAGAAGAGTTATCGAAAATTTAAATTTATGCTTAATTTCATTTCATCCAAAGGGCCGTTCAATAATGCATCAAATATATCATTATTAATATCTTTTCAAAAATAAATATAATTTTGATTCATAGAGGAGGTGTTATAAATATAAATATCTAATTTTAGGTATTAGATATATTAGTACCTAGG
Organism: Cymbidium sinense; assembly: GCA_021442155.1. Taxonomy (NCBI): domain Eukaryota; kingdom Viridiplantae; phylum Streptophyta; class Magnoliopsida; order Asparagales; family Orchidaceae; genus Cymbidium; species Cymbidium sinense. The sequence goes on from CM038215.1 coordinate 264,432,694, forward strand.
AATTATGTGATATATATATATATATATATATATATATATATATATATATATATATATATATAAATCTTTCAAAAATTTCCTACTAAATATAATAACATAAATAAATAACACTTGATTTTCTTAGGCTGTTTAAGAAAAAAAAAAGGGAGAGAAAATAGAAGGTGGGTTTACAAAAAAAAAATATTACTTAAAAGTTAAAACTCCCATCCTAACATATTTATTCACTAGTTTAGCACTTTTATTTTTTATTTTTTATTTTATATTTTATATTTATATTTTATTTTATTTATGTTTTATTTTAAAATAAAATATATTTAACTGTAATTATTATTTTTAAAAACACTCAAATTATCTAAAGTTATTTTAGTATTTTAAAATAAAATTATTTATTTTGAAAATAAATAATAAAAATAAATAAAAAATATATCAAATAAATGTATTTTTAAAAAAACTATAAAAAAAAAAAAAAAAACAGGAAACAAAATTGATCCGAACAGCCCCTAAATTTCTTCGGTCGATGGTCGATTCTGTTCATTGCATAGGTTGAGCGATATATAATAAAAAAAATATTGAATTAAGATAATTTAATCAATTTTTTTCATCAACATAATTTCTACGTAGCATAGCTATTGATTATTACTGTTTCTATTTAATATTTTTAACTTAAAAAAAATATTCTACGTAGAAGTTAATCATATGGACTTTAAAATTTTTGAATTTAATTTAAAATAAATATTAAAAACTTAAAATAAATTGATATGATCCCAAATCCGCTAAGTACCAAATTATCACATACAACAATAAGATTACAGAGAACTATTTTACAAAAAAGAACAAGACAATAAATAAATAATGTAAGACAGATGAAAGAAGCTAATATCGCTAGATCGAAACAAACAATACAACACAAGTACTCCAAGTAAAACATCACAAGAGGTTAGTTGAGATATTGCGGGTCCCGCGTGAGGTGGAGTTTCCTCTACAATAATCAAGAAGAAGAGTAAATAAATATGGCTCGACACCTCAACTAACTAATATTCCAAGAAACAACAGAAACGAGAACCCTAACAGAATATAACTGAAAGTAGTTACAAAAAGACTAGAAGGCAGAGATCTTGCAAGAAAAGTATAAATAGAGATCAAAAGCCAAAAGGGAATTGAAGGAAACTTATCTTTCTTCCTCCTTCTCTCTCCTCTTCCTCCCAGGTTTTCCTCACAAAACCACTTCCATCAAGAACCTCGCCTTCTTCGATCCCAAATCTTAATTCCTCTGAGTGCTTGCTTAAATTAAAGAAACAAAAAAAAGAAAATAGGTTAAAGACAAATGCTTATCCAAGACTAAGACTAATCGACGGCCAAGACAGAGCGCCAAGAAAGGCAAACCACGGTGAGATTTCATTCCGTGATACAAAGATCAAGTGATCCAAAGAAATGTGACGTGTGGATTCCACTCAAGAAAGATCAAGATCCAACGCCCAATTCAAAGAACGAAAACACAACTGAAAAGATCCAATCCAAGGGTAAAAGGCTATCCAACAGACAAGACCTTTCCCTTGAGATTACTCACTCGTTCATCCCACTCAAACTAGTCAACTCAAGAAACCGATCAAGACCCAACAGAGCGCCCAAAGACTGCACTACCAAATACGTAATTTAGTAAGATATTGGTGCTCTTGTTGACTACAACACTCAGAAAATGGCAGAAGGAACAAGAAACACATCAAAAATATTAGAAGAATGTGTTACCAGATTAAACAAAACAGAAGAGCAAATGACCTTAGTCACTATGATATTGACTGAAATATCAAGAAGATTGACCGCTATAGAAAAGATTGGAAAAACAACCTCAAATCCGTGTATGTGATGCAATCCTATTCTCCAAATGCACCACATACAAACACACCCATGTCAATACCTCTTAAAATAGATATGCCCAGATTTAATGGAGAAGACCCTGAGAGGATGGCTCTTTAAAGCGAAGTGCTTTTTCAAGATATAACTCCTCGTGAGGATCGAAATTTTAATATTCTCAATATACATGGATGGACCCGCTTGATCAATGGATACAAGTAAATAAACAATTGTATTCTTGGCCACAAAGAACAAATTATGCAAAGATTTAGAGATTTAAGAGGAGAACTAGCTAAGCTTCAATAGCAAACCACAGTGCAACAATTTTATTATGAATTTGAAGACCTAGCTAACCAAATTTCAGACATTCCACATGAATTTCTACAAAGCTGCTTTGAATCAGGGCTTAGATCAAAAATTAAAAGAGAAGTAAGAGCCCTACAACCTTCTTCCCTCAGAATGAGCATTTCAATTAGCCAATGGAAGACAGATTGTCGATGAAACGTAAATGAAATAAAGCCAAAGACACCCCAAGAAGTAAAGAACATCGAGTGCTCCAACTACCTTAATGCACTCCCACAAATGCCACTCAACAACCAACATAAAGAGCAAATATCAACTCGAATTTAATTTAACAACTCAAATAGAGACGTAAAAAGAAGAGGCTTATGCTTCAATTGTGATGAGAAGTACCATAGAGAACATATCGTAAGTCCAAGTTATTTGATTAATGGCATCCAATGATGACCAAAGAACATCAACCAACATGATAATCACCGACAACCAATGGGTACAAGAAGAAATATTAACACCAAGCTTCAAATATCAGCCATTCAATCCAGGTTAAGACAGAGGACATATAATTGTCTAATTATTAAATAGTCTAAATAGTTCTCAATAATTCTGATCATTGAATTAGCCTAGCTGTACAATTCAGATATAGTCAATTCTATAAAGCCCATCAGGCATAGTGCAAATAAGAAATGCCACAATTATAAGCAAAGATTGAGGCACAGCAAGCTTCCCAATATCAAATAAATGGCCACAAAAGAATACTACTTCCAACAGACAATCAAATTGCTACTTTCATAGTCAGTGGGAGGGAAAGTATCAACAGGAGCTTCTAAGAAATGAATTGAAGAAACAGAGAAGGCAGATGTTCATTTTGACCTTGAGGACAAGGTCAGTTTGAGAAGGGGAGTAATGATATGATCCCAAATCCGCTAAGTACCAAATTATCACATACAGCAATAAGATTACAGAGAACTATTTTACAAACAAAGAAATTAGTACAATAAACAACAAGATACGTAAGATGAAGGTAAAGATTAGAAGCAATCCTAATATCAGCAGAGATCAGAAAGGAATTGTTACACAATACAACACAAGTATCTAAGTAAACATCACAAGAGGGTCGCACATATCGTAGCTGGTCCGCGAGAGTTTCAAGCTTCAATCAAGAAGAAGAAGAATAATGATGACTCACACCAACTAACTAATATTCCAAGAAACAACATGTAAATGAGAACCCCAATGTAATATAATATAAAGTAGTTACAAAAAGACTACAAGGATCTTGCAAAAGAAAAGTATAAATAAAGATCAAAAAACAAAAGGGTAATCAAGAATTTCTGAAAAGGAAACATCTTTCTTCTTTTTTCGCCTCCTTCCTCCCCATCTTTCTTCTAGGTTTTCCTCGCCACGAACCACCGCCTTCCATCTGAGAACCCGCTTTCCTCCGATCCCACAACTCTAATTCCTCTTGAGTCTTACACTCAACAAAAGCCAAAGAAAAAAAGAAAATAGGTTAAAGACAAATGCTATCCCAGAAGACTAATCAGACTGACGCAAGACAGAGCCAAGAAGGCAAACTTTGAGATTTCATTCGTGATAAAGATTGGCATGTGACCCACAAGAAATGAGACGCGGTGGATTCCACTCAAGAAAGATCAAGATCCAAAGAATTCAAAAGGACAAGACCCGCTTCTCATTGAGATTACTCACTCACCGGGTTCATCCACTCGAGTCAACTCAAAGAAACCTAACAGAGCACACCAAGATCGTACTACCCAAATACGTAATTTAGGTAATGTATTATAAACTCTCATTTTAAAAAATTCACCTAATCAAATTCTAATTTGGATACTCACACAATTTTTCCTTGAAATTATTAATCATCTTCCCCACGCTGATATTGAATCGATTATTAGACTATTTTTAAATAAACTAATTTGAATAAAAATAGAATAAAATATCGTAATCAAAATTTTAACTCAAAACTCTAAACTTTGAGTCTAGATATGCACATACTAATTAATCCCACAATAGATTTAAAAGATGCATTCTCACCAATATTTATTTTTAAAATATATAAATTTTATAAAAAAAATTCGTCCTTCGTTAGAAAAGTATTTATATTTGGAACAATTTTGAAAAACACTCTTTTAGGTTATATAAGTATAAGTGTATAAAGATAGAGCGAGGATTTACCGTATTTTACCGTATATAATCATTATTGAATTAACATCTTCTTAAATCATATGCTGAAGTATAAATATATCTTAGGATTTATTTGGGGCTACTTTAGCTCTCTATAAAATTAATTTTAAAAAAAAAACCAATATTAAAAAATAAATAATAAAATTGAATATAAATTTACTTACAGCTATTACATTAATAAATATAGTTCTAAAATGCTATTTCTAATCAAGAAATTTGAGAAAGACAGAAAGATACTTGTAACCAAATCGAATTATGATAATTTCCTGAAAAATAAATATAAGAAAATTTGATGGACTTCGGATGTCTAACTCATATATTTCCAATCGACTTGATCTTAACCTCTATCAAAATTATTTTAATTGTGATGACATAACATACCCACTTATTCTTAATAGTTAGATGGTGGATTAATGATCATTAACAGTTGAATTAAGTTTTTATTTACTTTTTTGAGTGGATTTGACCCATGCTTCTTTTAGAAATAGGTGAAACTTACACCTTCACATACTGGCCAATCAACTTATAAGGTGAATTTGATTGACTTGGGACGCTTTGGATATAAATCGCCGAGGCAAAACATCGCCAAAATCGTCAAATGATCATCGACGAATCGGACCACCATTGTGTTCAAAAAATCAAATGGTCAAAATATAAATATTGCATAATTTAAAGATTAATCGATCAACTGATCAAGCTATCAATCTGCCAACTCGCATATCGGAGTCGGGAAGCTGCGACGATATTCAAAAGACATCTATTCATAAAATTAATTACATCTTTAAAACTATTAATTGAGACTATATTCGGATGAGTCGCGGAAAATCGTCGATAGAAATCAGTTGAAATATATGAAGGCCACCAAAATCAGTCGAAATTATCTCTAATTGATGAACAGATTTTGTCATTATATTCATAATATTGAAATTGATAAAAATATAAATATTACATAATTTAATAATGAACCTATTTCAAATGTTCCAATCAATTCTGATAATAATTCAATTTGATTCGTTGATTTATTTTTAATTAATTTTTTTGTTTTCTCAACTATTATAATATGCCTAAAACTAAGGCTCCGTTTGTTTAAGCTTATTTGGTGCTTTTTGCTTTTGGGAGTGGGTATATTTTTTTTTTTTATAAGTGTTTGAATAGTGTTTTAGTAAACTCAGTTTAAGAAAAAGCGGAGTTTTCGGTTTTAAAAGCGCCACCTCCGTTTCTCGGACCGCCGCTTTTTGGGAATAATATTGTCGTGATTGCCCTCATTCTCCCACTCCTCTCCACGATCCTTATCACGCAACTCCTCTCGTTTCTCTTCTCTACCTAGAGGCGACGATCAGCCGCTGACGATCACCCAGAATCGCCGAGCAAATCGGAGCATCGCCGAGAAAATCCGGAGCATTCCGAGCAGCTCTACCTACAGTTGGTATCCAAGGTTCGTTCCTCTACTGCTATGTTTGCCTGGAAATAATATCCGGAGCATTCCAAGCTTGAACATTCTACCTTACTCTTCAAGATTAAATATTTAATGCAGAATTTATATCTAGTCGGTGACTATTTCTCAGACTAAGGAGAGGCCGAAAAGCAGCCGCATGACGATCACAGAGAATCGCCGAGCAATCGGGGAGCATCGCCGAGAAATCCGAATTCCGAAAGCAGGTCTCTACAGGTTGGTATCCAAGGTTCGTTCCTCTACTGCTATGTTTGCCTGGAAATAATATCCGGAGCATTCCGAGCCTGAACATTCTACCTTACTCTTCAAGATTAAATAGTTAATGCAGAATTTATATCTAGTCGGTGACTATTTCTCCTCCAGAACTGCAGTAAATCGTCTTCTTTTCCCTGTTTCTCTTGTTGTCATAGAAGTTTGATTTGGTATTTACCTTTCTTACAGTTTTAATGTGCCGAACGTTGTCCTGTCAATATTTTATGGCATTTTGTTTTCTTGTACTCATGATACATTGATTTTGTTTGCAACCATGTGGGATGACCCATATTATGAATGTATTTAAGACAATTTGCCCACAAGTATTTTACACTCAGGACTTCTCCTTAAGTTCAATTTAAGTCCATGTGATATAGGTTACTAATATTTTTGTTAATGTAATGTACTGTTAGACAATTACTTTTCTTGTCATGTCCAGGGGAACTTAATGTCGTTTCATGTACAAGGAAATTTTTTTTTTAGACAACCTTGCGAGTACAAATGTAGTAGTTGAACTTAGATATTTGGCTAGCATGATTACTGAATTAATATAGTTCCATTTACATCTACACTGTTTATATATATATATATATATATATATATATATATATATATATATGCTGCCATCCTCACTAGGCCTCTAACGTTGAGCATCCCACTTCTACTCTCCTAGCGTTGGAAGCTTCAATGCAAACAAAAAGCTCTTCTGCTCTTAGCTCGCAGTTCTGTTTCACTTGCTCATTATAGATTTTGTTTCTTTTATGAGCTTAGTTTCGACAACTTTTAAAGTGGAAAAGAAAGAGGAATCACTGGTTGAGAACTGGATGCATGAGAAAGCCAAACAGCGCTGTCCTTGCTTCGGTTACTACTCCACTATGCTGAGAGAACTTATAAAAATAAAAAGTTTTTTATTCAGAGATTGTGCTGTGGCCTTGCCATGTGACTTTGCTGGTATATAGAGGGTGGGTAGATCTCCAAATTAAAATAAATTAATCTAGAGATTCAAAATTTAACTCATTAGTCGATTCATTAACTTTGAAATTTTTCAAAAATAGAATTATTTTTTCTTATTGGTCTATTATCATATTAAAACCACACATAAAAAAAAAAAACTAATGGCCAATATATAATTTTTTGAAATTAACAAGAGTATAAGAAGAATATTCAGTTTTAATTACTTTTTAGATTATAAATCCGGAGCTAAATCTGAACATAATCAGAGTTTCAATAATATCTTATAGATTTTGTTTCTTTGCTCCTTTGGGCTGTGATTTCTCTTCGTCGAGAAAGATTTATCTGTTCTCTGCTTGTTATCTCACTTCAAAATCCCAACTTTTATCAGAAATTTTGGTTCTTTTTTGATTTTATTAAGAGCATAGGGCATTTGCATTTGCATAGTTGGAACAAAGAGCAGATTATGTGATCTGTATATTTTTTTTTAAATCTGAATATTTGAGTGCTTCGATTGAGAGAAGGAAGCATAGAGGAAACATTTGTGCCTTTCCGAGAAATTAGAAATGACCTAAAAAGAAGATTTTTGTGCTACAGGCAGGACTGGATTGGAGGATTCCTTTCAGGCGTTAGGTAATGTTAGAATCTCATTCAGGTTTTCTCTTTTAGTTTTCATGTATGTAAGGTCTTAAAAATCTTATATTTTAAGCTATTTTTCTCTGTTTATCTCATTTTTATCCTTATGCTCGATAGAATTCTGGCTCCAACAACCTACATATTCTTTGTTTCAACAATTGCTTTAATATCATTTTGGGAGAGCAACTGGAAAGAAATACTGGTAAATTATAAACTTTCTTTACTTTTAAATGTTGAATTGAAGTTTCAAGCTTGAGCTTGTTTACCATCTATTGTCCGTTGAGGTCGCATGAAGATTTAAGAAAAGTTTTATGTCCTCTTCGTAATAGTTCTTTTCTTTGGATCTATAGAAATGTTAGTAATAACTTTTAAATTTCTTCTAAATTATTTTCTTTTTTCTGCGACTTTATATATAGCCATGTTTTCTTACCCTGCAGATTACCCAAATCCCCATTTATGGATAATTATTTTTGAAGTTGTTATGTTGAATTTTTTCTTCTAAAATAGGGTTTGTTTATTAGATGAAATTAAGGAAAGCATGCTTTGTCATTGCTGGATGTGTGAACCTTGCAAATATGGATATGAGGGGAAAGGAAGAGGGAAGATTGATGTAGATTGGTGGTTAAGGAGACGATTCTTAAGGAGTTCTCTATAAGTCAGTGCGATGTTAAACTCATGATTTCTTTTTAAGACCTCCTTAATTCCAATTGATATATGTTACTAATTTTATAGTTAATGTAAATCTTAGAAAATGACTTTTTTCATCCACAAGGAAAAGTCGTTTCATGTAGTAGGTTTTTTTTTATTATAGACTCTTGAGGACTAATGTAGTTTTTAACTTTGTTATTTGGCAAACATGATTACTACATTATTGTAGTTCCATTTACAACTGAACGAGCTTCATGTTTTTAAGACCACAAGTTTATAATATTGTCATATGAAAGGTTTTATCTATATTCTCTAGCACACATAAACTTAGATATTTTTGCTATCATTACATGAATTAATAATCCATGATGAGATCTTGTATTTTCAAGTAAAAGCCATGTGTTATGCTTCTCATATAATTCTTATTGAGGTTAGGTAATGTCGATGAAAGAAAACATTGAAGATGACAATCACAATTACGAACTGTGCGTGGATTGACAAGGCTGATATATTGCAATTTTGTAATATTTTGACAACATCAAGTTGTTTGATCCATGATTATAAGACGGACTATACCGGACAAGAAACCATGACATCTGGTGATAAATGGGTATTAGAATTATTACATGGTCATCCAAGATTCTACAATATGTTTAGAATGTCACAAGAAATTTTTAAGGATTTGTTAAGGTTACTTGAAACATCTTATGGGTTGGAGGGTTCACAGTAAACAACAGAGAAATTCTTGCTATAAGTTTATATATTTTAGCACATAACGAGTCTATAGGGAAACATGTGAACGCTTTCAACACTCCACGATAGAGGCGATAAGTCGTTATTTTCTCATGACCTTCATCTGTTAGTTATGTTAGGAATGGATATAATTATACCAACAGATAAAATGTTTGCTGAAATCCCGTCACATATTCGAAATGATGTTAGGTATATGCCATTTTTTAAAAATTGTATTGGGGCAATTGATAGGCGTATGTTGATGCCGCATTCTGAAGAATAAGTTGCATTTATAGGAAGACATCACACAATAATAATATTATGTATGTGATTTCAATATGTGTTTCACTTTTGTGGCATCGGGATGGGAGGGCTCTGCGCATGATGCTCGTATATTTCATCGTGCCGTCAAAGATCCTAGAAGCAATTTTCCAAACCCACCTGCAGGTATTCTCTTGTTTGCATATTAATGCTTTATGTTTTTTTATTTAACACTATCCAGAACTAATATGTTTCTCTGTTAAATAGGGAAATATTATTTAGTAGATGCTGGTTACCCTCTACAAAGGGGTTTCTTAAAACCATATCCAGAAACAAGATATCACTTACCAGATTTTATTGGGACACGCCCAATTAGAGGCATGAGATTTTCAACGAGCACATTCATCACCAAGTGTTATAGAGTGTACATTTGGTGTATGGAAAAGAAATGGGGAATCCTTAGAGATATGCCAAATTATCCTTTCAAAAAACAACGGCTTATATTGGCGCGAATACATAATTTCATTAGACATCATTCATATGATCCAGAAATGAGAAATGATGTTGATGAATTATTTATTCATCGAAGTATATGGTATAGACCAGTACATTTTAGTGAATGTTCAACGAATAGTGATGTTGAAGTAGTTGATGATCCAGTCTTGAAGAAATGGCAACTTGATAATATTTCAATTCAATGAAAAATGGTTGATAGTGAAATGTATTGGTAATATATGTTTGTAAAATGATGAGCTAAGGCCTTTTAAATTGAGTAATATCTATAGCGGTCTTAATTAGAATGATGTTTGATAAATTTCAGGTTTATCGATGATAATTAGTGGTGGGATTGGACAACTTATTCGTAAATTTAATGTTGATGTATTCGTTCGGAGTTTTTTGTTTTGTTGATGCAGTACTAATTATTTTTTTAAATTGAGTAATATCTATAGCCCAATCTCATTGTATTTAAAGTTACTGAAAATTTGGTAAATTTTTTTGGATTGTTTGGAAATTAATATTTGCATAGGGAAAAATTATAAGAATTCTTTATTCAAACTTATTATTGCGGCTCAATTTATAAGAGATTTGAAGAGGTTTAATATGTTCATAAAATTACTATTTAGCAATTTCATAATAAAATTATTGCAATACAATGGCAAATATAACATATTTTACCCTATATCATATTTAGTAAATTTAAGCTAAGAAATTTGCTATTTGAAATAGTATTGTTTGTGTAATATATATATATATATTTTTTGTGAGTTTTTATTTAAATAATAACATGTCTATTAATAATCTTAATGTTATAATAAATATTGTATATATACATATATAATATATATTATATATATAACATATATATTATATAATAATATATTGTTGTTAATAATATATAATATATGTATATATAATAATATTGTTAATAATATTATATTATTATTATTATATATATTATATTTTATATAATATATATATTATAATATGTATTAATATAATGTATATATAATATATATTAATATATATATATGTATATATGTATTATATATATAATATTATAATATATATAATATAATATTATAATATAATAATATATATATATATATATATATAATGTATATATATATAATATATATGTATATATATATATATACATATATATATATATATAAATAAATAAATAAATAATATATATATATACATATATATAGTAAAAGAAAAATTAAACATTTTAGAAGAGATGGGATTCAAATAATAATTTATAAACATTTGAAGAAAAAAATTAATTTGAGAATGATTAAAATTTTTCATTCACTAAACCATTACACGATCTTTATATTTTTTGAATAGTATAAATTCTTAAATTAAGTAATTAGAACTTTTGTAGAAATAGTTTGTAATGAGATGATTTTGACATTCTTATTACAACATTCCTGTATGCTAAAAGTTTATTTTATCCAAACAGGTATTCTCAACTTTTCAGCCGAAAAAAAAAATCATATAAACCACAACTTTTACATAAGTACTTTTAAATGAATTTTTAAGAATCTCATAAATTTGACCAAAGAGAGCCGTAGTCAACCGCAGTTTTTAAACGAGAAGCACCCAATAAATCCCGCAAGGGCTCCACGTGCTACGGGTCCCACGTACCGGTAGACTGCTGTTGGGGTGTCCCCACGTTTAGCACTACTTCGTGGGTTTAAAATCTAAGCAAGAAATACTTGTCATATATATATATATATATATTTTTTTAAGTGAGATAAAAAAATTTGATATTTGAATTATTTTTATTATTGATATTACATATTATTTTGTAAATCTCATAGTACAAAAATTTTATTATTTATAATTCATTTTTTATGTTGCTTCTCTGTGTCTCTTATTGTCCTTGATGAATTATTAAAATATTAATAAAATATTTAAATATAAAATATTTTAGAGTGATTTATGTACATATCATATAATTCTTGTATTTACATATTTAACATCTAAATTTAATTTTTACATATCCAATCTTTAATATTACATCAAAAATATTATCATCACTCACTTTTTAAAATTGAACAAAAAAATAAAAATTATATTAGGTAACTTTTTGATAAGTAATTACACAGAATATGAAGAGCTCCCTACTTGAAATCAAATAATAAAAATTAAATCTAAAATATCACTAATGTAAACTCAAAGAAAATTATATGATCAAAAATAAAAATTTAGTGGACAAAAGAATTAGAATTGTTACCCATAAGTGGAAATGGATCAACATGATGAAGTCTTCTTATGGAAATTTCATTATTGCTCCTTCAGGAGGTAGACTTCGATATCGAATGATAGAAGGCTTATAATGGACTTTAGAGTGGAGGATGAGGGTAAGCAATTTTATTTGATGTTAGAAGATATCACCAAATCTATTAAAAGGATTATGATGGTTGTGGGAGTTTGGGATAGGGGAGATCCATCAGTGACTGATTTGGGTGACTAATTTTATATAGATATGGGATGATAAATAATGAAGAGTGGATATATATATATATATATATATATATCTCTCTCTCTCTTAAGATGTTAAGGTAAATATTCGAGATTTTTTAGGGCTATGATTAGAGATTTTTATTATGTGGAGGTGAAAAATTGATAGGTGTTTGAATAATAACAAAAAAATTATAATGTTTATTAATATTAAAGAAAAATAAGGGATGAAAGTGTTGAGATAAAAATAGAAGTTTAAAAATATTATAGGGAATTGGGTGAAAATAAAATAATGAGAATAGAGAGAAGAAAAGGATAATAATAATAAGATAAAACTCTCACTAGAGAGGATTGATTTAGGAAACTAAGCCAAAGACCAAGGAGATGTCACCATGCAAACCTTGAAGAAGAAAATAATTACTCCCTATTAATATTTATAAAATTTATATGGTGTTGAAAGATTAAATATCACATGGAAGGCTAAGAGGTGCTTAACCATTCAGTTGCTTCATAAATCTCTATAAAAAAATACTAGGTTTTCCATTTCTCTTTCCACATGTGTTCAAAAGGGAGTTTGATCATCACAAAGTAGATGCTTCATAAAGGCAAAAATTGTTCATGGGGTGTCTGAAACATCTTGACTTGATGTGGATGAGATGATAAGAAGGTGTGATCTTTATCTTGAACTAAAAAATAGTACTTATTCATCCTTGTATATTAAATGACATCACCCCAACTCTTCTACATTTGATTCAAAATAATATTTATAAAAATAAAATTACATTCAAAAATAAAATCATATTATTAATATTATTTAATGTAAACTAAAAAATTATTAAAATATTTTTTACATGCATGTTGTGAAACATCAATTTTCTTGTGTAGTGATAAATATAATGACTAGAAAAGATGATGCCAAACATTAATAATTGGTTGACTATTTGTAATGAAGTTAGAAGGCTAATCACTCAAGAAAAACACTTTTGAGAATCTCAACCATCTTTATAGTATGTTAGGGATTTCGTTCATCATGATGCAGATTGATATATATTCAACCAGATTTCTCCTAACATTGTGTTAGGGTTTATTTAGATCTCAATTTTACTTCCTATGAACACAAGCATTCATAGTTAATTACCACTCTTACCATAGTAAGAGAGCACTCTCGATTGAGGTTAAAAATAAATATATCTCTGATATAAATCGGTGTCTAATAGTGTAGTGTGGATGGTTGTTTAAAGAAAAATGGTGGGTAGTTTCGATTAAGATCTCATGGTTCTATCATCCCAAGACTATATTATTCCAGTCTACTAACATCAAAGGGCTATTAACCGTAATGTCCAAGGAGACTGATTAGCAACCTAAGTTGCCTTGTTTCAAATATCCCAAGTAGACTAGATTTATTATGTAGGTAGTATGGAACAAGTATTTATTGAATTAAAACTAAACTTAATTTATAAAATTATCGAATAATTCAATAAAGTCTGCATTGTAGATATTGTAGGGCTTACATGCATTGGAATGTCGTTGGGGTGTTTGCATGGCAAACATATGGTTTGGACTTGCATCTCTTTAGAATGCCATGTAGATTTAGGATGTTTGCATAACGAACGAAAAAATTGAACTTACATCACTTTGGAATGTTAGATAAATATTGTAGCAAACCAAAAGATTAGACTTGCATCCCTTTGAAATATCATAAATGTTCACATAGTGAACAAAAGATTGGACTTACATCTCTAGAATATCGATAGATGTTTGTGTAGTAAACAAAAGATTAGACTTAATTCCCTTTGTAATGCCATGTAGATTTAGGATTTTGCATAGAAAGAAATTTTTTTTTTATTTCTAGTGGATAGTGTGGCACCTTAGAAGAAGCCACAACACTAGGGGTCGCCATGGTAATCGGGAAGTTAGCCTTTAATGTCTTTAGCACCTCGAATCTTAAGAAGTTAGTGCCTGCACCAGTAGGCATAAATATATGTCTCAAAACCAAAGAAAGCAGCACTTAGGTGTTAAAGAAGTGGCATCGTGGTGCAGCTAAAGTGCATCAGCGCTATCTAGATAGTGTTATAGCACTACAAGTGAATGTTTCAACCTTACAACATGAGAAGGTAGCGTTATAGTGACAGGATTCAGCACCACAGTGATCCTCGACACTGTTTAGATAGCACTACGGTGCTACAAGTTTGAGGTAAAAACCCAAGAAGGCAGTGCCAAGATGTAGTGCCACAACAATGTCTATATAGCATTGTAGCACAGTGAAGCGGAGCACCAAGGGTCCAAATTCCCGAGAGCTCAACGCCTCTGCACTTGGTAGCAATGTTGTGTTGCTATGAGTCGAGAAACTCTGATTTATGGTAAATTTTTTTTGTGCAATTTGATGATTCTAACAAAATTGTGACAGTGTAATGGCTTAGTAATGCTAGGTTTTGAAAATAAAAATTGTGCAATAAACACTCCTCCCTTGTTCTAAATCTAAGATCAATAGAGAGGATATTCATCTCGGTGGAACCAAGTTCAGCGGAGGTCTTCAAATTTTTAAGTCTATGATTTAATGAATTAAATTTTGAGTTAATATTAATTTTGGCATAGTTTTATTTTGGCAATGCCCAATATTTTATAATGTTCAACGCGATCACGCTCTTCTCTCTTGCTCTGGATCTTAGATTGACGAAGGGAGAATCATCATTTAGCGTCAATCTAAGATCAACGATGAAAATTTTTAGAATTTTCCTATGGGGCAAGGAATCATGTAAAAGAACCTTTTTGTTTTGAAATTTATCTAAAATTAGTGAGGGCTTGGTTTCAATTATCTCACACAAGAAGAAGACTCTTTGTACGAGAGGAAGACTCTTCGTACGAGAGGGAGGGTCCGATTGAAGGAATGGTGATGATCGGAGGGAGTGTGTAGTGGAGAGTGAGAGTGTGCAGAGAGTAAGGAGTGGCTAGGATTTAGAGAGAAGGGAAAAAAATGAGAGTGGCTAGCCCTCTCTTCTTATAGGAGCCGATTCTCAACCGCTCCTGCTCTCCCTCTAGCGGTTATCGCTAATAGGGTGTTGGAGGGAGTGATTAAGGCTTCTAGATTTTATAAACTTAGGGAGAGCGGTGCTAGTGCCTAGGTGCCAAGATTGCAACACCACAGTGCTCCGAGTCAGGATGCTTTCATATCTTTTTTTTAAATTTGCAAACAAATGCATTATCATTTGATGGGTGGGCATCAAATAATCATTTGTTGGTATGTTGGCATCAACTTTAGTCAATAAACAAACACTATTAACATTAGTGTCAGTCAATGATAGGAGTTGATATTTGTCAATAATGGGCAACACTAAGTATTAAATTTATTATTAGTAGATGATAGACAGCAATATTGGTCGATGGTTAGTGTATTGTACATCTAACAATAGTGACGGTAAACATTGATATTAGTTAATGATTAATGGATTGCTGTCAAGTGTTAATGGGCAAAGCTCTAGAATTTCTAAAATTTAACATTTTTTTTCAACAAAAATACTCATCCAAGTAACCCCTAGCATTTGGAAGCAATGCTTATAGATGCTTAAAAATTTCTAGAGTCAATCTCGAAAGTGACTCTAGAAATTTCTTATTATAATAGTTAAATGTTTAAAAATTGGAAAGTGAAAATTTGTATTTAATTTGATAAATGTTTTATTATATATGTGTACTTTTATATATTAAACTAGTAATTTATCTTTGGAGATAGAAGATCAATCAAAATTGAATCAACTCTTAGTTATTATACAAGTTAATCAACCAGTTCAAATAAAATATATAAATTTTGTCAGCCTATAACCAAATTCGATCAGAGTCATCGAAATAAAATTCATTTGTTGTAAATCTTCAGCAAGAGGCATTTGAGGTCTAGTCGTTAATAGCCCAACGACGGCGTGGCACAATCGTAATTTGACCTAGCCGTTATGGGGAGCACCCGACAGCTCAGATTATGCGGCCAGTGCTAGCAAAAGCTCGGGTGTCTAGGGCTGTCAAAAAGTTCGTTGTTAAATGAATAACTATTACGACCTGTAGGTGTTACCGTTCGTTATCTAAGCAGTAACACCTATATATTCAAGTTTCGATATATAAAACAACATGAGCAATCGTTTATTCGATGGTGTTATTTCGATTTAAAATAAAAAATTATATTATATTATATTATATTATATTATTATTTATTACTATTATTATTATATTATTATTTTATTTATTACTATTACTATTATTATTATTATTATTATTATTTTTATTATTATTATTATTTATTATTATTATTATTATTATTATTATTATTATTATTATTATTATTATTATTATTATTATTATTATTATTATTATTATTATTATTATTATTATATACATGCAGAACACATTTACTTATCATAAATACTGGCGTGGTTTAGTAGTTAAAACTTTTGTTATGCAAAGATTGGCAGTTGAATCCCTTTATCAAAGCTTGTTCGCGAGCATTCGTGTTAAATTTGGTTAACTCGTTTAGTTAACCAACACAACACATTTCAATTTCGATATATAAACGAGTAACACCTAACAAAAAATTTCAAACGGGCAAACACAAGGTTACGTTCATTTCGCTCTCGTTTACACCCCTAGGTAATACAATAATAATAATAATAATAATAATAATTATAATATTATTATTATTATTATTAATAATATTAATAAATAATAATAATAATAATAATAATATAATATAATATAATATAATATAATTTTATTATTTAAATCGGCAACACATCGAAAACATGATTGTTACTGTTATTAATTATATATCGAGCAATAATGTCTGTTAAATGTTATTTTATTTAGTTACGAGCAGTAGAATATGAACTACATAACGAGCCGAATACGAGCTATTCAGGAATAATGAGTTTTTTTTTTTTGACAGCCCTAACTACGGGTGTCACTTTCGGGGCCAACGGACACAGGTCAAAAGCGCCGTGCTGCAGCGGTCATTTTGTTCACGACTTAGGGGTAAATCCGTCATTTAAGGTATTTTGAAAAGGTGGGCACTCGGCAAGCACACTAGTTGGCTAACCAGGCCTCTATAAAGAAAGTGCAGAGCACTACCCCAGCTTCCCTCCCTTCCGCTGTTCTCTTCCGTTTATTTTCTTCTTTTTTTCGGGCTTGGCTCTCGTCCGTTACGTTCTCTGTCTCTCCTCTGCACGACGTCGAACACTTAGCGGGGGACGGCGGAAGTGTCTCTTTCGCTACCGTGCTCGCCGGTACCCACTATTTCCCGACTGGCGGAAGTAGAGGGGAGGCGAGCCGAACCGTCGATGGTTTGATGTTGTGAGGGGAATCGACGAAGGAGGGAGGGGATTGATGGGAAGAGTGGGGTTTGGCGTTGCGGTGGGCTGTGCAGTGGTTTCTTGTGCGATCGCTGCTATACTGGTTGGTCGACGAGGGAGGAGCCGGCGGCGGTGGGGGAAGAGCTGTCGAAGTGGTTCGGGAGTTCGAGGAGGGGTGCTCTACTTCGATCGGGCGGCTCAGACAGCTGGTCGATGCCATGGCCGTCGAGATGAACGCCGGGCTCGCATCGGAAGGTGGTAGCAGGCTCAAGATGGTTCTTACCTTCGTAGATAACCTTCCAGATGGGTATGTTAGTTTCTTTGGTTTCTCTTCCGCCTTATTCAGTCACCTTTTCTCGAATATTTTGAGATTCTTGAGTTGATGATCATTTAATGAAAGGTGAGGCCTTGAAGTGCTCGAGGTGCTAATTTTATGTGATTGGAAGTTTGTGCAGGTTCCTATCCAATAAATTATTTTTATGCTACTCATACATTGTTGAATATATTTTATATCTGAAAAGTAGTTGTGAGGTTACAGTTTAGTAATTTTTTTTTTTTGGAAAAAACAGTTTAGTAATTTATTGAGATATCTAAAGGCAACGATTGACAGCTTCGAAGTTTGACAATGCCCTGGCTTTGTTCATTTTGGCTCATGCCTCGATCATAGATATTTTCTTCCATTTGCACTATTACATTGTGATGATTTTAGTTCATTTAGGTATTTGTATTTGGTTTGTGTTTTATGTTGAATGGATTGGGATAGCATCTTTCACAAATGATATGTTTTCCAGTATGTAATGTTTTTTTTTTTTTTTTTTGTGTCAGCAAAGCAGAATGTATCATTTTTTGTTCATTTGGGGGTTCACATAGCTTATATTCCTCCCTGGTAGCTGCATTTAGGGCTGATTAAGCTTTTTATTGTTCTTGTTTGGAAATCTTTATTTTAATTTTTTTTTTTGTCATTTTCTACCATTTCTTAATGGCATTGTTGCTACCTTTGATGTTGCTAATGTTCTACCATTGCTTTGTTCATTTGGGGATTCACATAGCTTATATGCCTCCCCGGTGGCTGCATTTAGGGGTGATTAAGCTTTTTATTGTTCTTGTTTGGAAATCTTGATTTTAAATTTTTTTTTTTTTGCCATTTTCTACCATTTCTTAATGGCGGCATTGTTGCTGCCTTTGATGTTGCTAATGTTCTACCATTGCTATTCGCCCATAAGCTGCGTAATCCCATTTTTCTTAAAAGTCGATCCATAGTCGGTGTCTTCACCAAAGCTAACTGCATTCTTGGAGCTAAATTGGTTTATCTTACAATTTTTGTTAACTCTTGCTTTTGATTTATCCTTTGCGTCATGACCGGTGCGTAGGTATCTTTAAGATGACTCAGGTGAATAGTCAGGAAATTGTTGTGAAGAAGATAAATCCAATTTTTTGATGTACTTCCTTGAGCAGCTAGATCCAAGTTGAGCTGATTGCTTTCTGCATCCCTAAACGCCCGTTCTTATTTATTTTCTGATCAATGCTTGCAGATGCCATATATTTTTCATGAAATGCTATGCTTCTTTTCCTGCTTTGAATAACATGTTAAATTTATTGTTTTGGCTACTGGTTTGGTGTTCTCTGTGGCTTCAGGTTTGTTTTTTTTATGTTGAATGAAAAGGGCAATAAAAAAATTTTAAGTCTATTTTTTTCTTATTTTGTTTTGAGGATTCAAGAACCTTCATCTTTTTGTGAACCCTTACTTTAGGGACACCTAGGTTAATTTGTCTAGAATAGACAATTTCTTTAATGTACTGTAATACATTTTTCTTTTATCTTGTTTTCATTATTATTTTTATTGTAATCTTGACATTGTCAGCACTCTACATTGTTTGTGTAATTTAGTATGTTGACAGTTGAAACAAAGGCAACTAAAAATTTGTTGTCTATCCATTATTATGGGTTTACCATAAATCAATCCCATTTCCTCTGGTAAAGCCACATGATTTTGTATTTCTTTCTAATCTATAATTTTGTATTTGCTAGTTAAAAAAAAATCAGTTTTACACTTTTGTTGCTTCCCTTGTTTATGCAGGAAAGAGGTCGGAACTTACTATTCTCTTGATCTTGGAGCCACCAGTCTTAGAGTATTGCGTGTTGAGCTTGGAGGAACTCACTCCAAGATTTTGAGTCATCAGGTTGAAAGCCAGCCGATTTCCCCATATATAATGATGGGCACAGCAGAGGTGCTTGGACTGTACGTTCTTATTGAATTTTTCTTCTCATGAAACTAAGTATTTATGTGAAAAATATCTCCGACTACTTTTCATGCAGGAATTATTTGATTTTATTGCTACGACACTGCAAAATTTTGTAGATAGAGTTGAAGGGTTCGAGCGTTCATCTGATTCAAGAAGGGAGCTTGGATTTACTTTTCCTTTTCCTGTTAGACAAATTTCAGTTTCTTCAGGCATCCTTATCAGATGGACAAAAGGATTTGCAATTGAAGATGCTGTAAGTAAAACTTGTATTGCACAATCGTTCAAGATTTTCATAAGAATTTGTCTTTGGTTTGCAATGCATTTTGTATTTGATAGTGAAGTCAGTTTTGTCACCATAGTTACTATTTGATGGCTTACCATGCTATAATACCATGACAACCTTTGCTAATGAAGTACCTGCATCTAGAAGGTGTTTAAATTTTAGAGTTAAATTGTGATTTATTTTTCTTGACAGTAGTTCTTTTTTCTATATTTGTGTGTTTTTTGAAAAAATTGATGATCTGTAGTTTTTTAGATTATGGGTGGTTGTTTTGTAGCTGACAATCCATGTTAGAGTTTGAAATTATTTCATTGTTTAATTTTACTAATAAAGATCCTTGGGTAATTAATACGTATCCTGAATTAGTGAAATTAGTCATAGGGCAATGGTTGTTATGATTTGGAGATAAAGCTAACAGAAGCAACTCATCTTTGTGAGATGGGATAGTGCTCCCCAACCATTGACGTTTTTAACCAACAAAGGTTTGTGTTTATTCTTTGGCAAAAATTTCAAATGAAAGTAATGCTCATCAATTCATTGGATAACGGTGCAATTGATGACTTTGTATGATAAGCTTCTGGAGATTGGTATCAGCTATTTGAACTTGGGAAAGCTGACTTGGTTCTCAATTTTCAAACCAAATATCTTTATTATAAGATGCCAATATTTTGAAAGTGAAATTTCTTTATGTAGCAGTCTCTTTGTGATCCATTCATCTATGCTTCTTATGAACAATCCTTTCCATACAATTTACTGGTCGATGCTTTTATGTATAAGTGCTATTGACCATTGATTGTAATATTTTTGGTTTGGGCTGAAGAGCAGTCTATTATAATCATTTTATTTTGTGCAAGACGGGCCTCCATCTCTTTGGGAATGAATTATGTGGCAAATGAAAACTAGGTTAATTATATGTTTGAATTTCTTTCATTTGTACCTTGGATAGATTGCATTGGAGCACTGTATCTAATTGCTTCGATGTTATTGGTTAATTTATGCATTATAACTGAAAAGAATTGGAAGCTTACCATCCATTTACTTGATATATATGCACTTACCAAAAGGGACATACTAGGTTTAGAAGTTTTGTAATCATTATGATCTCAAAATCATAATTTTTATGATCTTCTTTATTTAGTTGATTAACTTTGTATTGTTTTCCTTTATGTTTGTCTGAAGAAATATCCATCAAGTTAACTTAGTAAAGCTTATCTTCACATTTGCCACTGATGCTTTCTAGCAAGCTGCATCTTTTATTTTTTCTATAATGAGATTTGTAGTCCGAAATGAATATTTTTTGTTATTTTTTGCTTTTATTTGTTTTGTATGCATGCTTATTGTGTTGAGCATTACTGATAAAATCAATTTAATAGGCTTGTATATTTGAGGTAAATGATTTTATTGTTATACATCTACAAAGGAAGAAACTTACATTTAGCTTGGAATGTAGATTGGAAAAGATGTTGCTCGATGTTTAGAAGAAGCAATGAGCAGAAGGACTAAACATGCACGTTTCAGCACTGGTATGTTAGTTAAATGTTTCATTGCATTTATGGCTTTCTTTCAAAATAGAAAATAAAAAATAAAGTGATCTTAAACAATCTCTTAGTAAATATATCTATCCATGAATAGTAGTTATCATCTTTCATATCACCACTTTTAAATGAAGTGACAATCAATCTTAATGTAGTTTGTGCTTTTATGGAAACATGAATAGTACCTCATAGCATTTCTTATGAATAGAAATTGGTACAAGACAAGGAAAAATACTAAAAGTCAAAAGAAAAGATGATATATATATATATATATATATATATATATATATATATATATATATATATATATATATATATATATATATATATTTATCTAGCTTTTTTACGAGATGAAAGAATTTTTTGTAGGTAGATGCTTGGACTATTTGGATTTTTGTGGATGGAGGTATTATTGCAAGAGAATGAGATCGTGGTGCACACTCATGTAAAGGTAGAGATGGGTAGGTATGAATGTTTTGGATGGATGAGGAATAGGTGGAGAGGATGGTTCAAAAGGTGAAGAAAATTAGAGAGAGTGAAATGTAACATATGTTGAAGTTTATAAATGTTTGATAATCAAGTCATAAAATTGATTGCTTTTTTTGGGAATTAGAGTTTCCTAGACAGCTACATTGAATTGTCATAGGATCCAATCCAAAAGTGGTGTACAAAGCATACATTGCCAAAAACTCTATGTGAATAGGAGGTAAGATTACCAAGGATGGTAGATGAGATATGATTAATAAGTTAGCATGCCACATTGCATTATGTCACAGCCCCACCTAATGTTCCTCGAAGGGAATCACAAAAACCCAATAGGGTTGGGTGAGTTAATAATTTTAGAAATAATTTCAATAAGTAAAAGCATGATTTGTAAAAATTTTTGCCTGCAAATTAGATCATGAAAACATCTAAATCCAATCATGCTTACTAGTTTATTCATCAAAATATAAATAAAATTTAATTATTATAATAACTCATCCAAATAATAAATTACTATTGAATCAACTATATAATCACCTTCCAATAATATACTTAAAACATATGCTAAGAAAGTCTTCTTTAAATGAAGCACAGTTAACAAAAAGTTATAAAATAATAAGTGTGTATTTATAAGAAACAAATTTAGTAGGCAAAATCTATTGGTTAATGTTTAAATGAGAGGCATATGACATAAATATAATTAATGAAAGAATCATTGGTGACAATGTCTATTGTACCTAGTTATAGACAATGTATAAAATATATAATATTTAATATGTCAATCATTTAATAGTGCTTATTATGAAGTGTAGTTCATAAAATTCATATACAAATTGATGAACATTGCGTTAAATTGTCAAAACATCCACTTGCATGCATAATGTCTTTATACATTCATAAATTACTCATAAATGTCATTAATATAATACCTATATTTTTTTCCTCTTATTCATAATAAGTCAACTAGGATACTTTATATCGAAAGGTTTTACTACTACAACAACAACAAGCCTTAATCCCACTAGTGGGGTCATTTTCATGAATCCTTTATCTTCATTGTGTCTATTATGTGTCAAATTTTCATTTAATTCAAGTATACTAAGATCATTTTTTATACATCTTGACCAAGTCTTTTAGGTCTACATCTACCTTTCTTAACATAAGTAATCTACTCTCCTAATCGGTCATGACGATTGACTTTATGTGGCCAAACCATTTAAGCGACTCTCCTAATCTTATCTTATTGGAGCTACTCCAACTTTTTCCCCATACTCATTTTTGCATTATCTCTAAGAGTAAAGCCACTCATCCACCTAAGCATCCTCATCTCTGTAACATTTAACTTAGTCTTATGCTTTTCTTTTATTGGCCAACCATAAGTCATTGTAGGTCTTACCTTATAAAATTTTTCCTTAAGTTTAAGTGGAACTTTTCTATCACATAATAATATGCATTCCTCCACTTCAACCATCCAACTTGAATTCTACTAATAGCATCTATTTCATCATTTTTTACTTAAATATGTGAATCGCTCACTCTTATTAATGACTTGTTCACCTAATGTCACAACACTACCACTAGAACTTCTACAACTAAAATTATACTCCATATATTCAGTTTTAGATCTACTTAAACAAAAAACTTTAGACTTTAAAGTTGACATCTATAATTCAAGTTTTTGTTGGACTCCCTCTCTAGTCTTATCAATAAGAAGAATGTCACCAGCAAAAGCATACACTAAGGTACATCTTCTTGTAAATGCCTAGTAAGAACATCCATAACTAAAGTAAAAAGATAAGGGCTTAAAGATGATTCTTGATATAATCCAACTGAAATAGGAAAATATTTTTTCAATCCTTCTTGATGGAAACCTTATGATTTTTATAGATTTTGATTTAGTATCTCTTTCTGTCTGCTTGTACGAAGAGTTGTAAATCGTTAAAAGGAATTTTGAAATTATAGGTTCAAAGGATAATTTAATTTGTTATTTTAAAAGAAGATTTACTCCTCAAAATAATTCTCATTTTTCCCCTTTTTTCAAACTTTTCAACATTCATTTTTCTTCCTCTTTTTATTCAAACTTTCCCGCATTCATTTTTCCCCCTCTTTTTATTCAAACTTTCCCGCATTCATCTTTCCTTCTCTTTTTATTTTAAAAACAACTCACTCACTATCTCTTCTAATTTCTATAAATAAGGCTAAGAGGGAGTCTCCTATTCTATTCCATTTGTTTGAAGGGTTGGAGTTAGGACACTTGAAAGGGAGCGGTTAGAAACTTTAGCGGGCTTTCAACTTTGCTTAGATAAATTTTGTATGTGCTTTTCACCATTCTTGTTATTTTGTTTTGCTTTTATGTTTGTTGTATGTCATTTTATTTTCCCCCCCTTTTTTCTAACTCTAGATATTAGACAATTTTAGCGATATTTGTCTGAGCGACATCTAACGGGTGTTACTCGTACTGTCGAGTGTATGGCACCTGACCGACTTTTCATCTCGTCGTCCATGTTTAGAGTCTTCAAACCTGCAAAAAGAAATACAATTATATATATATATATATATATATATATATATATATATATATATATATATATATATATATATATATTCTACATTCAGATCAATGTTCGATGCATTTTTTGGTCTGCCAATGCTCGACAAAGGAGCAGGTTAGGTATACAATTGAGAATGTAATCTGAGTGTGAAAAAAAAAGATGAATTTCACGTTGGATGTTCTTCCCGGTATGTATGAAAATGGGAAAGCTAAAGCGAAGAGCGGCAATCGAAAAAGAATTCGTGTTGGCGATGTTTTCCCGGTTTGGAACGATGAAGGAAAACGAGGGTAACGCGCGAAATCGAAAGAAGAATTCACCTATTGATGACGTTCTTCCCCGATTTGCCTCGAAGCGAAAATGGGATAGGGTGGAGAACGACTTACTCTGGGTAGTCCGGAGTGGGATAATGTAAACAAGAGAGGCTATCGAGCTGGTCTGATCAGCGGTTTTTTGCGTGAAGAGGAAGCGGTCGGAAGGGAGTGGAGTGGTCTAGCAATTCGAAGGGATTATCTGCGGATCGGACTTGCGCACGGAGGCTATCTTCTTGATCTACAACACGTCATGTTGGAGGAGATTGAGAGGGGAGAATGAAAATTACACTGTACGCTCAATCAAGGAATAGAGGAGAGATTTTTTTTCTTTTTTGGAGCAGTTGGAAGAAAAAGGGATGTGGGGGGAATAGAAAAAAAAGAGAGAGCAAATTTTTTTTTTGAATCAGATAAACTAAAAATAGGGGGAATGGTTGAGCATGGGGGAGGGTAATTTAGGGATTTTAAATGAATTTTAAATTAATTAAACAATTTTAATGTGGATTTTATGCCAAAAATGCAGATAATCAATATATATCTATTTAAGGTAATTTTGATGTTCAACGATAGTCATTTTCGAATCGAATCTATCGTTGAGTCGGCGTTAAAGAGTCTATTTAAGCTCAAAATGCACGTCACCGCTTTCGACGCTCGATTTTTTTTGCACTCATTCGAATTGAGTGAGATCTTTGATAGATTTTGATATTTGACATGACATTATCTATTTCATAAACAAAAGTCGTTTGATCCTCATTGGTGCCTCCGATTATGCGCGACGACATTGTTATTGTCTTTTGGTTGATCAAGTTGTGCAATATTTATATACTAACTAATTTCAATGTTCTAAACATGATGACAAAGTCCGTTCATCTATTGGAGATCGTTTTGATTATTTTCAGTGATATCCCATGCATTCTAGCCTCAATTTATGCACTACCACTTCTCATTATGGAGGTCAATAGTTGCATTTCACTAAGATCTTGATTTCATATACATCTTGGGTTTAGGAGTAGATTGTTCCTGTTAGTGCTTGCGATGCTTCGGAAGTTGTTGTTCATCACCATACAGTATGTGGCCGTCGGTTACACCATACATATTGGCACTTTTGTTGAGTGAGTTATCAACTTCCTTATCATAGACCAGGACTCTTACACTACAAGTTCTTTAGGCTTAAGATACTTAGTGATTAGGTGAACTACTTGCTAGAGATTTAAAGAGTTAACTATATGAATAAGTTATGTCTTTGGGATTTAGGAAGACACTTGCCATAAAACCTTTAATCCAATCATTGCTTCCTTCCTTAAACCAAACCTCAAAT
The DNA here is from genome assembly GCA_021442155.1 of Cymbidium sinense. Classification (NCBI taxonomy): domain Eukaryota; kingdom Viridiplantae; phylum Streptophyta; class Magnoliopsida; order Asparagales; family Orchidaceae; genus Cymbidium; species Cymbidium sinense. The sequence goes on from CM038215.1 coordinate 264,458,993, forward strand.
TCAAATCATAAATCCAATTTCAAATCAAATGATTGAAGCCTGATTAAATTCAAATTTCAAAAAAAAAAAAACATTTCTAAACCTTTTGATTTTATCTTATAGATTTAACCTTAACTAAATTCAAATCAACTTCAAATTAATTTTCTCAAATATCCATTCAATCTCAAATCAAATCCAAATCCAATTCAAATCAAATGATTTAAACCCAAAATCAAATTCAAATTTCAAAATCCCTTCCTAAGCCATATGAATCACCTTCATGTGCTTAGCCAATACTCCTTTTAAACAAAATTAAACTTGGTTGATTTCTTTATAAATCAATCATTCCTTCATTTATATTTAAAAATATAAATGAAATCAAAATTAAAATAGCCAAAACCAAATCAGACTAAATCAAACCAAATCAAGACTTTTCTTAAGCCACATGGAACTACCTCCATAAGCAATCAAATCTTAACCCAAGTCAACTTAATTGATCTCTTTATAAATTAATTATTCTTTCATTTATATTCACAAATATAAATAAAACCCACTCTCCAATGAAAATAAATCAAACTAAATCAATTCTACTTAAGCCTTTTGATTTACATCCATAAATTTGGTCAAATTTATTTCCAAATCAAACCAAACCAAGTGATTTTTTCATGAATCATTTATATATTCATTTATTCACAAATATAAATAAAATATAAATCTAAATAAAATCAAACCCAAATAAAATATCAATTTTAGCCCTTATGGATCGCGACCCTTTATCCCGACCATTGTAGCATGTGTGCCATAAGGGCATGATGACGCGTCATCCTCACCTTCCTCCGACTTATCCGCGTCTATTCGGGGTTCCAAACTTGATGGTGGCAACTAAACACCAGGTTCGCTCATTGTGGGACTTAACCCAACACACCCCGACGACGACACCCATGCACCACACGTGTTCGTTCAGGGCACCCCTCTTTTAAGAGGATTCATGGCATGTCAAGCGCTGATAAGGTTCTTCGCTTTGCATCCATTAAACCACATGCTCCACCATGCGGGCCCTCAATTCCTTTGAGTTTCATTATTGTAGCGTACTCCCTGCGGGATATCGTTAGCAATTCTTTACAATCGATACACGCTAGTATCCATTGTTTACGGCCGAATCGGGGCATCTAATCCCATTTGCTCCCCAGCTTTTGTCTCTGTCGGTCGCCCAGTGCTTTCGCCATTGGTGTTCTTTCCGATCTACGCATTTCACCACAAATTCCCTCTTCATACTCGACTTGGTAGTTTCCACCTGTCGGGGTTGAGCCTGGATTTGACGGCAGACTTTGAAAGCCTCTGACGCTTCTATCATCACGGATAACACTTGCATCCTTTACCGCATTCTTGCACAAAAGTTAACCGCTTATTCCTCGGATCATTATTCTTCTCAGAAAGAAGTTCACGACCCGTGCCCCTCCATGCGGCATTGCTCGCTTTTCCTCATTGAAAAATTCCCGCCTTAGTCGGTCGTCTTAGTCTGTGGTTGATCATCTTCTGACCATTCGATCATCTTGGTATTGCCTCACCCATTGTCAGTGAGCCCTCGGCGGATTCTCTTTTGATTTGTTGTTGTTCTCCCGTGGGTTCTTACGCGTTACTCACGTCACCCGGAAACACCGTCGTCAAACTTTCATGTGTTAAGCATGTTAATTCATCGAGCCAAGATCGAACTCCATGAGTGTCACACCCCGAGATGATCCCTTACCTTATTTAGGGTCAAGTGTAGAATAGGATGACTCGATTGGATTCCACCGACACTCCACTACTTCTAAAACGAGCAAATGAAATTTGCATCTAATCAATTATCACAAATATTTGCAATTCATATACTACTTAACTTAATTCATTATCACTTGGAAGTATGAAATCTTTAAATTTGTAAATAAATCTGAGCAATAAAGACAATTATTAAAATTTTATGCGTGCAAAAGCCTTTAAGCTTCCCAAAACTATACTCAACAAAACATTGCTTCTTTCCTAATTATCAGCGGGACGTCGAAAATTTAAAAGCAGTGAGACAAGAATCTTAAAATAAGCTAAACATAGATGCGTTACATATAAATTTACAACACCAGGTTGTCAGATAATGTAACAATGGCGAAAACATATATTGTAGAGGTAAAATGTAATATAAGCGAAGAATATCTTTGTAGGTTCATCGTATCGATATCGAGGCGATTTTCATTAAAATCATTTCGTCTATATCAAATCATTTTTCTAGAAATGTCATTTATAATCAATTGCATTTTGACTTCATAATAAAAGTGTCACACGATCACAAATTTGAAGGTAAAGGCCACATACTCTTTTAATAGCTCTCACGGAATTAACGACCTCCAACCTCAAAATGTCAGTCGGGGATACTAAGATCACTGTCATACTTCATCGTCGAGCTTTTATAGCATTTCTCTATAATTTTCACTGACATTTTCTTTATCACATTTCTGCATTTATATGTTTTAAAATATTTCGATATATCGATGAAATCATATCTTTGACTATGCTTTATCATCGTTGCATCAGAATCGCAAGTTACTTTGTATTTATTGATATAATGAAATATATATATATCTTCATACAATTTTACTGTGGTAGAAATAGTGACATCAGGAATAAAAATTGAATTTAAATTATTATCTCACCTAATGCAGGTCGATTATGGTGATGCTCTCGATTCCTCCTCAGAAACAACCTATAATGAAATAACTCTTCTAAATCCTTCTAATACATAAAACTCATAATTAACAGTGAAATTCAAACCAAATTTGAAATTTTCTGATGTCTATATAACTTTAATCTGGGCGATTCAGTAATCTACTTAAATTAATTACTTAACAAATTAAAATTAACAAAATGCAATCCTAAACCCCATTTTAATATCAATAATTCTACTTACCATGCAGCCAAATGGATTTGAACTCCCCAATCACGATTTCAGGAGAATGGTAGAAAAAGAATGAAAGAAATTAGCAGAACTCCTCAGACTTTCCTCTTATCGGCCAGGACCCGGAATTCCAATCCCGAGCCAGCTGATTCTAAATTGGAAATAATGATTCTAAATCGGAAATTTCACGTCCCGCGTGCCGTGTGAACTGCTTAGTATTTTGTTCTCCTTTCTCTTCGTGATTTCACTCTCCCCCACTCTCTCTCTCTCTTTCTGAACAAAAAAGTAGAAAAAATGTGATCTTTTTTAACTATGCTTTACTTCCAAACCGAGAAAAAAAAAAAAATCTCTCTCCCTCTCTCCATTAGCTCGTAAGGTGCACAAAAAAATGTGAATATACAAAAATTATATTTAATTTTATATAAATTTGAAGATCTATGTCTATATCATGATTCATAAGCGTAGTAGATGTAAAATTACTCAACCGATATCGTACCTTATATATACGTTTCAAAAATAATATTTTGATTTAATGTTTAATTTTAAAATCATTATTGTGATTTTAGAATTTTAATGTGAAAAATTATAAAATATAAGAAATTACGACTCTATCATTTGATTATTGAAACTGTCTTTAGAGAAAGATAAGTTTCCTCGCCTCCACAATTTTATTCTCATCTAATCTATGCCTATGATAATAATTTATTTTCCTGAATTAATTATAATTTATTAGCAAAGTGGACTAAGTGAGAAGAAGGATGAAAATAATATTTCATTAATGAAAAAAGTTACCCTATTTCACAATATTTTAGATCTCCTCTCTCTTAAGAGGTTATTTGTTTTAAAAAGAAATATATTTTAGAGTTCAAAATAAACTCAATATAGATTATTATTATTATTATTATTATTATTATTATTATTATTATTATTATATATTTCTTATATATAAATTTTAACATTTACATGCTTAACTCTCAAATATTGTAAAAATTTTCGTGCGTAGGTAAAGTGCTAAATTTTAGTTCTTAGATATGTAAATGCATATGAATTGTGTGATGCGCATGTAAATTTTGAGCTTTTTTTTAATATTTGTGGTGCTTAATCTTTATGTTATTTGATGAAATTTAATGATATTATTTTGATAAAATTAAATATATTTACTTGTGAATATTTTTAGTACTCTAATTTTTCAAAATATATTAAGTAAATTGAAGAATTAAGTAATTTATTTAATAAATCTAATTTTCTAATAAAATTAAAATGAATTTTATAATTGTTTAATTCATTTATATTTATTTAAGTTGTGTAATTATTTTATAATTCTTTTAATTTTTAAGATATAATTTTCTAATATTACATTCGATGAGTGTATAATAGATGTATATTGTCTTTAATATTTATGTATTATTATATGCCAATATTTAATTTCTTGAAAGAGAGGTAAATTTTATTGGGTTTATTATTACGCTCCTAAGTTAAATTATAAATATTTTTTTATATTTTATATTTTATATTTTTAAAATTAAATAATATTATTTTAAAACATTTAAAACAGTTTTTTAGATATTTTATATATGTTTAAAAATAACAATTACAATTAAATGTATTTTATTTTTAAATAAACTAAAAACAAAATAAAATATGAGAGAAAATGAGTGAATGTGTTCTTTTTCATTCTCACTCTCACTCTATCTCTTGTTTCGACTATAATTATACTTTTTTTTGCATTTACATCACCACTACCGAATAGTCTCTCCCATCCCCTGCTTTAGCTTTTCTTGCCGTGCTTTTACTTTATGAAATAACGATGATAAGGATGCCGATTAGAAAAGCATTAATTTTTAGAGAGAGATTAAACAGAATTCTATCATATTAGATGCTGCTTGAGAAAATTGGAATTTGGTAAAGCTGCCTTCCCTCATCACCTTTTTTTTTCAGTTCTGATTTCTTCTCTGTGAGTATGATTTGTACCCACCGTCTCTTAGCTGAGGATGGTGGGAGAGGATGATCAGGAATCTTTCGGACTGAGTTCAATTTCTGAGATGCCTATGCGTAATGGTGGGAAAAGTAAGTGAGGACCCTATAAGTTTGGGTGATGAATGTGATCTTAGCGTGGATTCCATATGTCATCATGAATGAGTAAGATGTTGGATGGATACTCAAAAAAAAAAGTATGATTTTGATTTTAATTTGATTTTTTTGCACAAATCTGATTTCTCAGGTAGAGCAGAAATACCTTTTTTTTCTTTTTTTTTCTTTTGGCCAGATTTGTTAGTGTGTTCTTTGCGCAGAAATCAACAAGAATCAGAAGGCAGGATTACGTTTTATCTGCAGGAGCCGTTATATATAACAATTGATCACTTTTAGCTTCTGACTTGTGCTCGGAATTGTTGACCTTCACATATGATTTACGAGAGGATTAAATTTATTGAACAAATTTGACAGGCAACGGACGTAATATCGCGCAAATTAAAACTGAAATACACTGGACGTCATCAAAATTGTATGAAATGATCTCCGATCGACAAATGAACTTCGTCTCTGCGTTCAGAAGGTTGGAATTGATCAAAATATATATTCGCGGTCAATGATTGATTAAGAAGGAAATGTGTCAATACCATACGCTTTAGATCTCGGAGAAAGATGCAGCGATCGTTCAAAAAAATTAATTGTAGACGAAATTTATCAAATGAAATTGTTCTTCGGTTTAGACGAGTCTCAGAACGTCGGGCCGGATGACGTGTAATTTTGAAAGTAACAAATTCATCGCCGAATTAATCCAAACGATATCCAATCATAAAACAGGTTGTGCCGTTGCATCCAGAATGTCGAAATTATTTAGAATAGACATTCAATTTAATTAAAGTTATCGCACTTAAAATTCCATCAAAATAACATACTTTTTGAGATAATTTACCAAATTATCTCTTAATCATATTCGGTCAACACTTGGGAACTCTAAGCCGCCTAATCCCATATTCCCACCTCTCATTCGGCAATAAAAAGCCCCCACCTCATCTCTCCCTTACCACCCACACTTATAATATATATATTAAATATTATTACATACTAATTATAATTGTGAAAATCTCTCTTTATATATATATATATATATATATATATATATATATATATATATATATATATATATATATATATATATATATTGGAGAAACCCTATGATACGGGGGTATTTTATTGCCACAAAAAAATGTTACAAGATCCTTAAAAGAGGGTAAACTCCAGAACTACTGCTCAAAGAGCTACAATCGCAAAGGAGTAATCCCCATCTAAGTACATCAAGATCATAAGAAAGCATTAAAACAATTAAAGGGTGATGATGATGATTAATAAGGTAAAAAAAGGAATAAAACCAATCCTGGAGGAAATGAGAGTACATGATAAGAGGCACTGCAAAAAGAGAGAGAGAAAAAGATATATGATAAGGTAATACAGACAACAAGTAGGGGAAAACAACATAGTATGAGAGTGATAGTAAGAAAAGTGATAGAGAGGCTCATAATCACATCCGAGGATGCAGTATGAGCATCCAAAGAAGGGTTACATCACATGAGCTACCAACCAATAAGAAGTGATCATCACCATCATAGCCAACAAACCCGAGAGAAGGGAACATCCAGGTTGTTGATATTCGTGAGCTTTATAACCCGCAAAACCTAATCAAATTCATATCGAAATTATATAGCTAAGAGTCAAGGATGAGGAGTCTCAAGAAAATTATCATCAATATAGCCATCTTGACATGAGAATACATAGACATAAGAGATTGAGCCAACTTAGTAATCACATGACTAGCCAAATTCGGAAAGAAAATAGATCATATAATCCCTCCATAAGAAAGTTACAGAGGAGACAAGTAGCTATTAAAAAAGTCAATGATCTTATAATTAACACCATCCCAATCACATGATATGTAAAAGATTATATCAGCAGAAAACGCCCCAGGAAGCCATCCCCTTATAAATATCCTTGGGAGAGCAAAGGAAGGCATCATATCTCAACACAGAATGAACGCAACCATCCAAAATAAACACCTAAAATGCATTTAGAGTAGAAAGACATCAAGAACATTCGGTGCCATTCATATAATTCAGATCAAAAAACAAACTAGAGAACAAGACAGTAAGTATTCCATAGTCAGCAGAAGGGAACATCAACCACAAGCAGAAAATAGGGGAAGAGTTATTTGCCGTGACATATTTTTCCAACCGTGAGAGAAAAAAAGAAAACCAACACATTAATGAAATTAAAGCCAAACGAACCCAAAGAACCTTCGAGTGAAAAAAGGAAGCAAGGCCTAATGAGATGAAGCCAATTGTAACAATCAACCAAAATAAACACCCAGTAAATGCATTTAGAAAGCTTCAATAGAATCGTCATTATTCGATAATTAAGATCGAATCGATCGATAGCAGGACATTATGTGCACCATAGTCAGCTGAAAGGAACAGCAACCACAAGCAGAAAACATGGGAAAAATTACTCCACAGCCAGTACATAATTTTCCATCCGTGAGATTAGAAAATAGAAAACCAATACTGATTGAAATCGAGCGAACTCAACCCAAGAACCTTTCGAATGAAAAAAGGCGAAGGCCTTCAAATGCAACCAATTGTAAAGAGAAATTAAAATCCCATTAGAGATGGGGAAACGACCCAGATCACCAAAAGTAAGTAAGACATAGGGTGCTTCATCATTCTGACAAATATGAAGATACGATGCAATGCCTTACAAATAATATTAAGATCTAATGTAAGGCAAACCCGTCGGGTTAACCAATCCTTGTAAGTGTTTAGGAATAGAATGTTTATCAAAATTAATGGGCCCATTCAATCTAGTTCCTAAGTTAGCAAGGTAATCGACAAGCATTTCCTTCCCTCCATATATGAGTGATTTTGTTACAAAATTGAGCAAAAGTTTTAGTTCACTTGAGTAAATAGTATAATTCATCATTGCCATTTTTTTGGATTGCGGAGATCGATTAGTAGTAAGGCATCCACTTCAAGCCGGATATTAAGCCAACCTTCGTAAGGAAATGTCAAGAGCATTATAAACCGTAAGTTCAAAAGGAACGAGTTAGTAATAAGAGGATTAGCAAAGGCCAAGAGGACATCACCCTTGAAATTTCTAAAGATGCCACCACATCCGAAGCATGGGAGATCTGACTCCATCGGTGTTAATTTTGATGACATTATCATGAGGTTTGGCCCAATAAAGTATTTTGGCTTGATTAGTAGTGTTTATATCGCAATTGCAAACCCAATTTTGAGGCTACAAATTTACACCCTTTAAAATGTTTATATTTAATAAGTTTAGCTTTAAATAAATCATAGATTTTGAATTTAGTTTTGGCAATTATCTTGAAATGATTCATAGTTATATCATTATGCTTGGCATCATTTCTAGCCATCCAAATGAACCAGATAATAATGATAGCAGTAACATTTTTAATATGACCTTTGATATTGTTTTCAAAATATATCTCGAGGAGCTGATATATAGTAAGCAAGCCGTTGAATTTGTCAATGGAGAATAGATTATCGTTCAAAGCCAAAGTTTAGAGGCAATCGCTCCATTCACAAATTGGTGATTAACATTTTCAATATGGGAGCAAAGAATGACATTTTGAGGAAGATAAAACCTTTACCCCACATCAAGGAGTCAATAGGGACAAAGTTTTTTAAGATACGCCAAGAATGGAGTAAGAGGTGGGGATATTGTTATGCCAAAGTCGAGCATACACTTTGGAATAATCATGAGTTTCTTTGATCATAAGCCAAACATTTTAAAAGCGAATTATCGGAGAGAGTTTAAAGAGAATGGGTCTTTTTTGTTGGGTGTAATGTGTATATTATTGAGTTTGTCTAAAAGAAGAAGGGATATAATCGATGAGCATGGAAAAGTTCCATCTATTATTATTCCAAAGATTTGACTTTGATGGTATCAATAGAACATGAGGAAATTAATTCATCGAAAGAATTATTTCCAAGCCGCTTATCTTAAGAAGGAGTTGTGAGTTAATGCCCCAAAAAATTAAAGATTCCTCCTTCCATTTGATATTACAAAGTCTTTTCCAAATGGGAGAAGCGTTAGTTTTATAAGAGTAGTTCAATGGGTGCTTAGATAGGCAGTATTTGTTTGTCATGAAGTTAGCCCAAAGGCTATTGTTGCTTCTAAAATTCCACCAAAGTTTATATGAGAATGTGATGATGGTGTCTTTGATAGATTTACAATCAAGACCACCTTCCTCAAAAATGCTGCAGATTTTGTGCCAAGAGGACCAGTGTATTTTTGAGGAAGAGGTATTAGACCCCCAAAAAAATTTATTAATTAGCCTCTCAATTCTATTAATGCAAAAGTTGGTTGGAACGATAGTTTGAATAAGATAAAGAGGCATCGAGTTTAGGGTACTCTTAATCAGAGTTAACCTTCCTCCAAAGGATAGAAAATGATATTCCCAAGAGGAGATACGGTTGGATATTTTGTGGATTAATTCAAAAGATAAGATCTTTTATGACCTTTGAAAAGATTGAGATGAGTTGTTGTTGATGAAAGTTAGTGATCCTCGTTATATGATTAATCTATTATGGGTGATTTTATTAGCGGTTATATGAAACAACATTTTTTTTTTGTTAAGGAGGAGACCACTTTCTTTGCCAAATTTGTTAAAGAATTTCATAATGGTTTTGACGTGAGGTATAGAAGCATTGCGAAAATGATAAAATCACAAGAAAAGCAAAGATGAGTAATATGAAATCCACCTTGAGTTTTGTAGATCATACTTGGCTTATTATAGAATAGGTCGCTCGTGCCCCGGATAAGTAATCAACTATAATAAAAGCAAGGGAGATAATGGATCTCTTGACGTAAGCCATGTTTAGAAGTGAAGAAACCAAAATTCTCCAAATAATGAGAACCAAACATTAGTGACACGCTTTTAATGATATGAATAAATTCTTTTGAGAATCAAAAGTTGAAGTATAGAAAAGAGAAATTCCCAAGAGAGTTTGTCAAAGGCTTTAGAAATGTCCAATTTGAAGGCAATGTTACCGCCTCTAATAAGAACGTCAATATCATGAATCATTTCTTGAGCTAAAAGAATATTATCAGCTATAGTTCTCCCTTTAATGAAACCAGTTTGATTGTGGGAGATAATATTTGGCAGCAAAGGGTTGATACGTTTGGTGATTATTTTGGCAATTAGTTTGTTAAAGAAGGTGCAAAGACTAATCGGTCTAAAGTCATTCCATGTTTCCGTGTGGTTATTTTAGGGATAAGAATAATGGAGGTACTAGAAGGATCTAGGAAAGGGGTTGCCATTGAAAAAGTCAAGCCTTCAATTAGATCGACTTAATAATGGACCAACACTATTGAAAGAATATAGTTTTGTATCCATCCCGCGAACGGAATCAATTCATGCTTTGGAGAACAAGATTTAATTTCCGACACCTAATAAAAGAGATGTTTTGGTGAAGTAATCTTGAGGGAATCGGATGAGGATTGAGAGATTCCGTGTTAATGTTGTTGTTTAACAAACTTTGAAAATGTTGGATAACGAGTCTTTAATATCATATCATTTATCATATCCAATTATCATTATTATTTTAATTTTATTAATAGAGTTTAGAACTTTTCTTTTGTTGAAAAGAGCGGAAATATTTTGTGTTTCGCCATGAATATGTTTAGTAGCAACTTTACCAATAAGTTTCCTCCATGTTTTGATATTTAATCAAGTTATCTCTAGCTTCGATGAGTTCATCATTTTATTAGGTAAACGGGCCTTCTTCAAGAGAGCAAACAAGATCTTCCATAGTTTTAAGATTTGCAAAAGGTTTTTAAAATGATGTTTATTCCACCAGTGAGTTTGTTTTAATCTTTTTTTAAGCCAAAAACGGATCATGCCTTTAATGGAGTTATCGGGATGAATAGGTCAATTAGTGAAACAACATAAAGTCATTATGTTGCAACCACATATTTTGGAAACGAAAGGGGACAGATGCGGGTATTGAAGCATGGGAAATTTTCACAGTAATCAGAAGAGGAGCGTGATCAGACAGGGTTCTACTTAAGTGTTCTACTGAGGTATTAGGCCATTGATCAATCCAAAGATGGTTAAAAGGCACGACAGACGCCAAAGTCTAGAGTTGTTCCACGTGTAGTTGGAACCCGAAAATTATATAAGAAGACGCCAAGAATCATGTTAGCGAAATCTTCCATAAAATTAGATTAGGTGAGGACCCTCCCTTCTTTCGAAGTAGAGGATGGTGTTGAAATCTCCGCCAACCAACCGGTTGAGTGACGAGGAAGCTAAAGATCTTAAATTATTCCATAGGATGTTCCTACGCCTACAGGATGCATAAATAAAAGAGCTCACCACGGTGAAATCACCTACAGAAATATGGGCATTAATCAATTGTTGTTGGTTGTCAAGGATATTGATGTTGATAGAGTTATTCCAAAACAACCAAATTTTGTTGTTAATGTTGTAAAAAAAGTTAGGAAAACCTAGTGTTCTAGCGGTAGATGCAATCTTGGAAGAGTGGATAAGTGGTGATAGTAAGGAGAGATATGTTATGAGTGCGACAAAGGCTTCTAACTCGATTGCGAACTAGAGTAGTCCCAATACCATGAATGTTCCAAATGATAAAATTAATCATAATGAATGTATTGGAAAAAAAATTGATTGGGTGAGAATGAGGAAAGGAAATTATTGATGAAGATCTTGTGATTACCGCATTTTTTAGCTTGTTTTGATTTTGAGTGTTTTCTTTTCTTTAGAAGTTTGAAAATGTCTGTCCAAGGTGTCCGTCCAAAAAAGAATAGTTAGTGTGATCCAAAGTTTCATTATTAAGCAAAGGAATCGTGATGGTAATTTCTCCTTCTTCCATATCAGAGATCGACTGGTTAATTATGCTATCATTTTGGCCATTCAAAGTGTTAGGGAGGAGGGATTGTTTCATCTTCTTTTCTAGATTAATGGTCCGGTTTATATATTTTGTTGATCCAAATTATGATTTTCAATCGAGGTGATGTTCCCAAGCCTAAGTTCGAATTTTTTGTTTTGGATCATTAGTTGAGCATGCATGTTATCATTGGGAATAGTAATAGGCATATTTTCTAAGTTCCCATAACCAACTATGTCATCAATGTCATTGTTCAACACGATTAGTTTCCTTTGCAATTCAAATAGATAGATAAAGAGGGATTTTGTGGAGGAGGATTATTTTGGTTTACTTTTGGCACATAGCCATTTTAGTGGGTCGCCTTTAGTAATCAAATAGTAGGGTAGGAAGTTTATTTTTTTTGAGATGTGGATGTAAAATTAAACAATCAGTATGTTCATGCCCATGGATTTTGCGGTACGTAAAGAGGAAAGTTTTCAAATTCTACCTTTTGATTATAACCCATTTTTTGGATCCAATCGGACTTCTTTTGGATGTTTTTAGTTATATGAACTTCAACAAGTATCCGTACCAGGGGCGGGATCTCACCACCGTAGCTTGATCAATTTGAAGAGGTCCCAAAGATAGCCCCACAACAAACAATACGCGTGTAACAAAGTGTATGCGATGTTGGGCAAAAGCAAGCCAAATAGAACAATTGGTGATTCTTCTTTAATATCAAAACTAGGTGTCCACTTAAGAAGTCTCATTTGGCAATTAAAATAAAATAAGAACGACGTGCAAAAACTCTTGAATAATCCAAGTCATTTGATAATTGAATTAGCACATGCCTAGGATCGATCAATCCCACAGTAAAAGTGCCCGTAAGTTTCAGACTGTGAAAAAAGGAGCGAATATTTTCTAAGTTCGGGCGTTTAAGGGTGAATTTACCCACCAACGAGAATTCAAATGGCTTAGCAAGAATTTCCACATCAGAATCCGAACACATTACGGCAGGCATACCACGGAAATCGAGTGATAACCCGTAGGGGAAACGATTTACCGAGAGAGCATCCTTGAAAGATTTAAAGGGGTAAGGATAAAGGATCGAGCACGGGTGGTTTATATCCGAGTAAAGGCAAAAAAATCATTTCCCATCCAAAGAGAGGCACATTACCGGCTAGGGCGGGGAGAGATCAATACCAAAAAACGCGGTTGATCGTAAAAGCAAGCGAACACGAGCCGCCAGAACGCTAGGTTTTCGAACACTAAGCGCGAACACGATGCGAGTGATTATATATATATATATGAGTGCATTATTCAACTCACATATCATGTAAATTAAATGTTAATTTTAAAAGTATATTAATTAGTATTTTAAGTAAGTAGTCTCTTCCCTTTTTATTTTAAATATGTTACATCAACAATAACAATAACAGGCCTTTTAAATGTGTTACATCAAAAAATTAATAACATCTTTATATTAATTTTTTTCTTAATGTAAAAAAAATGTGAATATACAAAAAAAATTATATTTAATTTTATACTTGTTAAAAGTCTTATGTGACGCTTCTCATAATTATAGTAGATGTAAAATTACTCGACTTCAGTGAAAATAATTTATCGACGTTCTTTAAACGCGATGATGCTTAACGTAATGATGTATCTCCCTATACGGAAACAATGTTAAATTTTAAACTATTTTGACTATAGCAAAATGAACTTATAAAAATAATATTTTTAATTTTAATGTTTGATTTTTAGAATTTTTAATGTTAGATTTTAAAAATCATAATTGTGATTTTATAATTTTTAAAATGAAAAATTATAAAATATAAGAAATTGTATGATTGTATTAAGTACCTTCAATTATTGAAATTAAATATGATTTATTAGTGAAGTAAATTAAGTGAGAAGAAGGAATAAAATAATATTTCATTAATAAAAAAGTTATGCTATTTCACAATCTTTTAGATCTCCTCTTTCTCTCAAGAGGTTATTTGGTTGGATGTTTTAAAAATAAATATATTTTAGAGTTCAAACTAAATTTTAGTTAGAAGTGTTTCACTAAGGCTAATTTGGGATTGAAGTGAAGGAAATCAAATGAAATCAAAACAAGTTATAAGCTGATTATGAATCTTTATCATTGATTTGAATTTTTGAACATTTAATACATCTCCTTTCAATCAAGCTTCAAGCATACAAACACAACCTAAAACTTATGGATTTTACATCTTAATTGCAGTTGGTAGCAAATCCCTTTCACTATCTTTCATTTTTCCTCCTAGAGACAGCAATCAATTTCTATTTCTCCTTCTGTATGGTTATGTGCAGTAGTGACCATCATTGATTTGGTGTTATTCTTCGCTTAGAAAGTATTTTATTGCTATTGTATTTTTTTTCCTTCACAGTAGATTAGACTGGTATATCACCAAAATCACCAACAGCTCCCCTTGATTTTCTGCTTACTAGAACATAAAAATTTCCACGATTTTCTTCTTATGGCAGATTTAGTGGCCTAGGGAATATAGCATAGACCTTGTGCCTTAACCTATAGCAGCCACCAATACAATTGAAAAAAACTGAAGAAATAATCTGTCATCTCACGAGAGTACATAGAATACAATTGAAAAATAGCTCAAATAAGTCAATATTAAAGCTCCAATAAACCTGTAATTGAATATAGTTAATATTTCCTTTCCAAAAGGCTAGAGTAAGAAAATCTGAATGGTCAGACTCTGAAGAGTAGAGTAAAAAATAAAAATAAAAAAAGAACCCAACAACCTCCAAATTGCTCCAAATGAGTTGTAGTAAACACATTCTTCCCCAGCAGGCCAAAATAAGGAAAAAAATTGAAGAAATAGCTGAAAAAAAATAGAGTCATAATGTTTTGATCAAATTTTGATTATAATAGATTTTTAAAATTTTAAATTGATTTCAAGATGATTATAATACATGAATAATCAATCAATTTTAAAATGTATTAATTTCAAAGTAAATACAATAATTTTTAGATTAAATTTTAAATAGGATATGTTCACCTAATTATTATTTTTTCATCATCTCTTATATAATTTACTTTATCTTAAAACTTTTATTTGATATAAATGTACATAAAAAGTTAAATAAATTTATATATCTATTAAAAGATAAAAAATAGAAATTAATGTCGGTCAGGACAATCTTTTTAAAATAAATAAATTTATTGATATAATAATACTTATTAATTTTATTATTATATAATGAGAAAAGTATTATATAAATATATCTTAAGAAATTGAAGGTATTTAATATATATATATATATATATATATATATATATATATATATATATATATATATATATATATATTCTCGGTTCCCGCCCCTCTTCCGGTTTTCTCTCTATTGGATATCTCACTCGTGTTCCTCTCCATCCAATGGCAACAGCCTCCAGGTCTCTAACCGAGAAAGTATTCGCACTGTCCTACGATATGTGCCCTATTACGATCGCTGAAGATTCTCGCCGGCAATCTTCTTCATCTTCTCCGAATCATCTTCGAAAGCAAAAAAGGCGATTTCTCTTCACGCTTCCGATTCTTTTTCTACCTCACCGTATTAATTTTTTTGGCATTCCTTTGCTTAATGGTTCCACGAATTGATTCGATAACTTGTCTTTCAATCCATTTTGTTGATTTTGGGATCTTATGTATGAAGATTTGTTTATTTATTAAAAATGTACCAGATTTGTTCCTTTGTTACTGGTTGCGAGGATTAAATGGAAGAGCATAAGCACGTAAGGCCTTTTCCGGGTTGCATGAAAGGCCTGGTGCACTTTCTCGATCTGCATCACCATCTTCATCTCAGAAAGATGAAGATGCTATAGAAAGCATGGCTAGGGAAAGCGTGCCGTTAGTAAGTTTATTTTTTGGTCTATAATGTCTTATTGAAGATGACATAGTCATGACATTTCAAATTTAACTTTCAATTTGATGATTTTCATCCTAGTGTAGTAATTAAATTTTTTTCTAATTAAAATTTGATTAAGTGCTTAAATTCTTTTTCTACTTCAAATCAATTAAGCATCTTTCAACTATAAAAAAATTGGGTTACAATCATAAAGCCTATTTGAAAGGTTTTTGATAGGGCTGCAAAACAGCCGAAAAGGTATGGCTTATTCGAGTTCAAGCTGCTCATTATTGAGCTCGAGCTCGATTCAAGTTTTAGGATGGTGTTCAAGCTTCGCTTAAAAAAAATCTTGTTCGAGCTCAAATTGAGCTTGTCGAGCTTCGGTTGAGCTTATCGCTCGTAACAAGTAACTCTTTTAATGAAATAAATGAGCCTTAATCGAGCCTTAATCGAGCTTGTTCTGTGCAATTGTGAGAAATATAAATGATAATCTTTTATGAACAAACTTTAATCGATAATTGAGCTCTTTAATGCTTCGTTTCACGAAACTTTAAATGATATGGTTTAACATATAAAAGAACCGAACAACAAAGTGCTGTTTCATTTAGAAGTATTTAATAAAAAGTGTTTAAGCTTGTTCGATTAGTTAATCGAACGAACATGAATGAGCTATAATTAAGCCGAGTCACGAGTAGCTTGTTGAACACTTGGTTCATTTGCAGCCCTAGTTTTTGAAACTCTTTTACTTGTTGCAGAAATTCATATTGTACTATTATATATGAAATTAAGTTGTTAAACAACAAAAAATGTGTCTATTTATAATATCTGAACGAAAAAATAATCTGAATATGAGTGACATTTACATAGCTTAGCTTGCATAATTTTTTTGAAAGTATGATATCGGAAAATTGTCGTGGTTCCTTTATTCACTTGCAAAACAATCACTGTGCATTTTTTAAAAACCCATATACAGATAAGCTTTGGAGATTTATGCGATGCATTTCAAACAGGCTAATTAACATTGCTCAAGCTTTTCCATGTGCTTATGCTTATGTAGGAAAAAAAGAACCTAAAACAGATCCAGATGCTCCTTCAATTGGCCATCAGTATGTTTGTTTTGAAGATACCAGCTTCGGGGTGAGTTTGATTGTATAGAGTACAAATAGAAGAATAACTTCTTCATTAAATTGGTCCGCCATTACTTCTCCTTGATTCAAGCTTCTCTGCTTTTATTTCTTATCCCTGTTTAGCTCTAACAGATTAAATGTGAACCTTTCAGGAGGAAGACAAAGTCAACATCAGAAATCATCAAATGAAATCGTCAATGAGAATATTTATTCCCAAATGGGGTTAAGAGATAACAAGAAAAGAAAAGTTCCTCCGCCTGCTTCCAGGCTGCTTTGAACTTTCTCTATTCACCATTGGAGGGAGGATCATGTGGATAATATGAATTTTGCGGTAGAAACTTTAGTCATTGAGCAAAATGTAGATGTGAACAAAGCTTCTTCAAGCAATGAGCGACTATACATACTGTCCAGCAGTTTTGATGAACACATTTACGACAAACAATGTGATGGCAATATGGCTTACAGTATAAGTGGTTCTTCAGGTCCAAGCCCATCTGATGAGCTCAAAAACATTTTACAGATGAATCAACTGCATCAAAGCAGTATTTTGAATGAAGCCGAGGTCAGTTCTTTTGCACAGAAAGATACAAATGCCAAGGAACAGCAGGAAGATGTTATCTTATATCCATCAAAAGAATTTCTAGCTATGATGAAGCTATTTAATGGAAACACATAGTTAATGCGAAATATTCTTGATGATCCAAGCTTTATTTTTGCTCATTGTCTTCAAGCTAAACAAGCTTCCAATACAGAGTTAACAAGGGGTTATTCATTCCAAGCACCATGGCAGCTAGAAAGGAAAAATGATGGGCAGTTTGGAATCAAGCAAAAAACATTCGAGAATGAATCTCTTGTCAAACAGAATAATAAGTTTCTTTCAGAAGATTTACCTACATATACTGATAAGATTGAAGAAGATGCTCCAAAGGAAGAAATGGTGGATGGTGATGAGGAAAGTACTCCAAAACATACAGAGACAAATACTGGTTCTGCGATGGTAGCTCCATGGAGTACATTTCAAAATGTGAGGATTAATCCTCCCAATTCTAATCGATTTATGACCATGGAACATAACAAAAAAGAGCACCATCGCATCTTCATGGACGGAATTCTTCATAAAATCCCCTTTGTAGAAAGGTGATGGAAGCCATGAAGAGAAGCAAGTCTGGTTGGTGGGATGGATCTAATATTAAAACCTGATGGAGAAGGCTCGATACATTCTAGTTGGAACAAGAATAACAAACATGTCAATAAAAGTATCCAAAGATCTCAATCTCTTAATGACTCCTTGGACAAGTATTGTCATTTATATGAATCTCTAGCAAAAGAAGAATTCAAAAGACTTCCTAAAAGAGTGAAGGTAAAATCCTTTGGAAGATTATTCTCTCTTCCAGAAATCAAATATTGTCCTTCAAGCAAAAAAAATTCATAGTGACTCCTTTTCATCTCCTAAGAATTTAACCGCTTCACATATGGAGAAAATACTTGAAAAAGAAGAATCAAAGGAATCTACCACAAAAGTAAGTTCAAAACGGATGGTGATTGATTGTGAGAATATTCCTCTTCGAAGTAATGAAAATGAACAAAGTGAATCTTGCCAAATACCGAAAAATTTGACTGAAGATGGTTTAACAATACAACACAGATCTATTACTCTGCAAGGAGAAAAGCTACTGGATGAAGCATATGTAGTATCTGCTACAAGGTCACTTGCTCGAGGTGATATTTCTGTTGGTTAGTCTTACTGTTGTCCATTAGTATAGATGTTGAGTTTGTTATGATGCAAAATATTCTATATATTAAACAGAACAGCTGTGATATAAGATGTTCTAATTTGCTTTTTTCTTCTCCTCTTTATTGTTTCATATACTTTAGTAGCTTTAATGATGTTTTAAACATAGTTCGTACAAACATTTAAATTGTAACATTTATCTTTTTCAGTCAAGACTCCTTTGCTATAAAACATGAAATCTAAATAGGTTGTTGTATAGATTTCAACTTTGCATGAAAATGTATATAATTGCAACATTCTGTGAGCAATTTCTCATCATTTTTTGTGGACCTAATCTTGACAGATTTAGAATACAAATATCTATATCCGGTCACTGTTATCTTCTTGATATCAGTGCTGTTGATGGACTTGAAAGTAATGAAAGAGATTTTGCAAAACCAAAATCTTCTCCAGATATTGATTGCTCTGACTCTTTACATCTTCAAATGGACCAGAAAGAAGAAGCTAACTTCAATTTTGTTAGAGAGATGCTGAAAAGATATGGATTTAGTGGCAGTGAGTTTCTTGAACCAATGGATCTCTTACTCTTTAACGAAGCTGAAGATTTATCTTATGAACTTGACGTTTCTGAAGATGAACATGATATCTTACTGGAACATCAGCTTTTGTTTGATCTGATAAATGAAGCTTTGGTGGAAACATACGTGAAATTTTTTGCTTCTTTCTTTCCCTGGCTTTCTTGCCTCAGTACCAACACTAGACCAATGCCTATGGGAAGCCATATTATGGAAGATCAGAAAGATCAACCTCAGCTGGGCATAACTTTAGAAGACACTGTGTCTCGAAATTTTACAAAGAATGATGGATGGATGAATATACAATTTGATATTGAGGATGTTGTCTGTGAGCTAGAAAGTCTATTACTGGATACTTTGTTAGATGATGCTGTACTTTAGCTTTCTCTCATGCCTGCTTGCAATCCTATCTCTTGCAGTTTGCTTTATAAGTCTGTACATCCCTGTCTTGACTAACAATTTAGTTAACTTTCATCAAGTCTCTGATCTCTGCACTGCGAGTTATATCCTTGTAATTATCAGTAAATAAGTGATTTTGTCACTCTTTAATAAATTCTTTTGCCCAATACTTAAGAAAAAAAATAAAATATTGAAAAGAAGTAATTGATGTAATAAATTTATCCACTTTCAAAAAAGTTGTTGATTCCTCCCCTGACCACTTGTTGGAATAACTTTTCTTATTTATGATCTGATTTTGTGGAGGGGTGATAATTAGATGTGTGGTGGCACTATGGAGTATATCTATTGAAATACTTTTTAATTTATGCCCATGCAACAAACAAGTAAAATGAACCAATTAAATGATCACACACAAGTAGAAGTGCATAGATGTCAAAGTTTAAATTTTGATTTTTTTTTTAATAAGTTATCTAGCTTCTTATAAGATAATGTTGACCTCTAAATATGTTTCATAAATAAAACCAAACATATTTGATGAAATACACTAATATCAAGTATAATGTCAAGCAAATCGGAGTGTTAGTACACCAATCACAATTGAAATCGATCAAAACCCTCTCGATTCGAAATTTTTGATTGTATAAGTGCATTTAAGATATCAAAATTAATCAAGTAAAATTTATTGAATCAATTAATTGATCAAAATAAATTTTTAATGTAATGCAATGCATCTAAATTAAACGATGGCGATATTCATTCATGAAATTAACTGCGTCATTGTTGCCAAAACGTCGAAATTTATCAAATGATATCTTCCTTGATCAATTCAAAGTTCTGCGTAACGTGAACAATTTGAATGTATTTAAATTTTGATCGTGAAGTTTTTTAATTGATATATGACTGCAAAACCGGCGTGTTCGCATTCGAGCAAATTCAAGATCTCGTATTATATGAATTCATTGTAAAAAAAAATTATCAAAATTCTCACGAGTTTCAAGATCTAGGTGCACATCCTGAGGTTGCATAACCCGAATGCACAAGATCAAATGTTTTCTTCCTAAATTATGAGATTTTGGCTCTAGTTATAATGATTTTATTATTATTACTGAATGGAATAATAATAATAATAATAAATCAAATTCATTAGCTGCTTAAAACCTATCCTCATAATCAGCCTCTTCATTAGCCCTAAGCTGCCTCCCAAACCTCCAATTAAAACAGTTGCCCAACACATATCATTGGACGCCACCTACTCACCCAATTACTTCAGCAGCCCAATGCAACCTGATGGCAGCCACCCAGTAGACCAATCAATGGGATAGCAATCGGCCCTAAGCCGACACTATCCCCATTCATTCGAATCCCATCCCTCCCCATAGCAGAAAACCGAATGACTCTCCTTCCCATTCTCTGGCTCGTTCTCTCCTGGCTCGAGCAGCAGCCGAGTAACCGAGCAAGATCTCTCCGCCCAGTCGAACGACTAGGCCAAACGGACTCTCCCGTCCGTTCCTTCCTCCCAGCCACACGAGCCAAGGCCAGTCGAGCTCCCTTCCTCCCGGGTTCGTCCGTCTCTCTCTCGGTCGAAACCAAGGGAATCTCCCTCCTCGACGTGGTCGCTGCTCCTTGCTGGACGCACGAGCTGAGCAGTCCCTCCGTCCCTTCTCTGTAGCAACCGAGCGGCAAGTCCTAGCCGACCAAGCTCTTTTCTCCTTTCTCCTTCCAACCGAATTTCCAGGTTGTTTCTATTCAACCCTATGTTCCCTGCTGTTAAATGAGTTCGGTGAGATTTTTTTCTTTCATATATATGTTGTGTTTGGGCTGTTCTTTTATGCAATTGCAATAGGAGGGGGAGGTATTGTTTAATATAACATAGCTCAAGTTGCTTTGCTTTTGTCACTAAGCATTAACTTATACTTCTCTATGGTGCATCTATTTGAGTTATCAAATAAATGAGAAATGAAAAATCAATAGGATTGTGATATTTCATAAGGATTATCTTGCTTTGTTTTACCTCTTTCCATTGTTTGATTACTTGCAATCATAAAAGTGATTATCTTGTTTAAACAAGATTTCAGATTTTCTGGATTTATCAAACTTAATGTGATTGTTTATTGTATATGGCTTAAATTTCATTTGACTATTATGTTGAAGGAAGAGGATGGAAAACATGGATTTGGTTTGCTAACATTATTATTATTTTTCCTCATTATCGTTATCATCAAGTTAATGGGCTTTTGAAGTATAATATGAAATGAGGTTTCATTTGCATAGAATCTAAATGTCATCATCCTTTGTTGCTTGAATGAATAATTTGGCAAAGTTTAGAATAACTATTTGTTGTCTTGCTTGACTAATTTTTGTTTGAACTCTGCTACTATCGTGGAATTAAATAAAAAAATGAATGTATGAAGCTTAGCATCAATTTAAAGCTCTTTTTTTGTTGGTTGAAATTTGTTTTGTTCTATTTTGTGAGTTAATTGAATAAGATCTTCTTATATTTTCTATCAAATTGCCATCTTGCTATCCACAATATTAGTCCATGAGGTCATTGAAATCTAGATGTTTATTGCCTATTCTTACTTTTGAATGGACATGAAGTGAGATATAATAGGATTTTTCAGATTGTTTTGAGTTTTCACATCGTTATTTTCTGAAGTATGGTGTGGTTACTAACAAGCTATTTCATGTGCTTGGATTAAGAGATTTTATATTCATATGACCAATTAATCAAATCTTTTTTAGAAGTCTAACTTTTGGCATGAAGGCCAAAAGACAATTAAAGTTTTTGATTTATTCGTTGAATTGATGAGGGCAATAGCATCCTAAGGTTGAATAAGGAAGTGGGATGTGATCAGATTTTCAGGTTCTTGGATCTTCACTTTGTCATTTTTTTAAAGACTGATTTGGCTATTGACTTTTTGTTTCATTTGGTTGGATTTGAAAAGGTAGATTGGGGTTTTAGCTTCATTCTTACTCTCTTTATTATCGTTATTACCAAATTAATATGCTTTTGAAATAAAAAAAGTAATCTCATTTGCATGCAATCTATGGTGATATTTCTTTAGTAGCCTAAGTTGAGTAACATAACATGTCCTATTGAAATGAAAAGAAGAAGGTTCAGATTTATGTTTGTCAAATGAAATTGTCTGTTTTTATTTTATGTAAATTAAGCCCTACTTACAAATAATTATCATGTTAAAAGAAAAGATGAATGAGGCAAAACATGATTTAAACTATTCTCCTTTCTATCATAACTTTTATTAAATGTTGAAGCTTGCACTGACATGAGAGTGTTGGGAATTGGAGATGTATGATATCCAAAGTTTTTTGTGATTATTTGTTAGCAAAAGATGAAATATATGCATACATCTTGACATTTAATTGCTATTTTACTTGTGGATTTTGAGAAAGATATTTCCTTCTTTATATTCAATGTAAGAAGGATGAATCAGTGCTCACATGTGATCGAAAGCTTATGTTATAGTTTGCTATTTGAATATTTCAAAAGTAAAATTCAGCTGAAATGGTGATGAAAATCATGTTATAACAAAGGGGTTTCAATTAGATTTTAATTTTATGCACATGTAAATATAAATTTGTGAAATTTGTTTCAAATTAAGTACTTGTGCACATTGTTCTAATGTGGTAAAAAAATCTGTTTCAAAATAAGTACTCGTTCTCATTATTTCAATGTGACGAGAAAACTTTTTATGATATAAGTATTTGTACATGTTGTTTCAACATGGTAAGAAAATATGCTTCAAATTAAGTACTTGTACGCATTGTTCCAATGCAATAAAGAAATGCTATGCCACACAGGTAAAATTTGAAAATCCATGCATGACTTTCTTGTCGTTGTGGGTAAATAATATTTTTGGATATTGTCCCACAGCAGACACTACCACGAAATCTTTCTTGGCGAACGCTAGTCTCAGTAGCCCACGAGGGGGATGATCGAGATTGCAAATTTTTAAATCAAATCTATAAAGAACTTGAATTTGATATGATTTAAATTGTACTTTTAAACTTAACATTTCATGAAAGAGAAGTGAATCAAAACTCAAACTATTCATGAAAAATATTGATCAATTGATTCAATTATAAATGTTTAAGTTGAATGAAATCTAAATCATAGAAGATTTAATAATTTGTTCACAAGCTGAAGCTATGATTTGATATCTTAATAATGAACATGATTGGATATTTTTAATTACTATTTAAATTATAATATGTACTTCATTGAATGACTTGAAAGGGGCTTAAGGGAAGCTTGAACCATAAGCTTCAATGAATTTAAGTTTGATGACAAATGCACTCGGCAATTTTACATTTAAGCTTGTTACTTTATAGTTTATGTAATTGTCCAAATGAGCTAAACTTTTGCATCCATTATAGTTTCATATGAATCTATTGCTTTGGGCTTCATGCCAAGTATTTAATGGAATGACTCATAACATATAATTAAAATATTACTACATTCCATTCAAATTGAATAGGCATATGAAAATTCAAATTAAATGGATCTCATGCTTACTTCACAGGGTAATATTTTGCTTAATCGTTCGATTCATATAAACTTTTTTAAAAAGCAAAGCTCATGTTAGAATAGATTTACACTTGATTCATGACAAGTGTTGAAAAAAATCAAGCTTGTATTTCATCCAGAATAGATACACACTTGATTTATGACAAGTGTTTGAAAGAACTAAACTTATATTAATTAGAACGGATACTCACTTCGTTTATAGCAAGCCTTTGAGAAAACAAAACTCAAACTTCATATAACAGGTTTTCACTTGACTTATAGCAAGTGTTTGAATGAGTCAAAATTCTCATATTTTATAAGACAAAATTACACTTGATCATTTGGGTATCAAACAATCATGCTTGTAATTTGACATGTTTGTCATATCAAACATAACTACTTCAACTTAGACATTTTAATGCATATACATTATTTTAAAAGAATAAATACTTGTATGTATGTTGAAGTATTCGCTTGATCAAATACTTAGGAAAATATGTAAGTCGTGTGGCAAAATGAATGAATAGATACATACAATCATTCCAAATCACAATCATCACGGGCCCGACACATGTGTCAAAATCCAAACTTAGTGTTGAGAAGGCTGCGGTCAAACCCCGTGGTTCTTAAGATTGGGTTAACAATAAAATTTAAAATCAATATAGTAATGATAAAATTTGAGAAGTTAATTATATATAATTAAAAAATGATAAATCCATCGATATAACTTTTCAAGTTCAAACTCGGTGAAAATCTTAAACCCAATCCTATGCTCGTTAGAGTTGATAAGGTTTGGAGGGCGATATATTTGCGTGAATCTAGATCCTCTCAGAAAAAAGGGTAGAGTTGACAAGTCACTATTGATGGGGGTGTTTATTGAATATTTCAACTCGAGGGATTTCCATAATCAAAATTAATTTAAAGTATAATGTCAGATCATGATATGTTAAATTTAAATAAATAATGAAATGATTATGTATTTAAATAAAAATATTAATTAAATAAAATAAATTATTTAAATTTAAAGTTAAAATCATCCACCATCCAATCGTTTGTTGGGTTGATAAATTAAAAAAATTTTGCTCACAAAGATAATCAAATCAAATACAAAACTATTTTCACATTTAAATAATCTTAAGCTAAAGGATGGCTTGTCCTCTCTCCATGTTGTTTTGTGAAAATGACACATAAATGACGGTTATGATTAGAGCCATTTGATCGGATTTGTTGTAAATGACACCACTAAATTACGGCCAAAGTAACTGTATTTTTTCCAATAGTTTTGTTCTTTTGTGGACTATAGATTTGATTTGGAAAAAAATCATTAGTTAAGTGTTGATTTATATTTGTCTTAGACAAACTCCTCCCTAGACTCAGACCAACCAAACAACTCCTTAATCTCAAATTTATAGTTCACAGATTATTGTTTTTTACCGCCAATACAAACAATCTGAAATTCTAAAAATGAACCTCGATCGGTTTTTCGCTCATATCTCACTCATTCCTTATCCAAATTGGATGAAATAGGCATCATTGGAAATCTAACAAACTTCTCTACAAGTTTTGCATTTAGCGATTCATCGACTAGCCTTAATCGAAAGTCTCTCTCAATATTAGGAGGGATAATTAACTATAAGTGCTTGTGCTTATAGGAAACCTAGAACCAGATCTAAAGTCCTCACAAAATGAGGCAAAATCTCTGGGTAGTGTCTTCTCTACTATTTCATTTGTCTTCTGAAAATTTGGCCGACATCTAATCCACTCTCTTCACGCGAGAGGTCGGTGGTGAATTTTCAGAGCCCACAAATAATTGGTATTGAAACTATTAGATTCATGATATTTGATGGAGCCATAAGGCTACTGGGTGATGTGAGATATATCTTTAATTTAAAGACAGATTTAATTTCTTTAAGAAATCATGTTGCTAAAGAGTACAAGTACTCTGACACAGATAGAGTTTTGAATGCTGGTAGATGTGCATTTATTATGATGAAGGGATTGAAGATAGTTGCTAGATTATATATTTTATAGGATTTTGTGTTTGTGAATGATGCAATAACTGCTCCTACTCCTATATTGGAGGACAAAATAATTAAAATTTGGCACATGCATCTTAGATATATGAGTAAAAAGTGGATGATTGAATTAAATAGAAGAGAACTTTTTAATGGCTAAAGCATCACTAAATTGAATCTTTGTGAGCACTATATATTTGATAAATAGAAAAGAGTTTTGTACATGTATCCATGGTATTGAGGGAACACTTGGCTACATACATTCTAATTCTGGGAACCATCCATAATATTATCCAATGATGGTACCACATATATATTGTCAATTATTGATGGTTCTCTAAAAAAAATTTGTATGTTGTTCGTGAATTAAAAGAGTGATGCATTTGTTACTTTTAAGATTTAGATGATTATGATTGAGAAGTAGATTGAGAGGTAGATTAAACAACTATATATATTTGAGTTTTATTTATGAGAACTTTTTTTTTGTAAATCAAAAGTAAATTCGAGGGACTTAACAGTCTAAGAAACTCTACAACAAAATGATATGGTAGAGAGAATGAATAGAGTAATAATATAGAAGGTGTATTGTATACTCTTAAATGCTAGACTACTTAAGTCATTATAGGTTGAAATTGCTTCTATAACCTCTTACTTGGTGAGTCGCTCTCTTCAATTGCTATTGACAAGAAGATTCTATAGGAAGTTTGTCAGATAAATCTTTAGATTACTCTAAATTAAACATTTTTTATTGTCCCACTTATGCTCGTACTGATAATGAGAAATTAGAGTCTAGATCTATGCAGTGTGTATTTTTTTATTATAAGGCTAGAGTTAATGATTATAAGTTATAGTGCCTTGAAATTAAGAAAGTGATAATTAGTAATGATGTTGTGTTTGATGATATTGCCATTTTATGCAATACTTGCTATAAGGTCTAATAATATTGACTAGGAGGAGATATCTAGCAAATAGGCGAAGGTTTAGATTGAGGTTAGTATTTTTCCTATCAATTTTAGTGGAGCTATGATGATATTATTTTCTCATTGTTATTAGTACAACCACTATAGCATTCTACCACTAAGGATGGGCCAAGGAGAGAAATCAAGCCATTATAAGGATATGGTGAGACTAATTTGGCTATTTATGCCTTAAGTGTGGCAAGTGATACTAAGTGTAGCAAAGAACCTTCTAAACATGCATATGTAGTTAATTCATTTAATTATGGTTAGTGGATGGTTGTTATGCAAGAGGAGATCAAATCTCTATGTGAGAATAACACATGGGATTTAATAAAATTATCTTGAGGAAGAAAGTTGTCCACTACAAGTGGGTGTTTAAGAGAAAAGAAGGTGCACCAAGAGTTGATGACCCTAGATACAAAGCTAAACAAGTGGTAAATAGATTTTGTCAGATTCTAGGTGTGAACTTTACAAATGTGTTATCTTTAGTGGTTAAGCAGAGCTTAATATAAGTTTTACTTAATATTGTGATTATATATGGTCTTGAGCTTAGTCAAATAGATGTAAAGATTACATTTTTGTATGGAGAGCTTTAGGTTATATCTATGAACAATCCAAAGGATTTATGATTACAAAGAAAGTTATGTTTGCTTGTTAAAGAATTTTGCTTATGATTTGAAAGTCTCATAGATAGTGGTATAAAAGATTTGACTCATTTATGTTTGCTCGTGAGTTTAAGAGAAGTAACTATGATAATTGTGTTTAATATAAGAGAAATGATGCTGAGTTATTACCTTGCTCTTGTATATTGATGATATATTGATAGTTACTAAGAATAAAAATGAAATCAAGAAAGTGAAGGCTTAACATTGTAGTGAGTTTGAGATGAAGGATTTAAGAACTGTAAAGAAGATCCTTAGTATGAAGATTCAGAGAGAAAAAAATTATTTTTTAGTAAAAAATGGTATATTAAGAATGTAATAAATAAATTTAATATGAATGATGCCAAACCTATTAACTCTCTATTAGCTAAGCATTACACATCCTAATCAGCATTATGTGCATAGTTAGATAATGAGATTGAGTATACATCTCAAGTTTTATACATAATACATTATGTATGCCATGGTATTATCTCACCTAAACTTATCATAATAAATTAATGCAGTTAATAAATACATGATAAATCTTGGTAAAAGCATTAGAAAGTAGTCTAGTGGATTCTTAGATATTATGTGGAATTAAAGATGTTTGTTTGCAATTTGAAAGGACTACAAATAGAGTCATTGGATATATTGATTCATACTTTGTTGGTGATATTGATAAGAGGAGATTGGTCATAGGATATGTCTTTAACATTTGTAGCTGAGCTTTTAGTTGTAAGGCTGCTTTGTAGTCTATGTTGACATTTTTTATAGTTGAAGTTGCATATATGATTATAATTGAATGTAAGAAAGTTATTTGGCTGAAATGTTTATTTGGAGAGCTTAGCGAAGACTAAAAGATCACCATTGTGATGTGTGATAGTCACTGTGCTATTTATCTTACTAAAGAATAAATATTTTATTAAAAATCAAAGCACATTGATGTTTGTTATCATCGTATACATGGAGATATTGCTTGTGAATCACCCATAATAATCTTGTTGATATGATGATCAAATCATTACTTATTGTCAAGTTTGAGTATTGCTTTAACTTGGTCCGTATTCATTGTAATCCTTAATATATTTTGAAAGAGTCAGAGAATATTTTAATAAAGACTGTAGATTTATTCTATTATTTTATTTCTTCTAAAAATTCATGTTAATGTGGAGTTGGTTGAAATTTATGACTCAAATTCTTTTGGGCTTGGATTATGGTGTTCACTTGCCTTAGTAAAAAAAATTATAGCACAAGGATTAATAAAGTAAATTAGATCTCCTCTCTCACAAAAGGTTGTTTGGTTGGATGTTTCGAAAAAAAATTTTGTTTTAAGAATTTAGAATAACTCAAATATAGTGTATTTTGTATAATTTGAATTGTTTGATTTGTTGTAAGATAAAAATAATAAAAATATTTTCTTATGTAAATAAAAACTTAGAACTCCATATTTAGAACCTAGATTTGTAGAGAAAGATAAAGGTGGAGTCAAAATCGAAGGGGATAGGGAACGTGTCACCATGGGGAAATTGGTGAAATTTGGAGTTGGAAGATGGTACCAAACTTGAAAGGGATAAGGTATGCATCAATGGAGTATGAACAATACTTTTTTTTTTCTAAATAATAAAATTATATTTTTTTCTATGAACTTTCAATTTAATAATTGAATAATAATAATAATATTATTTTTATTGATAGACATTTGATGAACATGCAATTTAAATACTCTTTTTTTTTGGGGAATCCCATATAGGGGAATTTTATTGCTCAAAGAAAAAGGGTTACAAGATCCTTAAGAGAGGATAAATTCAGAGTCTACCGCTCAAAGAACTACAATTATCCTAAAGAGTAAATCTCCTGTCTAAGTACAACCCACACAGCAAAAGAAAGGACAATACCCAAAAGACACAAAAGAGCAAACCACAATGCTCGCCAACAGCAGTAGATGATGAATGAAGAAGAGTTTACGTCCAAAGGAAATGCCTGCTTGATACTTGCATGAAAAGAAAAAAGACTTTGCAAACAACTAGGCGAACAGTTAGCACCAATAAAATAGGAGTTAAGTCTAGTAGTAAACATAAGGTTGGAAATTAGAGAGAGCTCCAAAAACTTCACACCAACTTAGGACAGCCACATACATGTGCATCCAGTAGTAAAGGAGGGATGCAACACATATGCTACTGCCACCCAAAGAAGGGAAGTAATCCGCCACCCATCACAGAAAACAAACTTGTGAAAATAGTGTAACCATAGGGAAATCATGTAGCCCAACAAAAAAGTATAACCAATGAAACGAAATCCGACCACGTCTCAATGAATGAAGTAAATCCGCATTCCTTTATCAACAGTAGAGCCCATATAGTGCCAACAGCTATCAAATAAGCAATCTACACTAATCCACCCAAGTTCCATAATACAATTAGATTGTAACGAGCTCAGCAAGATGGGAAATATCATCCAGTTCTAAAGAAGCTTAAATAAATACCAACATATATAAATAGGTCCAGGAGAAATAACATAACACAATAAGTGGATATATCCATATAATAAGTCCAAGAAGGCATGATAATATAATGACTAAAAAGTCCAATAACCCGATGTAACACACTTTGGCCCTTCATGCCTAAACTGTTAATTAAGATTAGGATTATGTCTAATTTAAAAATAACCCTTTTTTCTAATTTTTTTTTACTGTGCTTTCTTCCAAACCGAGAAAAAAGAATAGAGAATCTCTCTCTCACTATCTCTCCCTCTCTCCATTAGCTCATAAGTGTGGTATGAAATCTTTAGCACTAACGATATAGCCTCTTACACAAAGACTATGTTAGATTTTCAACTAATTTGACTACAAGAAAGTGAACTTATTAAAATAATAGTTTTGGCTTTAATGTTTGATTTTTAAAATCATAATTGTGATTTTATAATTTTTAATATAAAAAATTATAAAATATAAGAAATTGCACATATCTTTGCATATCCTTTCAATTATTGAAGCCGTCTTTAGAAAAATATAAGTTTCTTCACCTCATAAGTTTATTCTCATAATCTATGTCTATGATAATAATTTATTTTTCTGACTTAATTATGATTTATTAGTGAAGTGGACTAAGTCAGAAGAAGGAAGAAAATAACATTTTATTAATGAAAAAAGTTATCCTATTTCATAATCTTTTAGATCTCTCTCTCTCAAGAGATTTAGGATGTTTTAAACATAAATATATTTTAGAGTTCAAAATAAATTTAATATAGTATATATATATATATATATATATATATATATATATATATATATATATATATATATATATTGAAAATAAATACATTTTTTAAATTTAAATATAACTTATTATGAATATTTTGAGTTTGGTTTCTTTTTAGAAAAAATAGTAAATTAATTTCTGATATT
This sequence comes from Cymbidium sinense, assembly GCA_021442155.1. Lineage (NCBI taxonomy): Eukaryota > Viridiplantae > Streptophyta > Magnoliopsida > Asparagales > Orchidaceae > Cymbidium > Cymbidium sinense. The sequence goes on from CM038215.1 coordinate 264,490,068, forward strand.
TGTTTGATTATAAAATAAATAAAAAAATACTTAAAGAGAGAAAATCAAATAAAAAATAAAAACTCAAAATTACTTCTAGGAGCAGTCAGCAGATCAGCTCATGGCTCAAGGAAGTATATGTACTCTTCCAAAACAAATGTGTTGTAGACTGTGATGAAGCTATTCTTGAAATAGAAAAATGGCCTGCATTTCGACTTCTAGGCTTCTACGTTTGCTCCCGTGTCCCATTTAAAGTCTATCATATTTGGCAGCAACATTATTAGACCAATAAAGCAACTAAGGATATGAAATTGCTTCCATCTTGAAGAGCTTTATGGGCTATATAGCCTCACCTCTCTGCAACATCTAGATATAAGCAATTGTCTAAATCTCTGGTGTCTGTGCCATCCCAAAAGCCTTCAATCTTTCCAGAAGCATATTTCAATTGGCTTTGCCGATAAGAAAATGATGGACACTAACTGTAACAATGAAGAAAACCTGATGCACAATGATACTTGGCCCTCTTCAAGTTTCTCAATCTGTTTCTTGAAAATAAGCAAATGCCCTAAGCTCTATCTCGACAATGAATTGCTACAATATATGACTTCCTAGTTGAAATCCATGCATGCCCACAACTACAAGAATGGTGTCAAAAATATCATATTACCTATTTTTAGGCGATCCTTTTATCATTTTTAACAACATTTAATTCTGTTAAAAAAAAAACTCAGTTTATGGCCTCTTTCAAGTAAAAAATAAATGAGATATCTAATCTGTCATCCTCGATAAACCTGAGATGCTACATATGTCTCAACTGAAATTATCTTATTGATATCTCAAGCACTTGTTAATTACCGAATTGTGGAGCTTAGCCGTCGAATTCACCATCCTATTTATCATTATTACTGTCCTTTTTAGTACAAATCACAATTATGAAAATCTCTTTATATATATATATATATATATATATATATATATATATATATATATATATATATATATATATATATATATATATATATATATATATATATATATATAACGTGATTTACTTAATATATACTTAGATCATGTATATATATGAACGCATTATTCAACTCATATGTCATATATATATTAAATGTTAACTTTAAAAGTATATTAAATAAGTATTTTAAGTAAGAAGTCTTTTCACTTTTTATTTTAAATATGTTACATCAATAATTTAATAACATCTTAAATTAATTTTTTTTGCACTAATTTTTTTCTTATTTTTTATAAAATATATATTTTTTATTTTATTACAAAAAATAGTTTAAGATATTTAATAAATCTAATTATTTTTATGAACATATCAAATGAGTTTATATTTGTATTAATTTAGTACACATTTATTTAAGTTGTGTAATTATTTTAGAATATTTAAATATTTTAAAGATATAATATTATAACTTTGCATTTAATGATTGTATGTATCTTATTTTCATAGTAATATCATAGGATGTCACTTTAACGACTTGAACGAGAGATAGCTTAATGTGATTTATTTTTATTCATCCAAGAAAAGTTATGAGTAAATATATTATTATTTATTTTTAATAATGAGAATAAATTATAAAATGAAATATAAATTTAGCTGTAATTAATGTATACATCGAGATTTAATTGGTGCTTAATTTTAATCAATTTGCCTAATTCATAATTGGATTGGATTGTCAACTGCTACGTGTTGACATAAAGTCAATCACTAAAAATGATTGGTTGGGGTAAGAGTCTCACATAGCGTCAAGTTGCTATTAGACTATTTTATTCATCTCATTGATGAGGACATAGAGGGCTGTCGCATCACGCTATTACTATAATGAATCATTTGAGAACAATTGTCTCAAAAATACTCAAAATATTTAAAATTTATTCTATGCATTTTCAAAATAATATATATTTGAAATAAAAAATTAAAAATATTTTAAAAATATAGCAAATAAAAACTTTTTCAAAATAGAAAATAAAAATAAAAAATCTAATAAAATTGATCTCAAATAAGCCTAAAATATTTGGACTTTGTGTCAAGGTTTTTTTTTAAAAAAAGATCATATTAGCCACTTCATTTGTGAATTGACAATCCAATTGATTCTATATAAGTTCAAAATCATTTCTCATAGAATAGGAAATTGAACCAATGAATTGGATATATATTTATAAAACTTGGCAATGCTAATATTAATCAATTTTGAATTTTGAATTTTAATAAAATATCTAGAAATAAAATATTTAAATTACAATGAAAAAATTATTAAATTTTTATTTTTTTAATTTGAATTTAGAATTATATTTAAAATATTTTAAAATAAAATATCTTAAAATTAAAATATTATATATAAAATAAATAAAATATTATTATTATATTATTTATTAAAATAATTTTAATATCTATTGATTTACTTAATTAAATTATGATTGAATCTGTTGATTCTATATTTTCTTTTTTATTTTAATGTTTGATTTTTAAAATCATAATTGTGATTTTATAATTTTTAATGTGAAAACTTATAAAATTGTGCATGCCTCTTTTAGATCACATGAGTGAGAAATTTCAGAAGAACTTCATTCTCCTTCAATTATTGAAGCTATCCTTAGGGAAATGTATATTTCCTCACCTCGACAATTTTATTCTCATCTAATTTATGCTTATGATAATAATTTATTTTCTTGAATTAAATATGATTATTAGCAAAGTGGATTAAGTGAGTAATATATATCATTAATAATTTATATATATATATATATATATATATATATATATATATATATATATATATATATATATATATATATATATATCAAATTTATTATTAATGATATGACACTTAAAATACTATAAAACGAATCTTGATCAATTGTTGATCAAGTTGAAAATGGTCAGATCAAAATTTAAATCCTCTAAACTTGGGATATCTTAAATTCTAAATATTCAAACAAAGTGTTTATAGTCAAATTGAGGCCTTGACGAGAATCTAACAAGCACAAGATCTCATAATTTGACTGCTTGAGATAAATACTTAAAATTCATCAAATGATCAAAGGAAATTATGTCAAAAGTGCGGATTTGCGTATTTACAGAGATGTCACTCCTCCATTTATAACAGCCTCTCATTCTTCATGAAAGGAGGAGAGAAGAGAGCTCAAAGCTCAAGATCGAAGCATACCACTGAATTCGACCAGCCGGTGCCAACCATGCTAATACCACCGCTAATCCTAAACGTTGATCTCATTTCCATCATCGCACCACTAGAATTGTTACCAACTACATGTGCTTCATATATACAAAGTAATAATCTTTAAGATTTGTACTAAAAGATACAAAAGATTTTATGACTTCTCAAGTTTTTTTCCTCTTTTAAAAATTAGTTTTCTTGTTCACTCTTTAAATACTGTGTGCCGGATTTCACGACAAATAAAAACTTTCACTCGCAACCGGTTTTCAAAACGCAAAAAAATTCCCATTATTTTATTCAATACCAAGTTTCCAACAAGATCAAAACCACCATCGAGTGAAACATTTCTGCTTTTAAAATATTAAGAATGAAGATTCATCAACTGCTCCTTGATTTTGTCAAGGAAACTTTTAATCTCAAAAGATTATCTAAATCAATATATCTAATACATTATCGCTAGAGAAGCAAGTCAATACCACGAAAAAGACCAATTAAGGAGCAACTTTGGCCACAACCACAAACAGATGTTTTGAATTCTTCCATATGTTAACGCCATCATAATACTTTGACAAACAATTATTAAAAATCTCAAATGATAATTGATCTTCCATACAAAGTTAACGTCATCGCAAAGACTCGACAAAACAATTCTATATAGTTAACGCCATCAACATCGACAAACAACCTAAAAAATTTTAATGATTCAATTCGACCTCTTCCATAGCGCCATCTAACTGACAATAATCTTGATATAAAATCCTGCGATTCATTAACCTTCCACAAAAAGCCATCGAGCAAAGACTCATAAACAACCTTGATAAGTCAAAGGTTTGACTATCCTCTTCCACAAAGTTAACGAATGCAACACTCAAAAACAATCTGATGTCAAAATCTCGGATTAATTCAACCTCTTCCACACAAGTTAATGTCATCGTAACACTCGAAACAAGATATTAAATCTCGCATTTAATTGTTTTCCATAAGCATCGCTATTGAGTCATAAACAACTCGATAGATAATCATCATCGTATGCTCATTTTATTACTTTGACATTTATATCTAATTTTCTGCCAAATGCTGCTATATTAAATCAAGAATCATGCTAATATACATCTCTCGACGCTAACACTATCGTATTAATGCTATATTATCGCAATTCTTATTTATACCAATCGCTGGTTATCTCGCTCAAATTGAAATTGTTCTGACCATTTTATTGAACTATCGCTGGCTATACCATATATCTCCACCTTCATACCACTATCATCGCGCCTTTTCCTATTTTAGACGCTTAACTATTCGCCTGGTCTTATCGTTATGTCACCATTTATCGCTAATCAATCAATAATTTATCTAATGCTATGGTTATCCTATCGCCATAGATGCCACCTAATTGGTTTGAGATCTTCGGTCATCTAAGTGCCATTGATGCTAATTTTCAGGAATGGAGTCTCACAGAGATTTGCCTTGATTCCTAAAGAATATATTTCTTTTGAAATGAGTTCGCCAGATAACTACCTTATCGCCCAACCCGGTACCGAAGGCTGACGCTTTTAAAATCGGGCCTCGCCAGATGAATCATCGCCTCAACAACCTCCTCTTAAGAAGAAGAGGGACACTCAAGCATATGAAAAGTGTGTTTTCTCCCTTGTCTCTGTTTTAAGATATAGGGCAAAAGGTCAAAATCTAAACCGCTAAAACTATTAACAAACAAATAAAACCAAAATGGACAAAATCCTCATAATGATAAAAAGATTGGTCCGCTTTAGCCATTGCATTGTTCATGCTAAAGGATTTGATTATTCACGGCCATTTATTCATTACCATCTCATCAAACCTAATAAAGACATGGGAGAGCTAAAACAAGAACGCTAGAATCGCCTAATGGGTCCATAGTTTCAAATCTCCGCATTCATATACATCCGCCGCTCATGCTTGTGATCATAATCTTGTGCTCTAATGAAGATCGTTTCTCTTAAAAATTAACTCCAAATTTCATCAAGAAGATTTTCAATTATTTGATATATATTTTAGATGATTTAATATATCCAAAATAAACCATATAACACTTAAAATACTACTAATAAACAATCTGACAAAAATTAAAGCGATCCAAGTTGAAATGGTCGAGATCAAGACTAAAATATCCTCAAAACTGGGATATCGCTAAATCCCTAAATAGTTCTCAAACATGGAGTTTATATAAAATAATCTTGAGGAAAAACAAGCCCAAGATCTCATAATTCAATTTCGCTTTGAGCATTCAAATACTTAAAATACATCAAATGATCAAAAGAATCATTAGGTATGAAGTGGAGTGGTTCGATTTTATATTTAGACGCCATCCAATCATAAATATCATTCTTCATATGGCAGGAGAGAGGAGACTCTAAAGCTCAAGATCCTTCAGATAATCAAGACCATGATTTATGCCAACCATTGCTTCATTCCATATTGTGAGAAACCAAGACATTGATTGATTGGTTCCATCATCCGCAACTAAGCACCATAACGCACTACATACCAATTCACTTCTCATATACATTAATCCCGATAAGATTTTATACTCTAAAACAGATACATAGAAGATTTTCTTTAAAGCATTTTTTTCTCCCCTTTTCGATATTTCAAAAAATTCCAAAGTTTGTTTCATTTAAATACTACTATTTCACAACAAAGTGAAAGTTTACTCATGAATTTATTTTCTAGCATGCAATAATTAATATTTAAATTGGGATTATTTTAAAAATGGATTAATGCTAATATAATTGTTATTTAGGCACCAAAATATAATTATAAAATTCTAGTAGAAACGGATCACGATCAAATCTGGCGGTTTGTAACGAGAGAGAGAAAGAGAGAGAGAGAAATGACTTTTTTTTTTGGTGGTTTGTAACGGGGAGAGAGAGAGAGAGATTTTATTTTTATTAATTTTAAATAATATAATTATTTAAAGTATATAATTTAAAAATATTTTATAAAATATTTAATAATTAAATATTTATATATTTAGTTATTAATTTTTTTTATTTATATATATAATTAAATATATAATTTAAAAATATTTTAATTATATATATAAAATTTATAAATTTATTTTAATATTTTTATTAATTCATAATTATGTATATATATAATTTTATTAATTTTATTAATAATATATAAAATATTTAAAATATATAAAACAAATAAAGAAAAGAATAAATTATATAAATATTTATAAACTATATAAAAAAGTAATTATATATATATATATAAAGATTTATAAATTATTTAGTTATTTATATGTAAAATATATTTGGTTATATAAAAAAAAATAATTTTTTTATAGAACATTTTAATTTATAATAAAAATAAATAAATATATATATATACATAAAAATACATATATTTTATATATATATATATATATAAATATAATATTTAATATAATATATACATATACATATACATATACATAATATAAGTAACCAAATATTTTAAAAATAAAAATAACCAAATATTATATAATATTAATTTATTTTATTATTTATTTAAAATATATAAGAAATAAAATTTTAAAAACAAATAATAATAATTCTAATATATATATATATATATAATATATATATATATATATATAATAACCATTTATTTATTTATATATTTAAATATTTTTAAATTATTTATATAACTTAAAATATTTATATAATTTTAAACATATAAATAACTAAATAAATTTATAAATATATATATATATATATATATAAAATTTTATTTATATAGTTTATAAAAATATTTATATAATTTATTCTTTTCTTTATTTTATTTATTTATATATTTTAAATATTTATATTATAATTAACAAAAAATTAATAAAAATTATATATTATACAATTATATTAATTAATAAAAAAATATTAAATAATTTATAAATATATATATAATAAAAAAATATTTTAAATTATATATTTAATTATATATATAACAAATAAATTAATAACCAAATATATAATATTTATTATTAAATATTTTATAAAAATATTTTAAATTATATAATTTTAAATAATTATATTATTTAAAAAAATTAATAAAAATAAAATCACTCTCTCTCTCTCTCTTTTGCCGTTAAAAATAAATAAAATAAAATAAAAGGTCTGTCTCCCTCTCTCTCTCTCTCTGCTCTCGAAACAAGCTGTCGTTGTCAAAGTGACTTTGATTAATTATATTTTTTCAAAATAACTAAAATATATTAAACCTATTTTAAAAATAAAAATTAAAATCATTTTAAGAGTAACCCAAATCAGTTAAACAAGAAAGAGAAAAGAGTATTTCTATAGCTAATTACATTAGAGTAATATATTAACATATATAAGTATAAATTTAGTTATCTAAAATATACATACTATATAATAAAACGAAAATAAAGTTTTGTTAAATAAATTAATAACTTTTTTATATCTTTAAATATAGTTTTACCGCTCTGCTCTCCTCTGTTACAGTGCCCATCCGCACCCTCTTCCGTTTCTCTAACCCGAGATTTCTAATCGGAAATTTCACTATATTCCTTTATATTTTAATTTATTTTTACTTACTATTTTATTCTCTTCTCTTCCAGATTTCTCTGTCTCCCACTCTCTCTCTTTCTGAACAAAAAGTAAAAAAAAAAAAAAAAATCTTACCGTGCTTTCCTTCCGAACCTTCGTACATAAAAGAGTATGATATAAAAAAAAAAAGTAAGGTAAATATGGATATAAAAACAAGTTATAATAAATATATTAAATTATACGTAATTAATACAAATTCAATTTAAGTAATATTAATTACCTTATTGACAGCCTGAATTAATTATGATTATTGAGAAATAAAATTATGATATTAAACTCATTTATATACTTTATCTAAAAAATTAAATATAAATTTAGGTTTATGATTAAAAATAATATAATATAAATATACCAATATGAGGAAGATAGCAACCTGAGTAACAAAAATCCAAGAGGAGGATATCCATATTTTTGCTGAACTATATAGAAAATTTATGCATATTCTTGCTATAAAAATTGCACTTAAAAAAGAATCGGAAGAATGATTGATTCAATGTTCAATTGATCAAAGTCAATCATTAATAATCTAATAATAATAAATATTAAAATTATTCAATATTGATATAACTAAATGATATAATAATATAATTTATAAAAAAAATTGTAGTTTGTAATAAAAATATAAAATATAAAATATAAAATTATTTTAAATTTTGTATAAAATATAGCTATTATAAAATAATATATAATAATAATAACTATTGTTATTAAATATATATTTTTAAAAATAATTTTTATATTATAATATATAATTTAGAATAAGAATATAGAGTTAAAAATTTAAATATTATTTTTATATTCTTTTGTATAAATGCCCTATAATTTTTTCAAAATTAAAACATACTTGTACTCTAGAGTCCCACATCACAAACAAAAATAGATGTTACACTCTTTATATATTAAAAAAAGCTCCAAAGGGCCCCTTATAAACTATAAAAGAGGGTACCTGATCGGCGTATTATAATTTAATTTTGTTATATTTATGTTAACATATTAAGCTTTCTAAAATTTATTTGAATGATTTTTAAATAATTAAATTTAAATGATTAATAAATTATTATTAATATTTAATATATATTTATTAAAAATAATTATTTCATTAAATAATTTAAAATTGTGATTTAGCAGAATATATTAAATACAACAACAACAAGCCTTTTAAGTGAGATTAAATTTATATGAATCCTTCGTTCTCCATTGTGTCTTATTATGTGTATTATTGATTCTCATTTTAATTGATATCTTGGGTCATTTTTTATCATCTTAACCAGTCTTTTAGGTCTACCTCTATTTTCTTAACATAAGGCAAATCTGCATCTACTCTCTGTCATGGGATGGTGGATGACTTTATGTGGCCAAACCATAAGGCGACTCTCTAATCTTATCTTCTGGAGCTACTCAACTTTTTCCCAGAACATACTCATTTTGCATTTTTATCTCGAGTAAAGCCACTCATCCACCTAAGCATCCTCATCTCCGTAACACTTAACTTAGTCTTATGCTTCTCTTTTATTAGCCAACATTCTGCACCATAAGTCATTATAGGTCTTACCACCATCTTATAAAATTTTCCCTTAAGTTTAAGCAAAACTTTTCTATCACACAACAGGTCAGATGCATTCCTCCACTTCAACCATCCAACTTGAATTCTACTAATTACATCTCCATCTATTTCACCATCATTTTGAACAATAAAGCCTAAATATCTAAATTGCTCACTCTTTTTAATGACTTGTTCACCTAATATCACAACACTACCACTAGAACTTCTACAACTAAAATTACACTCCATATATTCAATTTTAGATCTACTTAAACAAAACCTTTAGACTCTAAGTTGACCTCCATAAATCAAGTTTCTCCTGGACTCCCTCTCTAATCTTATCAATAAGAAGAATGTCATCAGCTAAAAGCATACACCAAGGTACATCTTCCAGTAAATGCCTAGTAAGCACATTCATAACTAAAGCAAAAAAAAGATAAGGGTTTAAAGCTAATCCTTGATGTAATCCAACTGAAATAAGAAAATATTTTGTCAATCCTCCTTGTGTTTGGACAGAAGTAACAGCTCTAGTATACATATCCTTAATGACTTGAATATAACCAATATTAACTCCTTTCTTTTCCAGAACTCTCCAAAAAGCATCTCTTGAAACTTTATCATAAACTTTTTTTTAAATCAAAAATATCATATGTAGATTCTCTTTAGTTTCTCTATACTTCTCTATCAAACCTCTTAACAAATGTATAACATCCATAGTAGATCGACCTGACATGAAACCAAATTGATTGTGAGAAACTTTTGTATCACATCGTAACTTATGCTCAATTACTCTCTCCCATAATTTTAATGTATGACACATTAACTTAATTCCTCTATAATTTGCACACTCTTGTGCATCACCTTTATTCTTAAATATAGGAACCAACAAACTCTTTCTCCACTCATCTAGCATCTTTTTAGTCTTTAAAATAACATTAAAAAGATTTGTAAGCCAAGAAATTCTTGATCTCTAAACATTTTCCACACTTATTGGAATATCATCAGTCCTATTTTTCCACATTTCATTTTCTTTAAAGCTTCTCTAACTTGTTACTAATATGATAAAAACACAATTCTCTATTTTTGTTTAGGATATTAAAGTTGCTAAATTCAATCGTACTTTTAGATCCTTCATTAAAAAGTTTATCAAAATACCTCATCCAGTTATTTTCAATATCCTTTTTCTAAGAAAAATATTTTATTATTTTCATCCTTAATACAACTCACTTGAACTAGATCTTTACTTCTCTATCTCTTTGGTTGGTTAACTTATACATATATCTTTCACCTTCTTTGTATCTAATCTATTGTATAAATCATTAAAAGTTAAATTTTTTATATCATATATTACTTTCTTAGAATCTCTACGGGTCACTTTATATCTTTTCCAATTCTCTGAGTTTTTACATTTAAACTAAGTTTTATAATAATGTTTCTTATTTGTTATCTTTTTTTGCATACTCTGACTCCACCACCAACTATTTTTATTAAAAGAAGCTTTTCCTTTTGATTCTCCAAGCATATTTTTAGCAATTTACTTAATTTCACTTAATACTTTTTCCCACATAACATTAGCTTTCTTAAGAACCCAAATTCTAAGCTCTTGTAGCTTACTCTTAAAAATATTATCATTTGTATTCTTTAAGTGTTCCCATCTAATCCTAGGATATTAATTTGATTTATTTTTCCTCTTACAATCTTTCATCTTAAAATCTTAAACTAACAATCAATATTGGGTACTTAAACTTTCACTTAAAATGAGCTTGTAATCTTTACAATCTAAACGATCTATTTTTCTTGTAAAAAAATAATCAATCTGTGTTTTACTAGATCCATTTTTATAAGTAATAATATGTTCATCTCTTTTCTCAAATAAAGTATTAGCAACTACAAAATCATAGACTAAAGTAAAATCTAATATAGTCCTATCTTTTTCATTAGTCACTCTAAATTCATAACCACCATGAATACTTCTAAAATCTTCTGCCACTCTACCAACATATCCATTTATCCAAAAAATACTTTCTTTTCAAGAGGCGTCTTTTGTATTAATCCCTCTAATTCATTCCATTTTTTTTTATCTACATCCAAACCTACTTGAGGAGCATAAACACTTATAACATTGATAATCTTAGTGTCAACAATAATCTTTAAAGCTATAATTCTATATTTATATCTATTAATATTTATAACATTATCTTTCAAATTTTTATCTATAATCACACCTATGCCATTTCTTGTTCGACTTCTAACTGAATATCAAAGTTTTAACCTAAACTATCAATCTCCTTGGCCTTCTACCCAATCTATTTAGTTTCTTGAATACATAAAATATTTATCTTTCTATGAACCATAATATCTATTAATTCCATTAATTTACCTGTAAGAGTACCTATATTTCAAGTTCTTAACCTAATTCTAGTTTCATGAACTAACTCTTTTGTCGCATTCGTCCATAATGTGGGAACCTTGCTTATTTAACCGCACTCGGCGATGCGACCTTGCACATTTTCACCTTTGTTCAAGTCATATAACACGTCGCTTCTAGGGGACACCCTAGCATTAACACAATGATTTAAAGGATTCATGTCATGATTATTTCGATAAGTTTTACACTAGTTGTCGACTGCCTATCGTAACCCTCCACTTTTAACATCCGGACTTAGGACCGGCAAAGGTAGTGTTAGAAGCATATATTGAAGCATTTTTTAAAAAAATTGAGATCGGTCCACTGCTTCGATGGTTGAACTGGCTATTCACGGTTGAACCGATCTGATAGGTCGGATCTGCTTTTAACAACATAGCAGACGACCTATTGCTAATCAAAAAAAATATAAGGTTATTAACTTCTATATGCTAGCCTCAAATAGGAATGTGCATTTGATTTGTTTGGATGATTTAGATGATGAATTTTAAAAACTATTTGATTTTGGATTCCTAAAAAATTGGATTAAATCGACCAAACAAAATATAAAATCAAACAAACCAAATAACAATTTGGTTTAGTTATTATGGTTTGGTTTTGGATAAACCAAAATTTACTATATTTAAAACTATTTATTAAATTTATATTCATTATATATTTTTATATAATGAACAAGAATAAACAAATATATATATATATATATATATATATATATATATATATATATATATATATATATATATATATATATATATATATATATATATATATATATATATATAGTTACTTTCACTCATTAAAAATATTAAATGTAATGAATGGGATGGATCATATGGAGTGTTAAAGAGATCTCCCATGCCTTCAAAACATTTCCATCGTTAATTATGCTAAGTTAAAATAGCTAAAAATAGTGTAATCATCTTCGCTTTCGGATTTGCATGTTTAGGATTGCCCTAAACTATCAACATTGCATGGGCTATGTAATTTAGTCGTACTTGAAAAGTTAGAAATAAGAAAATGTTATAACCTTGTGATCTTTTTAGAAGAGAGACTTCCCTCCAATTGCATTATGTGTGTTTCAAAGATTGTTGGAAGTTGATGGCATCAATAACATGTATGTTGCACCTCCGTTCCCATAAAGAGTTGAAATTAAAAAGATGCCCGAAACTTTAGCTCTCTTTAGGCGAACAACTTACAACCATGCCTAGTGTTGTCAAGAAATTTCGATTATAGATTAATGGAATGGTGCGAGAGATATGGATTTGAATTTATTCAGGTTTACCTCAAATCATTTGCTTTTCTTGTTGATATATCTCTTTAGAATTTATAAATCAAGCATGGATTTCAAGTTAAAACATATATTCAATCAAATTAAATGACTTAGTGAAATGAGTCCAATAACGGAAAAATTGGGTCAAATCGAGTCTAAATGAGCTTAAATCAAGCCTAAAAGCTACATATAAAAACTTTGAAACACTGACTAGATGAACAAATGACTTCCAAATTGGACATGCTTATAGTGAAATTGAGCAGCTCGGCGAGAAAAATCTAACGAGCCTAAGATCACTCAAATCGAAGATCATTTGAATGGTCAAATTACCAAAAAACTATTTATGATCAAATGGATCGATACCGCCTGATGGAATATTTTGAGATTTTGGATACAATGACCAAAATGGATCAAATTCTATTTAACAAGTCCTCCACTGGTGATTTTGTTTTCAAGGATGTGTGGCACGCTATTAGATTTAAAAATCAAGATTCTCTAATATATCTTAAAATTTGGAGTAACTCTATCCCTACCTCTTTTTCGGTACTTGTGTGGCGTATCCTTAAACAATTCATTCCTGTGGATGCCATTCTCCTAAAAAAAGGCTTTCATCTTCCTTCCAAATGCCAATGTTGCTTTCACATCGAAACTGGATCATGTCTTTGTTAATGGTCCCATTCTATTGTTTGGCATTGGTATGATAGTTTGTTTAATACTTTGCTATTTAATGGATCCATTTCTATTGTGCGCCTTTTAAAAATTTTCCTATCCTATCTCTCGAAAGGTCATTTCAAATGTGTTCTAGCTATTTCTCTTCTGTGGTATATCTAGTTGGAAAGAAATGATGCCAAACACAATGGTATTCCCATGAATTTTCACCACATCATTGCTTAAACTAAATGTAAAATTACCTCCCTTTATAAAGCTAATCTTCTTCCTCCGTCTAGTTTCAAAGATGTCAAGCATCTGACTCATTATTTTGGAATTTCTCTCCCATCTAATGAAAGTGATTTTATATGTAAGACTATATTTTGGATTAAACCTCACAATCATATTATTAAGGTCAATACTGATGGTTCTGTTACTAATGGACACTATGGTTGTGGGTATATTTTAAGAGATTTTAAAGGCACGATGATTGCGGCTTTTGCCATTCCGTTAAGACCCTGTTCTGTTCTTTTTGCTAAACTTTTTGGTCTACAATATGGGATATTCTAAAAAGTTTTAAAATTTTTTGGTTTGAAGATGCTCTTCTACTTTGAATTTATTAAACTCAGCTTAATGCTGAAATATACTATACTCTCAATCACATAAGAAGGCTTCTTGCTTCTCTTGATTATTATATCTCATATTTTAGAAGGAAATTCTTGTGGATTTTCTTGCCAATTTTGGTGCAAAGTCCTTGTTCATATATTCTCTTATGACAATATTCCATTTTATTAAAGGGCTTGTTAACTTAGATAAAGTGGTTTGCCATATGTTAGGAATATGTAAGCTTTTATTTCACAATTTTTTCATCCTCTACTGACTGAGGTTTTTCCTCTCCAATTTGGAGTTTTGGCAATGGTTCGTTCATATTTTTATTGGTTTTTGGGAGCCATATATCAGGAAGCGGTTTGGAAGAATTTGCAAATGGGTTATGAGGAAATCCTTTATCCTTTTATGTATATTGTGCTTATAATATATAGTCTGCACATTGTTGGGAATGACTCATAAAAAAATGATGGTTGATATATCTAAATGATTTTCATCTAAGTTACTTGAATATCTTGGCATTTGTTTTTCTTTTGGTGAATATTCCCTCATTTTATGGTTTAATCAATCTGCTTTTTTGTTACAATATTTGATCTTTGGCTATTGCATTTTCATTGTAAAAGTTTCCTTTGTTTTGGAGTTTTACTACGAGTTTGTTATTTTTGCTTCCTTTTGCTCCTTCTTGGCTATTTCGGTATTTATGGACCATTGGTGGTTTGGTGTGGTTTCATATTGATAGATGTTGGTAATATATGTCAGTTAACATATGGTTTCCTTTGGTTGGGATTTTGAATTATATGGATTATTTGGAAATATGTTGGGTATATGGAGAAATAAATTTGGATTCACATTTGTCATATCTCCTTTAGTATGGATTACTTATTGAATAGCGGTTGGCGATATATGAGCATAAATTGATAAAGGAAGGTGGTTTTGGCTTCATTATGGACATATTGCTGATAAATGGTCATACCATTTTGGTGATATGTTTTCCCTTTGGATAGAATGTTTTCACAAGTTTGTTTTTTTTATGGGTGGCGAATTACTTCCCCTATTTGGATGGTAATAGCATTTATTTTGTATCTCCTTGCGATATGTTTATGTATGTGGTTGCCCCAAACTAGTGCGGATTGTTTGCTGCCCCTGATAAAATCATCCTATCATATTTTAGGTTCAGGTTACCTACTATATCTAACGCCTATGTTTTGGGTACTAACTGGCCTTCTAGTTTTGTTCGCAGAGTTTTTTTTCCTTTTGGGTTTCAAATTTTTGGATGGAAAATCCCACCACCCTCCTCCCGCCATCACATATACGCTTGCCTATGTGTATTAATCTTTATTTGGGATATTGTCTTTAAGAATAAACGTTTGGTGCCTATGGTTCCTATATTTAAGAATAAAGGTGATGCATAAGAGTATGCAAATTATAGAGGAATTAAGTTAATGTGTCATACATTAAAATTATGGGAGAGAGTTACGATGTGATAAGTTTCACAATCGCTTTGGTTTCATGCTAAATCTACTATGGATGCTATACATTTGTTAAGGGGTTTGATGGAGAAGCATAGAAAGTAAGGAGAATCTACATATGATATTTATTGATTTAGAGAAAGCTTATGATAAAGTTTCAAGAGATGTTCTTGAGAGTTCTAGAATAGAAATGAGTTAATATTATTTATATTCAAGTCATTAAGGATATGTATACTAGAGTACTTGTGTCCAAAACACAAGGAGGATTGACAAAATATTTTCCTATTTCGCTTGGATTACATCAAGGATCAACTTTAAGCCCTTATCTTTTTACTTTAGTTATGGATGTTCTTACTAGGCATTTACAAGAAGATGTACCTTGGTGTATGCTTTTGTCGATGACATTCTTCTTATATAAGACTAGAGGGAGTCTAGAAACTTGAATTATGGAGGTCAACTCAGTCTAAAGGTTTTCATTTAAGTAGATCTAAACCTAATATATGGAGTGTAATTTTAGTTGTAGAAGTTCAAGTGGTAGTATTGTGACATTAGTGAACAAGTCATTAATAAGAGTGAGCTTGATATTTAGGCTCTATTGTTCAAAATGAAGTAGATGGAGATGTTAGTAGAATTCAAGTTGGATGGTTGAAGTGGAGGAATGCATCCGCCTATTATGTGATAGAAAGTTCCACTTAAACTTAAGGGAAAATTTTATAAGATGGTGGTAAGGCCCCAATGACTTATGGTAATGTTGGCCAATAAAAGAGAAGCATAAGACTAAATTAAGTGTACGAGATGAGGATGCTTAGGTGGATGAGTGGCTTTACTCTTAGAGATAGAATGCAAAATGAGTATATTCGGGAAAAGTTGAGTAGCTCCAGTGGTAGATAAGAGAGTTGTTAGATGGTTTTGGCCACATAAAGCCAATCGTCCGATGACTGATTTAGAGAGTAGATGCATTAGATTTGCCTTATGTTAAGAAAGGTAGGTAAACCTAAAAAGACTTGGTTAAGATGTATAAAAATAATCTTAGTATACTTGATTTAAATGAGAATTTGACATAATAGGACACAATGGAGATGAAGGATTCATAAATAATTACCCCACCTGGGATTAAGGTTTGTTATTGTCATTGTTGTTGTCATTATGTTATCTTTTTACTTACTGTGAGTTGTTTTAGATGGGAGTACTTTATGATTGAACTCTCGGTAGACTAGTTTAACCCATTTTAAGGATCTTATAATATTTTTTTTATGAGTAATAAAATTTCCCTATATGTGATTTCTGATATATATATATATATATATATATATATATATATATATATATATATATATATATATATATATATATATATATATATATATATATATATATATATCTAATATAGTCGTTTAATGCCACGGTCAATTGATGTTACATGTTTTGTTATTTCATAGAAAATATTTCTTGAAAATCTTGGCTTAGTGTATTTATTAATTCTTTAATCATAAAATTTTCCAATAATTTAATTAAATTTTATTAAATTGGAGTTTTCACAATGAAAATTTTAATAAATAAATTTAAATAGGATGACATTTTGATCTAAGCCGGTGCTACAATTTTATGTTATATAACATTGATGAAGAAAACAAATAAATTTGACCAAGTAGTGAAAGCATTTGACCTTTTAAATTCTTATTGACTTCGATTATATTTATTTTTTAATTATGTTGTTGATTTTTTTTTCTATTTGTGTTTTTTAACAGTTTCGTATTTTTGTTTATTTTTGAAATCAAACCAACTTATTTTTAAAAATAGTAAAATAAACTGTCAGGTGTTTTTTTTTTTTTTAAAAGCTCTGCTTTCTGTGTGGACTGAAAAATAAAATTAGCTATTATTTACTATATATAACTGATTAAATTTAATATGTTGAGGTTTTGAATACATTCAAATAAAAGCTAATATTTCGTGAAAATCTAAAGTATTGTTTGTAATATATTATCATTATTTTAGAACTTTGAGAGAGAGAGAGAGAGAGAGAGAGAGAGAGAGAGAGAGCTGACCTCTATCATATCAGCTACTTCAGAAAATGGAAATTTTGTTTATAATTGCTAGTAGTGCACATTAAGAGCATGTTTGGGATAAATTCAAATTTTGCTTTATGTTTTTAATTTCTTGATGTTACTTTTAAAATATGTTTATTTAGTAGGCGACTTTAATTTCTTTTTATTTTAAAAAATAAATCACATTGTTTTAAAAATACTCATAACATTATTTGGATGTTTTGAATATTTTTAAAAATAATTATTACTATCAAATATTTTTATTTTAAATCAAAATATAAATAAATTAAATTTAAATTTAAAAATAGAAAAATAAAAGTGATCACAAACGATTTGGTGCGAAATTATGAGCTTTACTTTAGACTTTTTCAAGATCACCAATTGAAAGTCTTATAAATAATTTATTTGAGGAACGATTAGAGCCTATTTGAAAATAATTTTATTTCATATTTTTTTATTTACTCTTACGTTATTTTTAAAAACATATTTATTTGATGTATTGTTTAAACATTTTTATTTAAACAAAGCACACTTAAAAAAAATACACTTTAAATCAATTTTATTTTATATTTTTTTATTCTTATATTCTTTTTTAAAATATGTTTATTACATGCATTTATTAAGCATTTTATTTTTTATTTTTAAAAATAAAGTACATTATTTTTAAAAATACTCAAAATAGGTTTTGAGTATTTTAAATACTTTTTAAAAAAAACTACACAAATTATATTTTATTTTAAATCAAAATTTAAATAAATAATAGAAATAAAAAATGAAAGTGATCTCATACAGCCCCTTAATAGTATGTCAATAAATAAAATTTTTGAGTTGTAAAGTCTCGCCTTAAGTGTATGTATCTTTTCCAGTATTATAATTCTCTCTATTTTGACAAAATCAAAAAAAGTTTATTGTGATTTCCAGGTCTGATTATATATTGAATCTATATAGAATCAATTTGTGAAATCAATTCACAAATGAACTGACTAGCATGATTTTTTTTTTTTTAAATCCCAATCTAATAAATACATTTTTTCAAATGAGCCTACAATATTTGGACTTTGTGTCGAGGGATTTAAAAAAAAGATTAAGTTAGCCACTTCATTTGTGAATTGATCATCCAACCGATTCTATGTAGGTTCAAAATCATTTCTGCATAGAATAGGAGATTGAACTAATGAATTGAATCGAAATTTATAAAACTTGGTGATCTAATATTAATCAAATTTGAACTTTTGAATTTAATAAAATGTCTAGAAATAAAATACTTAAATTAAAATGAGAAAATATTTAGATTTTTATTTTTTAAAATTTAAATTTAGATTTATATTTAAATATTTAAAAATAAAATATCTCAAAATTAAATATTCTATATTAAATTAATAAAATGTTATTATTGTTATTATAAAAAACCACAGAAGTTTTGCCTTTTTTTGTTAAATCCAAAGACAATAATAGATTTAAAGAGTGAACAAGAAAGCTCCGTGGATTTTACTGAAAACCTCGAAAAGAAGGAAAAAAAATCATGTCTTTGAAAAATCTTCCATATGTATCTATTTGAGTATAAAATCTTCCATCAGATTACAGATTGCATATAGAACAACAACTATGTATACGCGTTAAATGTAGTGGTAGATGATACAACAAATGAGGATCGACCGACGATGAAGGCCGCCATTGAGCCGATGATGACGAATGACGATGATCGACCGACGGCGTGCGGTTGACAATCGCCGAGTGGTGGTCTATGCTGGAGAATCTTCGCTTTGAGTTCTCTCCTCTCTTGCTTCCGCCTTCATAGAAGAAATTTATTTAGATGGAGAGTGTCTCAGAAATACGCAAAACCGAACACCCACTTTATCAAACCTTTAATGATTCCTTTGATCATTTGATGTATTTTAAGTATTTGAATGCTCGATAAAAGTCGAAATTATGAGATATTGGGTTAGATCGCTCGCCAAGACGCTCAATTTGACTATAAACACAATAAAGAGTTATTTATGGATTTAAGCGATATCCCAAATGATATTTTAAATGATCTCACTAGTTCAACCTGATCAAGCTTTTGATATCAAGATGTTAATTAGTAAAATTTTTAATGTCATATCAATTATTATTATTATTATTATTATTATATTATTTAAATTTTATTAAAATAATATTAATATTTATTGATTTATTTAACATTATTAATTCTGATTGAATATGTTGATTCTTAGTTTTTCTTTTCTATTTTAATGTTTGATTTTTAAAATAATAATTGTGATTTTATAAGTTTTAATCTAATGAGTGAGAAATTGCTTATACCTCTGTCAGATCACATGAGTGAAAAATTTCAAAAGATCTACGTTCCCCTTCAGTTATTGTGATTTAATAAATTTTAATAAAAAAATTATAAAATACAAGAAATTGTACATACCTCTATCAGATCACTTCAATCATTGAAGCTGTCTTTAGGGAGAAAGGTAAGTTTCCTCATCTCGATAACTTTATTCTCATCTAATCTATGTCTATGACAATAATTTATTCTCGTGAATTAATTATAATTTATTAGCAAAGTGGAGTGAGAAGAAGAAAGAAAATAATATTTCATTAATTAAAAAAGTTGTCCTATTTCATAATCTTTTAAATCTCCTCTCTCTCTCTCTCTCTCTCTCAAGAGGTTATTGGTTGGATGTTTTGAAAATAAATATATTTTTTATTGAAAAATTTGGAGCTTCATTAATTAAGACTTATTATATACATTCATGTACAAATCACAATTGTAAAATCACTCTTAATTTATTCATTTATATGAAAGCAATAGATGCTCATCTTATTTATTTCATAGTTCATGCTGCCTTACATTTATGATTTAAGAAATAAGAGGAGCTTATTAGGTTAGAAATATCAAACTCATTCATTGTAATATATATATATATATATATATATATATATATATATATATATATATATATATCATAATGATAACGAGATTTTTTGGGTCGAAAATATCAACTTATACAAATCATCACATGGATATCCATCGATTATTATAAATGATCATTTATAATAATCACATTGTAAATCATCTTAAGAATTTTTTACACATAATGTATTTATAAATTTTGTAATACACAACACCTTTGATTAATCTTGACTTTTTTTAGGTTTATTTTAAGAGTTGAGATTATTTTCTTTATTGTATCTCATGTTGACAGGTTGTATCTTTAAGATATTTTCACATTCGTTGAAAATATTTTTATAATCCTGCAAATAACATAATTGCATAAACATGTAATCTCAAAATCTTGAACAAAGTGATTTTCACAAATTAATTAAGAAATAAATCACATAATTTGATTTGCCATGAATCTTTTTAAGTTTTAGAATTCGAGCTTCCTTCACCTAACTTTTTATTTGTGTAATTATCTTAATGGAGAGATATATACACATTAAAGATAAGAATATGACCAGTAGTTTTCTCAATAAGAAGAAGATTTATTTGATCCAACGGTCTATAAATGATTAACCAAATTCTCTCTTAACCAATAGAATTTGAGTATATAATTAATTTTTAACTAACAAATTGAATGATCATTAATATAGGTCACACTTCACGATTAATTATATATTTATTAAGTCAGAATCGCCTTTCAGATTTGGAATTGGATAAAGTGCCACTTAAAAGATCTCACTGATTTAGAAAATGAAAATAAAGCTGATCCACAACAATGCAATGCATTAACAATATTTTGAGAGTGCCACTATTGACCTGCATAGTTATCCCATCATGTGAATTAGGAGAATATGATTGATCCGATTTTAAATGCTAAGTATAAAAAAGAAGAAGAAGAAGAAGAAGAGTTTCAATTTTGTTTGAAATCATTCAGAACAATTGTTTACTCATGCGCTGCATAAATTTGATTCAAGACATATTGAAGGTTGTCAAAGTTATTCAAATATTCTCAGCTCCCAAAATAGATCATTCAAGTATGCTTAATATGTTAAAAAGCTATTGGAGATGAATGTTTTGAGACTAAATTGATGAAAAAATTAAAATCAATGAATTCACACAGGCATCACATAATTTTGACCAAAGTCATTTTGATCATTATCGTAGCCCATCAAGATAATATTCATTCTCAAAATCTAGTGCTAGAATGTATTCAAATGTTAAGATCTATTAAGGAAGAGCCTTTCACAACCAGTTGATCAGACTTAAAGATATTGATGGACTACGAAGGAAAATCGTGCAGATGCACGTTGCAAAAATTATCTATGAATTCAGGATAATACGTAATTCGAAATGTGAGACTGATAACTTTTGTGAGAGAAGTCATGTAAAAAAATAAAAAAAAATCAATTATTACATCCATACTATGAAATAAAAGTTACACCAACTAACCTCTTAAATTAAAATAAGTCAACACAAATAAGAGTCATATTAGGATATTTTGTACATATATGTTAAGGTAAGTCTATTATCAATATTCTAACTAAATTAATTTAGAAGTATGTAAAAAGATGATTGTTATTACTAAATTTAGATTAGGTTAATGTATATACATACATATGTATATACATACATATATATATCATATGTATATACATACATATATATATATATATATATCAAAGTTGGCTAAAATATTATGTTATGAAGAAAGAAAAAGATCAGAAATTTAAAAGAGGGAGAGTTAATCAAAAATAAAAATTATTTTCACTTATTTAAATTCAAATCTGTTATATATATATTATAGGCTGTTTCCAAATACGAAAGGAATAGTAGAAATCTAATATTTAGAATTTCTCTATAAATTAAATGCGTAATGTATATACATCTAATGAGTAAATCAAATTAATTTATTAATTCAAAGGTTATAAATAAATCAATAAACAAAAAGATCTAAACTCTTTACTAATAAAATTTAAATTGTATATATATATATATATATATATACTATATATATATATATATATATATATATATATATATATATATATATATATATATATGCATAACGCATCCAAATATGACTCTGTGCTCCGTTCAGAAAAAATAATAATAATAATAATAAAAAGGAAGACTGCAATCCTTTTGCAAGAAAGCAATATCTATTGCCAAATTTTCAACTTTCATGAAAATAGAATAAATTCAAAAGATTTCTCATAAAGTTAAAAGGCGTAAAAATATCATTTATAAACATTATTAATTATTATTATTTAATCATTTTAATTAACACAAATTAGTCAAAATATATATATATATATATATATATATATATATATATATATATATATATATATATATATATATATATATATATATATCATTATTATGAATCGGTTAAACTGACCTAATATATGCATGTATCATATTAATATTATGATTAGATTAAATATAAAAAAAAAAGTAATATTTTGTTTCTCATTATTGATATTAAATAAATTATCTTAGCACGTTAAAGATAATCTCAATTTATATACATATTAACTCATTATTAATATTTAGATTAAATCATTTTAAGAGTAACACTCAAATAAGTTAAACACGAAAGAGAAAAGAGCATTTCTAAAATATATTATCATATATAAGTATAGTTTTAGTTAATTAAAATATACATATTATATAATAAAACAAAAAAAATTTTGTTAAATAAATTAACAGCAAGAGTATCTCAAACAATGATAATCATAATTTACGTACAGTTATATTCGTATAATATATTACTTAATATATTCTCTTAAGCTTACTTTCTAAATAATAATAATAAAATAAAAATAATGAAAATATAAAAATAAAGAAAATAAGTTCCAGAAGTTAGATGGCATAAAAATATTATTAACAAAAAAATCATTGGTTATTTTAAATTAAAATCAAAATAAATTAGATTAAAAAATTTATAGATATATATGTCATTAATATGATTAGACTAAATTGATTCAAGAATAATTGTATATATACATATTAAAATCTAAATATTATTAGTATTCTATTTAAATTAAGTATGATATAAATAATTTTATTTTTTGATATTGAGTTAACTAAAATAAATATACTAACCTTTGTACGTAAAAGATAAAAAAGTAAGGTAATTAAGTTTAGGGTTTAGGTAATTAAGTAATTATGTATCTTTCATATTTTTCTCTAATCCGAGATTCCAAATCAGAAATTTCACGTGCCGCGTGCTGCGAATAAAATCACGTGAAATATATTCCTTTTTCTTTTATTTTATTTTTACTTACTATTTTGTTCTCCTGTCTTCCTGATTTCTCTCTCTCCCGCACTCTCTCTCTCTCTCTCTCTCTCTGTCTGTGAACAAAAAAGTAAAAACAAAATCTTATCTCTTTTTACTGTGCTTTTCTTCCAAACCAAGAAAAATAAGAGAGAATTTTTCTCTCTCACTATCTCTCCCTCTCTCCATTAGCTCATAAGTGTATATATATATATATACAAAATATATATTTAATTTTATACATATTTGAAAACTTATGTGACTCTTCTTATAAGTGTAGTAAGTATAAAAATCACTTCTCATAAGCATAATGTGAATGCCTTAACACTAACGATATACTCTACAAAGACGAGAGATTTTATATTTTGAATTTATAAAAAAATATTTCTGATTTTAATGTTTGATTTTTATTTTTAATTTTATTTTAAATCATATTTATAATTTTATATTTTTAATGTGAAAATTATAAAATATAAGAA
Organism: Cymbidium sinense; assembly: GCA_021442155.1. Lineage (NCBI taxonomy): Eukaryota > Viridiplantae > Streptophyta > Magnoliopsida > Asparagales > Orchidaceae > Cymbidium > Cymbidium sinense. The sequence continues at coordinate 264,514,527 of CM038215.1, forward strand.
ATTACACATGTCTCTATGAGATCTTTTCAATTATTGAAATTATTTTTAGGAAAAAGTAAGTTTTCTCACCTCAGCAATTTTATTCTAATCTAATCTATGCCTCTGACAATAATTTATTTTCCTGAATTAATTATGATTTATCAGCAAAGTGGAGTAAGTGAGAAGAAGATGCTCATTTTATTTATTTTTACAAATCACAATTGTAAAAATCACACTTTTAATAAAAAAAAGTTATCCTGTTTCACAATCTCTTAGAGATCTCTCTCTCTCTCTCTCTCAAAATGTTATTTGGTTGGATGTTTTAAAAGAAATATATTTTAGAGTTTAAAATAGATTCAATATAGTTTATTATATGTAAATTTTAATATTTATATGCTTAACACTCAAACTTTATAAAAAATAAATAATAAAATTAAAATAAATTTATTTAATTTTATGCCTCAAAATTTTAATTTAAAATTATATTTAAAATATTTATTATTAAAATATCTCAAAATCAAATATTATATATTAAGTTTATTCACCTTCATAATTTTATCCTCATCTACATCTATGATAATAATTTATTTTTTAAATTAATTCTGATTTATTTACTAAAATGAGTAAGTGAGAAGAAGAAAATAATATTCTATTAATAAAATAAATTATCCTAATTCACAAACTTTTTAAATTTCCTCTCTCAAAAGGTTATGTGGTTAAATGTTTTGAAAATAAATGCATTTTTTAAATTTAAATATAACTTAAATATAACTTATGATGAATATTTTGAGTTTTTTGTTTTGTTATTTAATAAATATAATAAATTATTTTCTGATATTTGTTTGATTATAAAATAAATAAAAAATACTTAAAAGGGATAAAAACTCAAAAATATTTCAACAATAAAAACAAGTGGCCTCTTTAATAACTAATTTAAAATAAATTCATTTTTTTATTCTGCTCTATTTTCAAATGAATTTTTTAAAAATGTTTATATTTTACTTTCTTGAAAAAGAATATTGACTAAATTCAAGCTAATAATTTATGTATAACTATTTTATAAATAATTTAAAGATTTTCTATAAATTTAAATATATATTTTATTTTAAGTGCACTTGAAATAAAATGTATTTATTATTATTATTCATGAATATCTCTTTTTATATAGAGAAGTAAAACTCTAAAGTAAGATCTTGTAATATGCTTTGTATGCTTTGGTAGAAATTATGATTAATTTAGTTTATACTCATTATAATAATAAAAATTTATAAAATTTTTTATAAAAATATTTAAATTATATATTTCATTATGTTTAATATTTAAATAAGATTATTTAATATATTTAAAAACTAGAGTATATAGGAGGTTTAGGAGGTTTTAATTCAAATTTTTTCAGTTTATTCTTCTTCTTATCATCATCAAGAAGACTAATAAGTTTATTGGTCAAGTGTTCGACGCTAAGAGTTGAATTAATGGGTCTTTTGCTCAATGGCATATAAAGCACTGCCATAATTATATTTTTATTATACTTCATCTGTAAGATTTGCAAATGCAGATTTATCAGAATCAAAGGATGACGAAGATGAAGTATTTTCATCTTCCTCGAATTTCTTTTCAAAATCAGAGGAAGTCAGTAGTATCTTCATAAGGGTTTATTTTAACCCTTCATCAATCTGAAGTTCTCTTAACTTCTTCTTGATAGTACATCTATTTGTATAGTATTTGGATTTATGCATAAATTTTTCACGTTTTTTATTTCGTGATTTTTCACGCTTAGAAAAAATAGTCTTTTTATTTTTCCTTTATGGTTGGTTGGAAAAGGACGTACCTCGGGATCACAGTTGAATTGATCGCAGAATTCACCTAGTTGTTTTCTCTCTAGCAGACGTTTTTTTTTTCATTTGATCTTTTAATTTAAGATCAGAACAAATGGCAAGGCCTGTTTTAATACATGTGGATATAAGGTTGCCATATGTAAGATTTTCATATGAAATGGTTCCATCATAAAGACGGAGATTAACTTTATCCTTTTCGGCAAATAAATTTGGAAGACCTTCAATGAATTTTTGCTTCCAGTGAAGGCTATTAGCGTCATAAAGAGTCATGACGCGTGCCAAAAATATGTCCTTAAACTATCGAAAATGGGTTAAGGATGGACATCTTAATTTTTGAAGTAAGGAGCGAGTTTTTTCTCCTTAATCTCCAATTAATCCAGCAAAATGATCTATAATCGCTTGAAGCAAATTAAAAACATAATTGTCATTAGGTTTTTATTGTTCTTTTAGGAGATCCTTAGTGCTTAAATCAATTTCACTAAGAAGATCTTCCTTTTGAGGGACGGTGAGGAAATTATCCCACCAACCTTTAAGAACACTAGAAAATCCGGAAACAATTGCTCGTGCAGAAATACAGGATGTTGCCTGATGATGATGTGATTGCACGGCAGTGGCGAACATAAGATTTCGATGCAGAGTATGAATTATTTGATGTTCAGAGAGTCCATCAATATTCCATTCATAGAGAGAATCTCCATCGTATGCATTTCCAATGAAATGTGTATCTTCTTCAAATAATAAATCAGGTGGTGTATGCCTTTTATAATTATGTCTCTCTAGATTTTTCTTGGGATAAGAAAGTTTCTGGATGTCAAGAGGCGGATGAGGTTCTTGTAATTCTTGAAAAAGTTCTTGAACCTTTTTAATATTACTTTCATCTTTGGATTCGGTTATGGATTCGTTTGAACTCTCGTCTGAAATATCTTCCAATGAGGTCTTAGTCGACGCGAAGTGCGACGGCGTCATCAATCCGGCTCAAAAGAAGCTCCTTCTCCAGCAAATGGCACTCCGGCTCACCTGACCTTCTCTCACTATGCCTCATCTCTCTTGGTTAGTTCCAAACTCTTAACCTTTACTCTTTTTATCTTCTGTTTTGTTATAAATTCTTTGAATTGGTTTCCCTTTTGAGGAATATATCAAGTCATTGAGATTTAGATTAGGTTTATACAGTGAAGATAATTTTTTTTTGTTTTTTTTTTGTTTTTGTTTTTGTTTTTTTGTTTTAAAGCACCGGAATTTTGTTACACATAAACCTGCCAACCCAGTCATGGAATACAGATGTGTACATATTGACAGAAATTTGAATCATTATACTGTTTTGTTTGAATGAGATACTGAATAAAATCATTTTGTTGTTGAATTAACTTGACATTCTGTAAGCTTCAGGACCAATACTTAGTCTGTATGTTGTATTTTAAGCAAGGGCATTTACATATGTTGCACATAATTCTTATATATTTATGTATCTAACATCTATATTTTGATATTGAAATGCATAATACTTATATATTTACAAATCTTGGGGCATTTACATACATAGCACACAATTTGAAAATGTATATTTATGAATATCAAATTTCACTGTTTTCATTTTTTTTTAAAGTGAATATATCTTGTTATATATAGATGAAGTGATAGAAATATAAATATTAAACTTTAGGTGCTAAATATGTAAATACATGGGAATTGTATTGTATGTATGTAAATCTTCCTTTAATGATTTTGGGTCCAAAAATTACTTTTATTAAACAATTTATGGGTAAACTTGTAAAGCCCTTAAAACAAAATTATAATGATTTGGTACTATCTCAATCTCTTAAGCTCGCCCCCCTTTTTGAAATTCACTAATTCATCAACTATGAAGGCCACAACTAGATATATGCCAGTGTGACATAATGTGTTTTTTATTATCTTAAGGCTAACTTATAGAGGCGGTGTGAGTCAAGCTAACTCGTGAGCTAGCTTGAGTTCGGCTGGTTAAATGTTTTGTGCGCTTACCTTTTAGTTTAGGTTTTTATTTTTATGTTTTAGTTGAAGTTTTTATTTTATTTAGGTTTAGATTTTTATTTATTTATTTTATTTTTAGGTTTTATTTAGTTTTATTTAGATTTTTATGTTTTTAGGGTTTAGTTATTTTTAGTTTTTAGTTTATTAGTTATTATTTATTAGTTTATTAGTTTAATTTTTTTAATTATTAGTTTTTAGTTTATTAGTTTATTAGTTAATATTTAATTTTTTAGTTTAGTTATTAGTTTTTAGTTAGTTATTAGCTATCATTATATTAGTTATTATTTAGTTTTTATTAGTTATTAGTTTACTAGTTTTAGTTTTTTATTAATTAGTTATTAATTATTAGTTTTATTAGTTTAGTTATTTAAATTTTTAGTTTTTTTATTATTAGTTTATTTATTAGTTTATTAATTATTAGGTTTATTTATTAGTTATTAATATTTCAATTAGTTTAGGTTTAGTTTATTAGTTTATTAGTTTATTTATTTAACTTAGTTATTAGTTATTATTTAGTTATTAGTTTAGTTATTATTAGTTATTAGTTTTATGAGTATATTTTTATTATTTATTAGTTTATTAATTTTTAGTTTAGTTATTAGTTTATTAGTTTTTATATTAGTTATTAGTTTATTAGTTTTTTAGTTTTTATATTAGTTATTAGTTTATTAGTTTTTTAGTTTTTTATTATTTAATTTTTTTATTTTTTTGGTTAGTTATTAGTTTAATTTAGTTATTAGTTAGTTAGTTTTATTAGTTATTAGCTTTAGTTTATTATTATTAGTTACAATTATGAGAAAATTGCGTTGATCATCTTCTAGCACTTAACTTTGACATCGAGATGCCATCGATCATCATCAATGTCAACAACAATCATCATATCAAAGGATGACACCATCTATCCATTAATGTCCATCTTAGCTTTTTATCATCTATGTGCATCATCATTATTTGCCAATACTGATATCCGACATCATCCTTAATTTATCTATTAATAATATATCCTCTAATTTTTTCAGTGAAAGAAAGCAAAAAATCAAAAGCAAATTTAAAGGCATTAATTCAATTACTTTTTAACATTTTTCAAAAGTAAACTTAATCCAATAGTATTGATTTCAACCGTCTAAAATAATCTGCATATCTGAAATTGCAAAATTGTATTATACAGTTATCATAATAGGAATGGAATTCGAATTGTATAATGTATTAATACAAATGTAGGGATATGCACATGATATTGTAGATGCATAGTATAGTTATCATTGAATATGTATATTACAGACAAATATCAAATATAATATTATATTATTTATATATCTTAAACTTAAAAGCATAATAATATAATAATTACATAAACTCTATAAGCATTATATATATATTGAATCTCAAATTAAAATTCTAATTTAATTTTTTTTCACTTTTATAAGACTTTTAATAATTTGATCTGACATGTTAATGTATTTGCCAGTTAAAATAAAAGATGAGTATTAAATATATAAAATTTAAATAATTGATATGTAATTATCCCTAATTACTATTGATTAAAGGTTAATTTAATAAATGAGCGATGCAAAAGGAAATTTTTAAAATAGGCACATTCTTAACTTTAATTAGCAATTTAGGCATCAAAAATTTTTTTTAAAATAAAGTCGTCCGCACGAATTTGACGCAATTTTTTTGTTTTTTATTTTTTTTGCTTTCGGTAGGAGAGAGAGAGAGAGAGAGAGAGAGAGCAGTTTTTTTTTGTTTTTTTGCTTTCGGTAGAGAGAGAGAGAGATTTTTTTTTCGTTTTTTGCTTTCAGTAGGAGAGAGAGAGAGAGAGATTAATATTTTAATTAATATAATTATTTAAAATATTTAAAATATATAATTTAAAAATATTTTTTATAAAATATTTAATAACTAAATATTTATATATTTAGTTATTAATTTATTTATAAATATATATAATTAAATATATAATTTAAAAATTTTAATTATATATGTAAATTCAGAAATTTATTTAATAATTTTTATTAATTAATATAATTATTTAAAATATATAATTTTATTAATTTTGTTAATACATAATTTACAAATATTTAAAATATATAAATAAATAATTTTTAATAAATAAATAAAGAAATAAATAAATTATATAAATAAATATATAGAAGCCGCCACCTGCGAACCACTAACGGCAAGCAACCGGCCGCTGCCGCGGCACCAGCATTCACGCCGCCGCCAGCTAACGCAAGACTTCAGCCGTTCGCCTCCTCATGCTCCTGACGCCCGCTTCACCTACCAAGGATCGATAACGGTGGACTCATCCTGTTTCAGCCAGATCCATTCCGCCCGAATTGCGGCCCATTATCATAACTGCCGAGGCCCATTACTGACCCACCAACCCGACTGACGCCGCCTGCCGCCTCGAAACTGCAACGCCAATAGGGCTATGCGCGCGACGCCTGGCGGCGCTGCTTATCGCTGGCGCCAAGGGCCCGTCGACCGAATGAGTCCAGAACTCAAATTCGCACTGCATACCTACACGATGCGACATCAGATCCGTAGTCATAATCTTGTGTTCTATGAATCTGTTTCTGTAGTTAATGGACCTCAAATTTTGAAGAATTTGCTATTTTAAAGTGACATATATTTTTGGATGTAGATCCAAAATAAAAAAAAGAACTGAGCATGACACTTAAAATACTATAAAGACGAATCTTGATGTTAAAAGAGGTGATCCAAGTAAACCTGGTCGAGCTTAAAATATCCTTAGAAACTTTGGGATATCAAAATACTTAAACAACTCTCAAATATAAAGTTTTATAGTCAAATCGAACCCGGTGGTTCCAACAAGCCAAAGATCTTAAATTGACTTCATGAGCATTCAAATGCACAAAATACATCATATGAGGGGATCGAGCCGTCCGATGAAGTGGAGTGGTAATGGTTTTGCATGTACAGACGCCACTCCTTCAATCTATAAATAGCCTCTCATTCCTCATATGAGGGAGGCCAAGTGAAGGAGAAGGGAGCCCAAGCAAGAGAGGAGAGAGCTCTAAAGATCCTCCAAGCACAATCGTGCCGCCACTCGACGGTCGTCAACCCCGCCGCCGCCATCAGCCGCCACCGCTGATCCTCGCCGTCGTCGACCATTGTTGCCGGTCATCACCACCGACCACTATCTTCAACATCGTCGTCAACTTCGTCGATAACATTGTCATCAACATCGTCGTCAACATTGTCTATTACTAGCAACTGTTGTTCCCTTCTCACATACAATTCTGTAATCCCGGTATCGGGAAGATCTTGTACTATGAAATAGATATATAGTGGAAGCTTTTTACTGGGCTAGGCCTCATGGTTTTTCCCTCTTTTTGAGGTTTCCCACATAAAAATTCTGGAGTTTTATTGTTCGCTCTTTAAATACCTGTGTGTGTGCTGGACTCCCCAAAGAAGCTAAGGCATAAACTTTTACTCTACCACAACTGGTTTTCTAGCACGCAACAAAGATAAAAGACCAATCAAAATTGAATCAATTCTTAGTTATTATACAAGTTAATCAACCAGTTCAAATAAAATAAATAAATTTTGTCAGCCTATAACCAAATTCGATGAGAGTCATCAAAATAAAATTCATTTGTTGTAGATCTTCAGCAAGAGGCATTTGAGGTCTAGTCGTTAATAGCCCAACGACGGCGTGGCTGTTATGAATCCAATTCATCCAAGTGCCAAAGTAAATAATACAACATTAACAATTACCATAAATAACAAACTCTGTATAGAAAAAGAAAGCAAACACAGCCACCAAGTTCATATTATATGTATACGAGGAGGCAGTTACAGAAGAAAAACCGAACGAGGCATGCCAATGCTACAATGTAAAAGAAAAGAAACCCAAAACAAGAAGGAAGATTAATTACAACAACAGGAATGGTAGCCTTTCAGTAGAAGACCTGCACAGTAAGGTGTTATAGAAAGCACCCTCAGGAAGCATAATCAAGATACTTCAACAACAGCCGGACTTAAGAAACATACTACAACAATAGAGTCATCAAGCAAGCAGTGATCAGAAGCATAGTAAAATAATAACTGGTAACAAGAATCAAGAAGTATAACAGAATAATCAGAATCAACATCCTATAGAACGTAAGGATAAAGTAAATCAAGAAGTCTAATCAAGACATGACAAAGTACAAACTTCCAACAAACCAAAATCGCTTAGAAACTCAAGATCCAAGACCAAGTAAAGATATAAAGAGATGAGAAGAGAAGGAGGGGTTCAAAACTTATCAATCTTCCTCCTCGTTTAGTTTCTTCTTCTTCTCCTCTGTCTTGAACTTCCTCCTTCCTCTCCAGAACCTTTCCCATGGTGGAAGTCACCGGAATCTCAGCTCCTCGAATCTCTCTCGAACCCTTGTCCTTGATCAATGAATAGAGAACTATCCTTCACAAAGCACGATCGACTCTATCGATCAAGATCTCCTCATCCGGTTTCGACGAAAGACATCCGTTGCATCCGCTTCTTCCTTGGCCAACACCTGTAGTCCACTAAAACAAGAAAGAAGGCAAGCCGTGTGATCAAAGCACATATCCGGGACGAAGTAAATCAACCAATCGGTTCAAGAAAACGCCTAGTAACTCAATCCGGTGATCAAATCCAACGGTTGAGTAAAAAGGCGCTTATCCATCGGGAAGCATCCACAAAGCCTGAACTCACTCAATCAGACCATTCGGGTCAACTTGAACTAAACTCAAGCCAAGTTGGATCAGTCTAATTGAAGGACTTAGGAACCTATCCAGAGCCAAATTACATTGATTCAAGGCATAAACCAGAAAAGAACCGTATCATTGGTGCTCTTGTTGATTCCCACAACTCAAACAATGGCAGATGGCACAAGACACACAGCTAAAACTATTGATGAATGTGTAAACAGACTAAACAAAATGATGAGCAAATGCAATCCATTACTATGATAGTAAATGAATCCGTAAGATTATCGCATGAGGAGAAACTTGATAAATCCTATCAAGATCACAAAGAATCACGTATGTAACTCATACCAATTCCTAATCATACTAGATCTCAATTTCAAACAACTAGCCCAATCAAAGTTGATATGCCAAGATTCAATGGTGACAACCCAAGGAGTTGGCTATTTTGCATCAATTTTTCAATATTATAACCCGAAGATCAAAAGTTCATAATTGCTTCTGTACATGGATGGCTACACTTACGGTATCATTGGATGCATGGCAATAAACAATTAAATACATGGAATCATCAAAGAGCAAGTAAAGGTTTGGACCCTCCCTTTACAGAGATCTAAGGGGTGAATTGGCTAAATTGCAACAGAAATCCACATTCCAAGAGTTTTACAATGAATTTGAAGAGCTACCTAACTAGATTTCAGGAATTCTTCCTGAATTATTACAGAGTTGTTTTGAATCTGGTTTAAAGCATGACATTAAAAGAGAAGTGCACGCCAAACTCACTACAACAAGCTTTTCAATTAGCCAAGTTAATAAGATTACAAGATGACATATCTACAGCCAAACCTCCCAGATTTCCTACACATCCTGTAATGAACAAACAACCTCCACTACTTCCCACACCAGTGATGTCAAACAACAACAGCAATAACCAAAATAGACCACAAATTCCTATTCAGAAATTGACTCCAACACAATTAGAAGAAAGAAGAAAGAAAGTATTATGTTTTAATTGTGAGGAAAAAATATCACAAAGGGCATATATGTCAAGCCAACTTATGTGCCTTCATAATGGTCAATGAAGACCAAGAATATCAACTACAGCATGATATTCAACTAGAAATTCAGTGGACATAAGAAGATGCATTAGAAACAAGCTTAAAATATCAGCCATTCAATCCAGGTTAAGACATAGGACATATAAGTGTCTAATTATAAAATAGTCTAAATAGTTATCAATAATTTTGACCATGGAATTAGCCTAGAAATATAAGTCAGATATAGCCAATTCTATAAAGTCGAACCGAAGACTCGTAATACATTCTCCAACCGCATCCAATGAAATTAAGATCGATTCTATAAAGCCCATCAACATAGTGCAAATAAGAAATGCCGAATTATAAGCAAAGATCGAGGCAAGAAGCAATATCAATTAAATGGCCACAAAGAATTCCCAAAGTGCATAATCAACATTATAGCCACATTACAAAGGTAATGAGAAATTGGGGAAAGGATTGCTAGGAGGATCTATGAATTCAAGAATCAAAAGGGCGTCTTAATGGTGACCTTGGGGGTCAGTGAGGAGGGGAGCGAATCCAATTCATCCAAGTGCCAAAGTAAATAATACAACATTAACAATTACCATAAATAACAAACTCTGTATAGAAAAAGAAAGTAAACACAACCACCAAGTTCATATTATATGTATACAGAGGCATGCCAGGTTACAACAGAGAAGAAAAAACGAAGAGGCATGCTACAATGTAAAAAAAGAAAAGAAACCCAAAACAGTAAGGAAGATTAATTACAACAACAGGAATGGTAGCCTTTCAGTAGAAGACCTGCACAGTAAGGTATTATAGAAAGCACCCTCAGGAAGCATAATCAAGATACTTCAACAACAGTCGGACTTAAGAAACATACTACAACAACAGAGTCATCAAGCAAGGACCGTAAGCATAAAAATAACCGGTAACAAGAATCAAGTATAACAGAATAAGTGAATCCGTAACATCCTATAGAATAGAAGGATAAGTAGCCAGAAATCAAGAAGTCTAACTGAAGACACGACAAAAGTACAAACTTCCAACAAACCCTAACAGAAATCAGTTAGAAACTCAAGATCCAAGACCAACAGAAAAGATATAAATAGAGATGAGAAGAGAAGGAGAGGGGTTCAGAAAACTTATCAATCTTCCTCCTCTGTTTTCTAGTTTCTTCTTCTTCTCCTCTGTCTTGAGCTTCCTCCTTCCTCTCCAGAACCTTTCCCACGGTGGAAGTCACCGGAAACCTCCATCAGAATGGAGAAGGGCGAATCTCCTCTAATCGCTCTCTCGTAGAACCTCCTCTGAACCCTAGTTGTCCTTACCGACGAATGAATCGACAGAGAACTATCCCCTTCAAACAAAGCGGCTGATGACTCTATCCAATGATCAAGATCTCCTCATGACGACGATGCTCAGACATCCACCGCAACCGCTTCTTCCTTGGCCAACACCTGTAGTCCACTAAAACAAGAAAGAAGGCAAGCCGTGTGATCAAAGCACATATCCAAGGGACGATAGTAAATCAAACCAATCCAACGGTTCAAGAAAACGCTCCAGAGTAACTCAATCCGGGTGATCAAATCCAGCAAAAAAGGCACTTATCCAACTGGGAAGCATCCACAAATTCTCAACTCACTCAACTCAACTGTTCACCACTCTGGTCAACTCAGGAATGAACTCAAGCCAAGTTGGATCAGTCCAATTGAAGGACTTAGGAACCTATCCAGAGCCAAATTACATTGATTCAAGGCATAAACCAGAAAAGAACCGTATAAGTGGTATGACTCATTTGACAGAGCACTCGGTGATGACAGCGGCCGGCAGCAAAGTTCGTGTCACTGCCAACCGACAAAGTCAAAGCGCGCGGTCATGCCATTTTTGTTCACGACTTAGGTAAATCCATCATTTAAGGTATTTTAAAAGGTAGGCACTAAGCATACACTAGTTGGCTAACTACCTCTATAAAGAAAGTGCGAGCACTACCGCTTCACCCCCTTACGCTCTTCTCTTGGTTTATTTTCTTCTTTTTTTCTGCTTGCTCGTCGACGCTCTCTCTCCTCTGACGACAACACTTAGGGACGCTTTTTTAATTGCCTTTGCACTGTTCCTCGATAGAGAGGGAGGCGAGCAATCCAATGGTTTGATGTTGTGAGGGGAATCGATGAAGGAGGGAGGGGATTGATGGGAAGAGTGGGGTTTGGCATTATGGTGGTGGGTGGGTTTCGGCGACCGAGATATCGGTTGGTCGACGAGCCGGTGGATGGGGAAGCGCCTGTGGTTCGAGTTCGAGGAGGTGCTCTACTGACGGGCTCAGATAACGATGCCATGGCCATCGAGATGAACTCTGGGCTTGCATCGCAATGCAATAGCAGGCTCAAGATGCTTCTTACCTTCGTAGATAACCTCCCTTCAAGAAAATATGTCCGAGTCCGCTTTACATGCAGGACTAAATCATATCGACGTGTCCCGCTTTCTTTTCCGTTTAGATTAACGAGCAGAACATAACTGACTGTAGAAGACATTTCCCCGACTCCTGTAAGCGTCGATGGCGCAGGAAGAATTTAAGAGAAATATATAGGGTTTAGGGTTATTTTTTTTAGGCAAACGAGCTGAAGAGAAATAGAAAATCTCATTTCCTTTTATAAAAGAACCATGAAGAGAACGCAGGAAATAATAACCAATTTAGCTGAGGATGTATTAAATAGAAATTCATCGGTAATGTTTCTCATGCATTTTTTCCACGGTTTGTTAGTGATATTCTTGTACCGAAACCATCAAGCGGGATGATTTATTTATTACAATATAACTGAGAGTCTTAGATGATTTTTGTGAGATTTTTATCTGTACTCCTACCCTCTTTGGAGGGTACAAATCATTTTGACCTTTTTTCCATTTGTTTTGCATTCTTATGATTATGTTTAGTGGCCAATGGAAGCATTTGGAGGCGCTTGGATGGTTTCGGTAGTATTTTGCATCCAGATCTCATATACCTCTTTGGAGGGTACATACCATTTTGACCTTTTTTCCGCTTTATTTTGCCCGCTTCTTATGATTATGTTTAGTACGCCAATGGAAGCATTTGAGGCGCTTGGATGGTTTCTGGGGTATTTTGCATATTTCTCCTCACCTCTTTGAGGGTAGTGATCATATTTGAACTTTTTCTAGTCGCTTCTTATGATTATGTTTAGGCATTCCAATGGAAGCATTTAGAGGTAGTTTGGATGATTGGGTATTTGCATCAGACATCTGTACCTCTTTGGAGGGTATAGATCATTTTTGATCTTTTTTTCCAGTTTATTTTGCCTGCTTCTTAGGATTATATTTAGGGCATGCCAATGGAAGTATTTGGAGGCAGTTTGGATGGTTCTATATTTTTTTTACATCCACTTTGTTACCTCTTTGAAGTATATCATTTTGACCTTTTCGCTTTATTATTTTATGATTATGTTTAGGGCATGCCAATGAAAGCATTTGGAGGTAGTTTTGATGGTTTCTCTGTGGTATTTTGCATCTATACCCTCTGTATCTCTTTGGAGGGTACATATTATTTTTGACTCTTTTTTCTAGTTTATTTTGCCTGCTTCTTATGATTATATTTAGGGCATGCCAATGGAAGCATTTGGAGGCAGTTTGGATGGTTTCTGGGTGGTATTTTGCATTTATACTCCTGTACCTCTTTGAGGGTAGATCATTTTGACCTTTTTTCTAGTTTATTTTGCGCTTCTTATGATTATGTTTAGGCATGCCAATGGAAGCATTTGAGGCGCTTTGGATGGTTTCGGTATTTTATATGTACCCTCAGTATCTCTTTGAGGGTACATATCATATTTGACCTTTTTCGCTTTATTTTGCCGCTTCTTGATTATGTTTAGCATAATGGAAGCATTTGGAGGCGCTTTGGATGATTTTGGGTGGTATTTTGCATCAGACTCCTTTGAGGGTATCATTTTACCTTTTTTTCCATTTATTTTGCCCGCTTCTTATGATTATGTTTAGGGCATGCCAATGGAAGCATTTGGAGGTAGTTTGGATGGTTTCTAGGTGGTATTTTGTTCGTACCTCTTTGAGGGTACGATCATTTACCTTTTTTTTTTTATTTTGCCGCTTCTTATGATTATGTTTAGCAATGGAAGCATTTGGAGGTAATTTGGTTTTTTTTGGTTGTATTTTAATGTACTCTGTACCTCTTTGAGGGTACGATCATTTTGACATTTTTTCCGCTTTATTTTGCCCGCTTCTTATGATTATGTTTGGGCATGTCAATGAAGCATTTGAGGCGCTTGGATGGTTTTGGGTGGTATTTTGACCAGTATTTTGTAACATATTTTTGTATCTGCTTGTAAATGCAAATAACGATGATGAAGACGTGATGTCTAATGACCCAAATTTGGGGAAAGTCCTCGCACCACCGTCGAATGAAATGGAGGTGCCAGACCGCACTGCACATCAAAGCTTGTTAAGGACCATACTAGTTATTGGTCAAACTCAAAGAAATTGAAATCAAAAGATTTTCTATGTGCAAAAGTCGGTCAAGAAATGCCGCTAAATAAATGGCTTAACAAAATTCCGTAAAAGTTGATACAAGAACCTGGGTCATTCTGATTAGATTGAGGACGATTAAAACATACGAAAGTCATAATCATTCTTTGTGAGTCGCCGACCTACATCTTCTCGTGATCACACATGTGCAGCGATGAAGGTGTCCGTGTTGAAGACAATGACAGGTCGGTAGAGCAACCGATGCATTCAACTATCTAACCGAAAGTTGGCGAGAATGGTTCACAAAAAAGAGATGCTTTCAATTTTATTGAAAGAGAAAAGATCGAGGATTGCGAATGGTGACATTAATGCACTTGCGAAAGGTGGATGTGATGTTTGCATGGGATGTGCAAGTTGATGAGTCGATTGCTTAAAGTTTTTTTTTAGCAATATGTCTAGGATAGAATATGATTATTTTGGGATGTGATAATTTTGATACAAGCTATCGACTCAATAAATATAATCTTATTTATGCCTCTCTTGTTGGAGTGAATCATCACTGGCAAAATATATTATTTGGAGTAGCCTTTTTATCAGAAGAGACAATTGAGTCATTCTCATGGCTATTCCAAACATTTCTTCAGTTGATGAATGACAGACATCCTATAACAATATTCAGATCAAGATCGCGAGAGCTATCAAATTGTATTGCCGCATACTCATCATAGTTGTGCCAATGGCATATTTCAAAGAAAGCTCCTTCCAAGTTCATTGCTTTAATAGTAATAAGATAGGGCTATTTTATAAATGCATGAGTAAGTGTGACTCGAGGAAGAGTTTAAAGAGGCTTCTGCCATGCTAGAAGAAGGCAATTTGCATGATCATGCTCGCCGTCCTGAGCTTTATAAGATGTGGATCCAAGATTCAAGAAAGGACTCATGAGCATCTTGTCAATGCAACGTAGTGAGTCCACCTAACAATGTATGTCATAATATCTAAACCAACAAGTTCGCCACGATTATTTCTTGGGTCGAAAAGGTTATGGAGACATGGCATGAATGAACATGACTAAGACTTCAAGTGTAGCTACCATTGTTCTGTTGTTAAGACCAATTCTAAAAACAAGTCGCTATGTTTTATACAAGAAAGGTTTACACTATGTTTGAAGAGGAATTTTGCATGGAGTTGGAGGCCTATCAACTAAGTCGATGACACCCATGGAGTATTTGGTGAGAAACTTAGAGAATAAAAATACATCCAAAATATGGACTGTGCATTTCGATAGGACTACCCTAAAAGTAACTTGTACTTGCAAAAAATTTGAAATGATGGGATTACTTTGTGCCCATCAGATCGAGTTCTTAGTCGAAGATGTCAGATTCCTGACAAGTATCTTCTCATGCGATGGTCTACCAGAGTAAAGAGGGATATTTACATTGATAGTGCATACAAAAATTAAGAGATGTGGCAAGCACATATGGAAATGCTTCTGGCATTATTTTCTGAACCACATAAGTCGATATGCATATCAAATAAGCGCAGGCAATAAGAGAGAAGACTATATGCTTGATCCCTAAAAAACTATATGATGATGTCGACTCTATAATTGGGAATTCTCCTCCACCGACAAAGCGCTTAAGAAGAAGAAGTCAACCATAACAGATAAGGGAAAAGACATCTTAAAAGATCCGCTAACCAAGGGTGTTTCCAACTCAAGGCTTAAGGGAGATATCCAATAAAGCCAAGAGTAATTTTCTATTTGTGTATTAGGTTTTAGTATTTTAAATATTGATGTTAATCTTCAAACCCCTTTACTTTTTTGTTGCAGAAACCAAAGTACAGTCTAATAGTGTTGCTAAACGTGTTTCGTCATAAGTTGCATCACCTTTCTCTGTTATGCCAGAGTGTTTTTCAGAGGTACGCACAGAATATCACATATCGATGCTGTAAGAAATCATCAACTAATACAATGTTCTACATGTTGGAATTTAACTCGAGCTCCACAATCAATCAGTCGGCTAAAGGGTACACTAAGCTGATGATGGATATTATTTCAGGAAAATATTTTGACGCATGACATTATCCAGTTTTGTGTTCTTCAACGTATAATCTTTTCCAATGCTTTAGAGTCCCAAAGATGACTCTCTTTAACCGATATTTAGCTAGGATTTTCTCACCGTCTGTGTATCTTAAGCAATAGTGATTGAGTTAATCCCCCGAGGACTTGTAATCATTGGATCAGAAGAATAAATGTAATAAATAATAGATCGCTTTATTGCCTTTTTTTCCAGTTATTTGTCGATTCTAGAAATAATGTTCAATACATTCTAGTTCTATTGTTGGATGGTTTCTAGACATTACCTCTTGAGGGTACATCATTTGACCTTTTTTTTCCGCTTATTTTTTCGCTTATGATTATGTTTAGCAATGGAAGCATTTGATGATATGGTGGTATTTTGCATTATCCTCTGTATTTTGAGTATTTTTTGACCTTTATTTTTTATTTTGCTTATGATTATATTTTAGCAAAAGCATTTGATATTTTTGTGATGGTTATATTTTACATCTATCTCCTTTTCTTGAGGGATCTTTTTGACCTTTTTTCAGTTTATTTTGCCTACTTATGATTATGTATGCAAACAAGCATTTGGCGTTGATGGTGATTTTGTATCTGCATTCTCATACCTTTTGGAGGGTACAGATCATTTTTGATCTTTTTTTCCAATTTATTTTTCCTGTTTATTGAGTTTATATTTAGGGCATGCCAATAGAAGCATTTGGAGGCAGTTTGAATAGTTTCTGAGTGGTATTTTGCATATGTACCCTCTCTGTACCTCTTTGAGGTACATATCATTTGACCTTTTTTCCATTTGAGATTATGTTTGTTTTAAGCATGGAGACTGTGGTTATGAGGTTATGCATCTCGTACCTCTTGAGGGGTACATATTTTGACCTTTTTTGCGCTTCTGATTATGTTTAGACAAAGCATTTGGGTTGATATTTTATTTTATCTGCACTCTATGTATCTCTTGAGGGTACAATCATTTTGACCTTTTCGCTTTATTTTGCCCTTCGATTATATTTAGAGCCAATGGAAGCATTTGATATGGGTGGTATTTTGCATCAGACTGCACTTTTGGAGGGTACATCATTTTTGACCTTTTTCCAGTTTATTTTGCCTACTTTGATTATGTTTATACCAATGGAAGCATTTGGAGGCGCTTGGATGGTTTGGTATTTTATTCTCGCACTCTTGAGGGTACATATTATTTGACCTTTTTCCGTTTATTTTGCTTAGGGATTATGTTTGTAATTCAAAGTATTGGAGCTTGATGTTGGGTATTTTCATCTAGACTGTACTTTGGAGGGTATTTTTTTGCCTTTTTCAGTCTATTTTGCCTATTTAGAGATTATGTTTGCATTCCAATGGAAGTATTTGAGCGCTTTGGATGGTTTCGAGGGTTATTTTCCATCAGACTCTCTCACTTTTGGAGTGATCATTTTGAACTTTTTTTTTTACTATTCTTATGATTATGTTTACATGCCAATGGAAGCATTTGGAGGCGCTTTGATGGTTTTGGTAAGATTGCATCACTTTGAGGGTACAGATCATTTTGACCTTTTTTAAGTTTATTTTGCTTTAAGATTATGTCTATATATTTCATAGGAAGCATTTGAGACTATTTGGATGGTTTGAGGTATTTTTTCATGATTCCAGAATTCTTTGAGAGTATCATTTTGCCTTTTTTTTTCTATTTTTGTTTTTAAGATTATGTTGTGCATTCCGGAAGCATTTGAGCCGTTGATGGTTTGGTTATTTTGCATTCAGACTGCACCTCTTTGAGGGTATAATTTTGACCTTTTTTGTTTATTTTCTCTTAGTGAGTTTATATTTTACATGCCAATGGAAGTATTTGATAGTTTGGATGATTTGTTGGTATTTTGCATCAGACTCTACCTCTTTGGATAAATTATATTGACCTTTTTTATTTATTTTGCCTACTTCTTTTGATTATACATTAAAAGCATTTAATTTTGATGGTTTATTTTGCATCAAATTTTGTACTTATTTGGATAGATCATTTTTGACCTTTTTCGCTTTATTTTGCCTCTGCATGAGATTATGTCTGGCATTCCACTAATTTTTTTTAACGATTTATTTTCATAATAAAAAATAGCTAACAACAATCATAATCTTATTTTAATACATATCGCTTAAAATTAACTAAAATATCATGATTTTACAATAAAAATTTACTTACACCAACCACAATAATTTTACAATAAAACCTTTTAAAAAAATGATAATCCCTATGGAGTAATCCTAATTTAATTTTATGCATTAATTTTATGCTATAACATTTATTTTATGCATTCATGCATTAATTTTATGCATTCTCGCTATAACAAAATGACCATACCATAAAAAATGATTTTAAATGCGATTTCTTTCAAGAGTATAACCCAAAAAAAACCAAATCCATAAGATAAAAGATCGAGTAAAATATCATCCCAGAGTAAAATATCAGTGAAATAAAACTATATGAAATGAGGGAGAAGAAGTTATACAAAATCCTATATCAAACTAAATACTATTATTCTCACTTTGAATTTTTAAGTCCCAAACAAAATATAGTAGTTTCACCTCTAAATATATTCATCTTCTTTGGCCAATCGGTGGTACCCACCCAATGGAGGTTTCGATTGCTACCATGTATTTGCAGACAAACATTCCGCAGTCGACACTATTTTCTTGGACTGGTATCCCACTCATCATTTCGATTGGCCATTTTTTGGGATCGCTTGCAAAAGACTGACCAGCATCTTCAATAAGTAATTTGATCTAAATAGCCAGAACAAAATCTCAATAAGTTGGCCCAAAAAAAAAAAGTTAAGAAGAACTAAATTTGAAACTTGTTCTTACAATCTCAGGAAGAATGCTCTTATGGGTTGGTTTGGGTAATGAGTCGTAAAAATACCAAGCCCCTGACATAATATGCCCAACCGTGAGTGTCTTGATTATCTATAACCGGCAAGTAAGATTAACTCGACCACACATCGCATGACATGTCGGATGAATATTTTGCTTTCATCTTTAGCCGCACTGCATAACTCGCAGAAAGAAGAGAACGATTATACATTATAGCTTTTATCTAAACAAATAAAAACTGAATCGATATACCCAACATTCCTGTCGGGTAACATACCCAATGCAAGCATGAAATATACAAATAGAGGACATACAACCGGCGTAGAAGTACTTCTCGAAGAAGGCGAAGGCATCAATGTGTGCATCGAGATATTGATCTACGAACTCATCGACCGCCTCGTGAAATAATGATATTCCCAATAATATATCACCCCGCAAGTGATAAATATTTTAACGATCTCAATTAAACGAATATGTTATTTTGTGTATGAAGGCCGATTGAGGATTGACTTACTTCTCCTCAACCGAGCATGATGTCAATAAGATCAAGCATCGGCTAGGCAAAACAACAATGAGAACTCAACAACATGAAGTGCCTCGACGTGCACAAATTACGATGACTTCAAAATAAGATTCACTATGAGTAAAGGATCGATCTACTGAGATGATTCATACCTCTGACTGATGCTCCTCAACCACAACGATGGCAGTCTGTGGGTCATCGACCTTTATTGGCTCATCTTTGAAAACCTATAAAAAAATTTAGTGAAATATATTTCTATTATCTCAAATTTAAAAGAAAGTATTTTAATACCTCTGCTGCCGGTTTGTCATCTTGAGTGGAGGCCACCACATCACTTGCTCTTGCTCGAGACTGTAAGTGTGTGTGAAGGGGAAGAATGCTTTCTCTTTCTTATCTCGAGCTTTAACACCACGCAATGTCGTGACATGGGTTTTGTAGTAGTGGTGGCCTCCAAGAACTTCTCCTCCTCCAATTTCATATGGGCTTTCCCTTTAAAGTATCCAACTCACAATGGAAGCTCGTAGCATCCACAAGAGTTGTCTCTACTACCCTCCCTTTTACATGTGGTAGCCTCCCCGGTACCCTCCAGTGAACCTCCCACGGTGGTGGACTCACTGGCAAGAACTTCCTCGATAGCAAGAACGAAATCAAGCCCAACCATCCTCTCGCATTGTTGCATGAAAAGAAGATACGTCATTTCAAGTCCTTGAAACCGCAAGTATCCTCTCCACCCAAAGTCTGTGGGGGGTAGAGCAGGCGGGCAAAAGAAATGGACGGGAGAATATCAGGAGAGACATAAGGAGAGTCGCACTAATTGGACTTAAAATGGGACCGCTATCGCTCACATGTCTAGATTGTTGGGGACATTGATCAAGGAGCCTCTTCTAATATGTCCTCGAATGAAAGGCATACCTGTGGTAAACCGATAAAAAATGTGAAGTAATATAACATAAATAAAGACATTCTTATATGGACTAAGTGATATTATTATATGTCACCTGGTGTCCTCCCAAATCAGTGAAAGCATTTTGAAACTCTATTTTGCCCATCAAGATAATGGGTTTTGATTCGATGACGGCTTATGATGCTTATGTACTACCATATCTACAATGAATATTTTAAACATTAGAGCCAACACATAAAATTATACCCCGGAGATATAAAACATACCATCAAGAGTGACAAAGCCACTCAATAATAGCCTTCCTAATTAATGCAATAACATCAAATAGTCTCAAATGGCCTCAGCTTGTATTCAAGAAATCTATCTATGTCATCAGAAAATCAATGATGCCACCTGTAATTGTGATATACAAAAAATAGATTTGAGAAAATGTATGTACAAGCATAAAATCAGCTGTGCAACGAGCATCTCAATTTGATTCTTGTAGTCAAAGGAACTGAATAAATAGAGATTTTCCCCATAAGACCTTCTCCCCTCTGTTTGGCATCCCTATCATCAATGCAACTTCATCGGGGGTGAAAGGAATGTACTGCCCACCCAAACATAAAGCTTGCTTTTCTATGTCCCAGCAAGACAGGATTGATGTGATGGCAACTGAGTCTTGCTTAATTCCGTGGAGTCTAATGAATTGATGGAGATGAAGCCTCTTTAAAATGTCGCTTCAAGAAGGTAAATATTATCAACACGCTTCTTACATGGTCTCAGATCTCAAAGTTATCCTTTTCCGCACATGATAAACTTCAAAAGAAAAGTCATCAAAATGATCTCAGACCTCCAAAGAGGTACACAGAGGGTACAGATACAAAATATCACCCAGAAAATAACCAAATTGCCTCCAAATGCTTCCATTGGCATGCCCTAAACATAATCATAAGAAACAGGCAAAATAAACTGGAAAAAAGGTAAAATGATCTCACCCTCCAAAGAGGCAGAATGAAAAAATACCAAAAACCATCCAAATTGCCTCCAAATGCTTCCATTGGCAAACATAATCATGTGCGAAAATAAATTAAAAAGATCAAAATGATCTGCACTCCAAAGAGGTACAGTACGATGAAAATACCATCCGAATTATCCAAGCCTCCAAATGCTTCCATTGGAATGCCTTAAACATAATCATAAAGAAGGTAAAATAAACTGGAAAAAGTTCAAATATGATCTGTACCCTCCAAAGAGGTACAGAGGGTACAGATGCAAAATACCCCCCAGAAACCATCCAAACTGCCTCCAAATGCTTCCATTGGCATGCCCTAAACATAATCATAAGAAGCATGCAAAATAAATTAGAAAAAAGGTCAAAAATGATCTATACCCTCCAAAGAGGTACAGAGGGTACAGATGTAAAATACCACCTAGAAACCATCCAAACTGCCTCCAAATGCTTCCATTGGCATGCCCTAAACATAATCATATGAAGCAGGCAAAATAAACTAGAAAAAATGTCAAAAATGATCTGAACCCTCTAAATAGGTACACAGAGGGTACAGATGCAAAATACCACACAGAAAATAACCAAACTGCCTCCAAATACTTCCATTGGCATGCCCTAAACATAATCATAAGAAGCAGGCAAAATAAACTGGAAAAAAACGTAAAAAATGATCTGTACCCTCCAAAGAGGAGTATGCATCTGGGAACAATCCAAATGCCTCCAAATGCTTCCATTGGCATCCCTAAATATAATCTAAAGAAGGCAAAATAAACTGGAAAAGATCAAAAATGACATCAAAGAGATACATGGTACGTGATGCAAAATACCAAATCAAATCATCCAACCTCAAATGCTTCCATTGGAATGCCCTAAACATAATCATAAGAAGGTGCAAAATAAACTAGAAAAAGTTCAAATGATCCACTCCAAAGAGGTACAAAGGGTACAAATGCAAAATGCCCCAAAACCATCCAAACCTCCAAATGCTTCCATTGATGCTCTAAACATAATCATAAGAAGTGGCAAAATAAACAAAAAAAGGTCAAAATGATCTCAGACCCTCCAAAGAGGTACAGAGGGTACATATGTACCACCAAAACCATCCCGCCTCCAAATGCTTCCATTGGCATGTCCTAAATATAATAAGAAGAATAAAATAAACTAAAAAAAATGTAAAAATAATATCCTCCAAAAGACAGAGGTACAGATGCAAAATACCATCCGAAAACCATCCAAACCGCCTCCAAATGCTTCCATTGGCAATGCCTAAACATAATCTCCTAAACAGGCAAAATAGAAAAAAAGGTCAAAATGGTCTATACCCTCCAAAGAGAGAGAGAATGCAAAAATATCACCCAAAAAACCATCCAAACCGCCTCAAATGTTTCCATCACTAAACATAAACTCAATAAACAGGCAAAATAAACTGGAAAAAAAGATCAAAAATGGTCTATACCCTCCAAAGAGATATAGAGAGGGTACAGATGCAAAATATCACCCAAAAACCATCCAAACTGCCTCCAAATGCTTCCACTGGCATGCCCTAAACATAAACTCAATAAACAGGCAAAATAAACTGGAAAAAAAGGTCAAAAATGATCTGCACCCTCCAAAGAGGTACACATATGATACAGATTGCAAAATACCACACAGAAACTATCCAAACTGCCTCCAAATGCTTCCATTGGCATGCCCTAAACATAATCATAAGAAGCAGGCAAATTAAATTGGAAAAATAGTTCAAATATGATCTGTACCCTCCAAAGAGGTACAGAGGGTACAGATGCAAAATAGCACCTAGAAACCATCCAAACTGCCTCCAAATGCTTCCATTGGCATGCCCTAAACATAATCATAAGAAGCAGGCAAAATAAACTGGAAAAAAAATGTCAAAAATGATCTTTACCCTCCAAAGAGGTACATGAGGGTATAGATGCAAAATACCACCAAAACATCCAACCGCCTCCAAATATTGACATGCCCTAAACATAATCATAAGAAGGAAAATAAACTGAAAAAAGGTAAAATGATCGCACTCCAAAGAGGTATGAGGATAATGCACCAAAACCATCCAAACTGCCTCCAAATGCTTCCATTGGCATGCCCTAAATATAATCCTAAGAAGCAGAAAAAATAAACTGGAAAAAAAGATCAAGAATGATCTATACCCTCCAAAGAGGTACAGATGGTACAGATGCAAAATACCACCCAGAAATCATCCAAACTGCCTCTAAATACTTTCATTGGAATGCCCTAAATGTAATCATAAGAAGCAGGCAAAATAAACTAGAAAAAAAGTTCAAATATGATCTGCACCCTCCAAAGAGGTACAAAGGGTACGATGCACCTAAACCATCCAAACCTCCAAATGCTTCCATTGGCATGCTCTAAACATAATCATAAAAGGCAAAATAAATTGGAAAAAGGTCAAAATGATCTGTACTCCAAAGAGGTACAGGGTACATATAAAAATACCACCCAAACCATCCAACCCTCCAAATGCTTCCATTGGCATGTCCTAAACATAATCATAAGAAGCAGACAAAATAAACTGGAAAAAAATGTCAAAATATGTACCCTCCAAAGAGATACACATAGGGTACAGATGCAAAATACCACCCAGAAACCATCCAAACTGCCTCCAAATGCTTCCATTGGCATGCCCTAAACATAATCTCCCTAAACAGGCAAAATAGACTGGAAAAAAGGTCAAAAATGGTCTGTACCCTCCAAAGAGGTATAGAGAGGGTACAGATGCAAAATACCACCCAAAAACCATCCAAACTGCCTCCAAATGCTTCCACTGGCATGCCCTAAACATAAACTCAATAAAAAGTGCAAAATAAACCTGGAAAAAGGTCAAAATGATCAAAGAGGTACACATATGATACGATGCAAAAAATACCACCAAACCATCCAAACTACCTCCAAATGCTTCCATTGGCATGCCCTAAACATAATCATAAGAAGCAGGCAAAATAAACTGGAAAAATAGTTCAAATATGATCTGTTCTCCAAAGAGGTACAGAGGGTACAGATACAAAATACCACCTAAAACCATTCAAACTGCCTCCAAATGCTTCCATTGACATGCCCTAAACATAATCATAAGAAGCAGGCAAAATAAACTGGAAAAAAATGTCAAAAATGATCTTTACCCTCCAAAGAGGTACACAGAGGGTACAGATGCAAAATAACACCCAGAAAATAACCAAACTGCCTCCAAATACTTCCATTGACATGCTCTAAACATAATCATAAGGCAAAATAAGGGAAAAAATAAAATGATCACTCCAAAGAGGTACAGGTACGGCACAGAACCATCCAAACTGCCTCCAAATGCTTCCATTGGCATGCCCTAAATATAATCCTAAGAAGCAGGAAAAATAAACTGGAAAAAAAGATCAAGAATGATCTGTACCGTCCAAAGAGGTACAGATGGTACAGATGCAAAATACCACCCAAAAATCATCCAAACTGCCTCTAAATGCTTCCATTGGAATGCCCTAAATATAATCATAAGGTGCAAAATAAACTAAAAGTTCAAATGACCCCTCCAAAGAGGTACAAAGGACTGCAAAATACCCCAGAACCATCCAAACGCCTCCAAATGCTTCCATTGGCATGCTAAACATAATCATAAATAAGCAAAAAAATAAACTAAAAAAGGTCAAAATGATCATTCTCCAAAGAGGTACAGAGGGTACATATGTAAAATACCACCCAGAAACCATCCAAACTGCCTCCAAATGCTTCCATTGGCATGTCCTAAACATAATCATAAGAAGCAGACAAAATAAACTGGAAAAAAATGTCAAAAATAATCATCTCCAAAGAGATACAGATGTACGTGATGCAAAATACCACCAAACCATCCAAACGGCCTCCAAATGCTTCCATTGGCATGCCCTAAACATAATCTCCCTAAACAGGCAAAATAGACTGGAAAAAAGGTCAAAAATGGTCTGTACCCTCCAAAGAGGTATGGAGAGGGTACAGATGCAAAATACCACCCAAAAACTATCCAAACTGCCTCCAAATGCTTCCACTGGCATGCCCTAAACATAAACTCAAAACAGTAAAATAAACCGGAAAAAAGATCAAAATGATCAGAATTCTCCAAAGAGGTATATATGTACGATGCAAAATATACAAAACCATCCAAACGCCTCCAAATGCTTCCATTGGCATGCCCTAAACATAATCATAAGAAGCAGGCAAAATAAACTGGAAAAATAGTTCAAATATGATCTGTACCCTCCAAAGAGGTACAGAGGGTACAAATGCAAAATACCGCCCAAAAACCATCCAAACTGCTTCTAAATACTTCCATTGATATTCCCTAAACATAATCATAAGAAGCAGGCAAAATAAACTGAAAAAAAGATAAAAATTGATCTGTACCCTTCAAAGAGGTATAGATGCAAAATACCATCCAGAAATCATCCAAACTACCTCCAAATGCTTCCATTGGAATGCCCTAAACATAATCATAAGAAGTAGACAAAATAAATTGGAAAAAAAGGTCAAAAATGATCTGTACCCTCCAAAGAGATATAGAGGGTACAAATGCAAAATATCACCCATAAATCATCCAAACTGCCTCCAAATGCTTCCATTGGAATGCCTTAAACATAATTATAAGAAGCAGGCAAAATAAACTAGAAAAAAGGTCAAAAATGATCACCCTCAAAGAGTACGAGAGGAGATCTGATGCAAAATACCACCTAAAACAACCAAGCGCCTCCAAATGCTTCCATTGGCATGCCTATACATAAACTAAATAAGCAGGCAAAATAAAGCGGGAAAAAAAAGGTAAAAAATGGTCACACCTCCAAAGAGATATCAGAGTGCAGATGCAAAATACAACCCAGAAACTATCCAAACTGCCTCCAAATGCTTCAATTGGAATATAATGAACATAATCTCAAGAACAGGCTAAGAAAATGGGAAAAAAAGCCTTAAATGTTATGTACTCTCGAGAGTTCTGAGAATCTGATACAAAATAACATATAAAAAGCGAAATCTTTCTTTGGGCGGTGAGAAGAGCAGTGAACCCTAAATTCATTCAAGTTCGGAATGCATGTGTAAATACCTCATGTAGTCACCTACAATACCTCAATTTTGATTTTCTATATCGAAGCGAAGGCGGGGCGTCATCGGCGGGAGCTAAGCTGAGAAAAAATTCTTCGTCGAGAGAAAGCCCTAAAGCTGACGGCGAGGAATGTCGAACGTCGGTAATGTTTCTCGTTCTTCTTCTCTCGCTTTTGAACCTTACGGGCGGGTGGGGAAATGTCTTTACGTCGTTATGTTACTACCTAATCGCTAAAGCGGGAAAAAACCGGGACACGCCATGGATTGAGTCCGTAAAGCTGCGTGGACTCGACGTAATATTTTCTCCCTTCTATGGTATGTTAGTTTCTTTAGTTTCTCTCCCTTATTGATCACCTTTTCTCCAATATTTTTGAGATTCTTGAGTTGATGATCATTTAATGAAAGGTGGGACATTGAAGTGCTCGAGGTGCTAATTTTATGTGATTGGAAGTTTTTATTTATTATTATTATTTTTTACATTTTCCACCATTTCTTAATGGCATTATTGCTGTCTTTGATGTTGCTAATGTTCTACCATTACTTTGTTAATTTGGGGGTTCACATAGCTTATATTCCTCCCTGGTGGTTGCATTTAGGGCCGATTAAGCTTTTTATTGTTCTTATTTGGAAATCTTTATTTTAAATTTTGTTTTGTCATTTTCTACCATTTCTTAATGGCATTGTTGCTACCTTTGATGTTGCTAATGTTCTACCATTACTTTGTTCATTTGGGGGTTCACATAGCTTATATTCCTCCCTGGTGGCTGCATTTAGGTCGATTAAGCTTTTATTGTTCTTGTTTGGAAATCTTTATTTTAAAATTTTTTTTTTGTTGCCATTTTCTACCATTTCTTAATGGCATTGTTCTTTTTGATGTTGCTAATGCTCTACCATTGCTATTAAGCCCATAAGTAATCCCATTTTTCTTAAAAGTCGATCCAAATGAGTCATTGTCTTCACCTCACATTCTTGGTGAGCTAAATTGGTTTATCTTACAAATTTTGTTAACTCTTGCTTTTGATTTATCCTTTTGCGTCATGATGGCGGTGTAGGTATCTTTAAGATGACTCGTGAATGAAATTGTTGTGAAGAAGATAAATCCAATTTCTTGATGTACTTCCTTGAGGAGCTAGATCCAAGTTGAAATGATTGCTTTACGCATCCCTATATGCTCGTTCTTATTTATTTTCGATCAATGCTTGCAGATGCCATATATTTTTCATGAAATGCTATGCTTCTTCTTGCTTTGATTAACATCTTAAATTTATTGTTTTACTTGGTTTGGTGTTCTCTGTGGCTTCAAGTTTGTTTTTTTTTATGTTGAATGAAAAGGGCAATAAAAAAATTTTAAGTCTATTTTTTCTTATTTTGTTTTGAGGATTCAAGAACCTTCATCTTTTGTGAACCTTTACTTTAGGAGGACACCTAGGTTAATTTGTCTAGAATAGACAATTTCTTTAATGTGTCTGTAATACAATTCTCTTTTATCTTGTTTTGATCATTATTTTTTATTGTAATCTTGATATTGTCGACTCTACATTGTTTGTGTAATTTAGTATGTTTACTGGTTGAAACAAAGGAAACTAAAAATTTTTTGTCTATCTATTATTATGGGTTTACCATAAATCAATCCCATTTCCTCCAAGTAAAACCATATGATTTTGTATTTCTTTCTAATCTATAATTTTGTATTTGCTAGTTAAAAAAAATCAGTTTTACACTTTTGTTGCTTCCCTTGTTTATGTAGGAAGAGGTCGGAACTTACTATTCTCTTGATCTTGGAGCCACCAGTCTTAGAGTATTGTGTTGAGCTTGGAGGAACTCACTCCAAGATTTTGAGTCATCGGGGTTGAAAGCCACCCGATTTCCCATATATAATGATGGGCACGGAGGTGCTTGGGTATGTTCTTATTGAATTTTTCTTCTCATGAAACTAAGTATTTATGTGAAAAATATCTCCGACTACTTTTCATGCGGGAATTATTTGATTTTATTGCTACGAACGCAAAATTTTGTAGATAGAGTTGAAGGGTTCGGCGTTCATTTGATTCAAGAAGGGAGCTTGGATTTACTTTTCCTTTTCTGTTAGACAAATTTCAGTTTCTTGGCATCCTTATCGATGGACAAAAGGATTTGCAATTGAAGATGCTCTAAGTAAAACTTGTATTGCACAATCGTTCAAGATTTTCATAAGAATTTGTCTTTGGTTTGCAATGCATTTTGTATTTGATAGTGAAGTCAGTTTGTCACCATAGTTACTATTTGATGGCTTACCATGCTATAATACCATGGCAACCTTTGCTAATGAAGTACGCATCTAGAGGGTGTTTAAATTTTAGAGTTAAATTGTGATTTATTTGCTTGACGTAGTTCTTTTTCTAATATGTTGTGTGTTTTTTGAAAAAATTGATGATCAGTTTTCTGGGAAGATTATGGGTGGTTGTTTTGTATGACAATCCATGTTAGAGTTTGAAATTATTTCATTGTTTAATTTTACTAATAAAGATCCTTGGGTAATTATAATATCACAATTAGTGAAATTAGTCATAGGGCAATGGTTGTTATGATTTGGAGATAAACGAAGCAACTCATCTTTGTAAGATGGAATAGTGCTCCCCAACCATTGACGTTTTTAACCAACAAAGGTTTGTGTTTATTCTTTGGCAAAAATTTCAAATGAAAGTAATGCTCATCAATTCATTGGATAACGGTGCAATTGATGACTTTGTATGATAATCTTCTAGAGATTGGTATCAGTCATTTGAACTTGGGAAAGCGACTTGGTTCTCAATTTTCAAACCAAATATCTTTATTATAAGATGCCAACATTTTGAAAGTGAAATTTCTTTATGTAGCGGTCTCTTTGTGATCCATTCATCTATGCTTCTTATGAACAATCCTTTCCATACAATTTCTTGGTCAATGCTTTATATGTACAAGTGCTATTGACCATTGATTGTAATGTTTACTCTTGAATAAAAAATTTTAACATACTCGATAAAATTCTATATTTGACTACAAAAAAGCCTTTCAAGTGGCTTTGAGGTTTTGTTAGTCTAATTTTGGCCATACACCATATTCTTGGTTCATTTTAAATGTGGTCCTGTTTGAAGTCATATTTTATTGAATTATTACCGATCAATATGTTTTGGTTTGGGCTGAAGAGCGTCTATTATAACAATCATTTTGTGCAAGACGAGCCTCCATCTCTTTGGGAATGAATTATGTGGCAAATGAAAACTAGGTTAAGAATTTCTTTCATTTTGTATCATTATTTGTACCTTGGATAGATTGCATTGGAGACCGCATCTAATTGCTTCGATGTTATTGGTTAATTTATGCATTGTAATCGAAAAGAATTGGACGCTTACCATCCATTTACTTGATATATATGCACTTACCAAAAGGGACATACTAGGTTTAGAAGTTTTGTAATCATTATGATCTCCAAAATCATAATTTTTATGATCTCCTTTATTTTGTTGATTAACTTTGTATAGTCTCTTATGTTTGTCTCAAGAAATATCCATCAAGTTAACTTAGTAAAGCTTATCTTCACATTTGCCACGATGCTTTCTAGCAAGCTGCATCTTTTATTTTTTTTCTATAATGAGATTTGTAGTCCAAATGAATATTTTTTTGTTATTTTTGCTTTTTTCTTTGTTTTGTATGCATGCTTATTGTGTTGAGCATTACTGATAAAATCAATTTAATAGGCTTGTATATTTGAGGTAAATGATTTTATTCTTATACATCTACAAAGGAAGAAACTTACATTTAGCTTGGAATGTAGATTGGAAAAGATGTTGCTCAATGTTTAGAAGAAGCAATGAGGAAGGGACTGAACATGCACGCTTTCAGACTTGGTATGTTAGTTAAATGTTTCATTGCATTTATGGCTTTCTTTCAAAATAGAAAATAAAAAAAATAAAGTGATCTTAAACAATCTCTTAGTAAATATATCTATCCATGAATAGTAATTATCATCTTTCATATCACCACTTTTTAAATGAAGTGACAATCAATCTTAATGTAGTTTGTGCTTTTATGGAAACATGAATAGTACCTCATAGCATTTCTTATGAATAGAAATGAGTACAAATACAAGGAAAAATACTAAAAGTCAAAAGAAAAGATGATATATATATATATATATATATATATATATATATATATATATATATATATATATATATATATATATATATATAGATTGAATTTGATGGTTACAACATTTTTTATCTAGCTTTCTGAGATGAAAGAATTTTTGTTGGTAGATGCTTGGACTATTTGGATTTTGTGGATGGAGGTATTATTGCAAGAGAATGAGATCGTGGTGCACACTCATGTAAAGGTAGAGATGGGTAGGTATGAATGTTTTGGATGGATGAGGAATAGGTGGAGAGGATGGTTCAAAAGGTGAAGAAAATTAGAGAGAGTGAAATGTAACGTATGTTGAAGTTTATAAATGTTTGATAATCAAGTCATAAAATTGATAGCTTTTTTTGGGAATTAGAGTTTCCTAGACAACAACATTGAATTGTCAAAGGATCCAATCCAAAAGTGGTGTACAAAGCATACATTGCCAAAAACTCTAAGTGAATAGGAGGTAAGATTACCAAGGATGGTAGATGAGATATGATTAATAAGTTAGCATGCCACATTGCATTATGTCAGAGCCCCACCTAATGTTCCTCGAAGGGAATCACAAAAACCCAATAGGGTTGGGTGAGTTAATAAATTTAGAAATAATTTCAATAAGTAAAAGCATGATTTGTAAAAATTTTTGCCTACAAATTAGATCATGAAAACATTTAAATCCAATCATGCTTACTAGTTTATTCATCAAAATATAAATAAATTTTAATTGTTATAATAACTCATCCAAATAATAAATTACTATTGAATCAACTATATAATCACCTTCCAATAATATACTTAAAACATATGCTAAGAAAGTCTTCTTTAAATGAAGCACATTTAACAAAAAGTTATAAAATAATAAGTGTGTATTTATAAGAAACAAATTTAGTAGGCAAAATCTATTGGTTAATGTTTAAATGAGAGGCATATGACATAAATATAATTAATGAAAGAATCATTGGTGACAATGTCTATTGTACCTAGTTATAGACAATGTATAAAATATATAATATTTAATATGTAAATCATTTAATAGTGCTTATTATGAAGTGTAGTTCATAAAAATTCATATACAAATTGATGAACATTGCGTTAAATTGTCAAAACATCCACTTGCATGCATAATGTCTTTATACATTCATAAATTACTTATAAATGTCACTAATATAATACCTATATTTTTTTCTTCTTATTCATAATAAGTCAACTAGGACACCTTATATCAGAAAGGTTTTTACTACTACTACAACAACAACAAGCCTTAATCCCACTAGGTGGGGTCGGCTACATGAATCCTTTATCTCCATTGTGTCCTATTATGTGTCAAATTTTCATTTAATTCAAGTATACTAAGATCATTTTTTAGACATCTTGACCAAGTCTTTTTAGGTCTACATTTACCTTTCTTAACATAAGGCAAATCTAATGCATCTACTCTCCTAATCGGGTGATTGGACGGTCGACGCTTTATGTCGCCAAACCATCTAAGGCGATTTTCCCTAATCTTATCTATTACTGGAGCTACTCCAACTTTTTCCCAAACATACTCATTTTGCATTCTATCTCTAAGAGTAAAGCCACTCATCCACCTAAGCATCCTCATCTCTATAACATTTAACTTAGTCTTATGCTTTTCTTTTATTGGCCAACATTCTGCACCATAAGTCATTGTAGGTCTTACCACTATCTTATAAAATTTTTCCTTAAGTTTAAGTGGAACTTTTCTATCACATAATAGGCCAGATGCATTCCTCCACTTCAACCATCCAACTTGAATTCTACTAATAGCATCTCCATCTATTTCACCATCATTTTGAACAATATAGCCTAAATATGTGAATCGCTCACTCTTATTAATGACTTGTTCACCTAATGTCACTTCACTACCACTAAAACTTCTACAACTAAAATTACACTCCATATATTCAATTTTAGATCTACTTAAACGAAAACCTTTAGACTTTAAAGTTAACCTCTATAATTCAAGTTTTTGTTGGACTCCCTCTCTAGTCTTATTAATAAGAAGAATGTCACTAGCAAAAGCATACACTGAGGTACATCTTCTTGTAAATGCCTAGTAAGAACATCTATAACTAAAGTAAAAAAGATAAGGGCTTAAAGCTGATTCTGGATGTAATCCAACTGAAATAGGAAAATATTTTTTCAATCCTTCTTGATGGAAACCTTATGATTTTTATAGATTATGATTTATTATCTCTTTCTGTCTGCTTGTACGAAGAGTTGTAGATCCGGTGGCAAAAAAAAACCTTATGTTTTTTTTTGGGTCAAGGTAATGTATCATTTTTGTTCATTTGGGGTTCACATAGCTTATATTCCTCCTGGTATGCATTTAGGTCGATTAAGCTTTTATTGTTCTTGTTTGGAAATCTTTATTTAAAATTTTTTTTTTGCCATTTTCTACCATTTCTTAATGGCGGCATTGTTGTTGCCTTTGATGTTGCTAATGTTCTACCATTGCTTTGTTCATTTGGGGGTTCACATAGCTTACATTCCTCCCTACGATTAGGTTTTGATTAAGCTTTTTATTGTTCTTGTTTGGAAATCTTTATTTTAAATTTTTTTTTTTTTTGCCATTTTCTACCATTTCTTAATGGCGGCATTGTTGTCGCTTTGATGTTGCTAATGTTCTACCATTGCGCCCATAATGCGTAATCCCATTTTTCTTAAAAGTCGCCGATCCATGAGTCACCGTCCTCACCAAGCATCGTGAAAATTGGCTTCTCTTACAATTTTTGTTAACTCTTACTTTTGAAGTCATATAACATAAATAAAGACATTCTTATATGGACTGAGTGATATTATTATATGTCACCTGGTGTCCTCCCAAATCAGTGAAAGTATTTTTTGGAAACTCTATTTTTGCCCATCGCAGCATACGTGGCTTTGCAGATTCAGATGATGGGCTTATGATGCTTATGTGCTCAGCCGCCCATATCTACAATGAATATTTTAAACAGTAGACATCAACACATTAAATTACACAGTCCTGGAGATATAAAACATACCATCAGAAGAGTGACAAAGCCACTCATATAACTTGCCCTCAATCAATCTTTGATGCAATAACATCAAATTGGGAAACTAAAAGTCTCAAATGGCCTCTGCTTGTATTCAAAATCTATCTATGTCATTACGTAATCAATTCGATGCCACCGTAATTATGATATACAAAAAATAGATTTGACAGCAGAAAATGTATGTACAAGACAACCGTGCTATGTGCAACGAGCCATCTGAATTCTCAAGTTGATTCTTGTAGTCAGATGAACTGAATAGCGACAGTGGAGATTTTTGCCATAAGATCTTCTCCCCTCTATTTGGCATCCCTATCATCAATGCATCTTCATCGGGGGTGAAAGGAATGTACTACCCACCCAACAATAAAGCTTGCTTTTTTATGTCCCATCAAGACAGGATCGATGTGATGGCAACTGAGTCTTGCTTAATTTCATGGAGTCTAATGAATTGATGGAGATGAAGCCTCTTTAAAATGTTAGTGGCTTCATCAGTAAAGCATGCTGTAATATTATCGAACACGTTCTTACACGCATCTTGAAGTTATTCTTTTCCTGCATGATAAACTTCAAAAAGAAAAGTCAGTAGGTCAAAAATGATCTGTACCCTCCAAAGAGGTACACAGAGGGTACATATACAAAATATCACCCAAAAAATAACCAAACTGCCTCCAAATACTTCCATTGGCATACCCTAAACATAATCATAAGAAGCAGACAAAATAAACTGAAAAAAAGGTAAAAAAATGATCTGTACCCTCCAAAGAGATACAGAAGGTACAGATGCAAAATACCACCCAGAAACCATCCAAATTGCCTCCAAATGCTTCCATTGGTATGCCCTAAACATAATCATAAGAAGCAGGAAAAATAAATTAAAAAAAAGATCAAAAATGATCTGTACCCTCCAAAGAGGTACAGAGGGTACAGATGCAAAATACCACCCAAAATTATCCAAACTGCCTCCAAATGCTTCCATTGGAATGCCTTAAACATAATCATAAGAAGCAGGCAAAATAAACTGGAAAAAAAGTTCAAATATGATCTGTACCCTCCAAAGAGGTACAGAGGGTATAGATGCAAAATACCCCCCCCAGAAACCATCCAAACTGCCTCCAAATGCTTCCATTGGCATGCCCTAAACATAATCATAAGAAGCAAGCAAAATAAATTAGAAAAAAAGTCAAAAATGATCTGTACCCTCCAAAGAGGTACAGAGGGTACAGATGCAAAATATCACCTAAAAACCATCCAAACTGCCTCCAAATGCTTCATTGGCATGCCCTAAACATAATCATAAGAAGCAGGCAAAATAAACTAGAAAAAATATCAAAATAATCGCACTCCAAAGAGGTACAGGAGGGTTCATGCAAAATACTACCTAAAATAACCAAAGCTTCCAAATACTTCCATTGTGCCCTAAACATAATAATCATAAGAAGCTAAAATAAACCGGAAAAAAGGTAAAATGATCTCAGATCCTCCAAAGAGGTACAGAGGGTACAGACCTAGGAACCATCCAAACTGCCTCCAAATGCTTCCATTGGCATGCCCTAAATATAATCCTAAGAAGCAGGCAAAATAAACTAGAAAAAAAGATCAAAAATGATCTCACCTCC
Organism: Cymbidium sinense; assembly: GCA_021442155.1. NCBI lineage: Eukaryota > Viridiplantae > Streptophyta > Magnoliopsida > Asparagales > Orchidaceae > Cymbidium > Cymbidium sinense. The sequence continues at coordinate 264,549,807 of CM038215.1, forward strand.
ACGGATGGTGATGCAAAATACCACCCAGAAATCATCCAAACTGCATCTAAATGCTTCCATTGGAATGCCCTAAATATAATCATTAGAAGCAGGCAAAATAAACTAGAAAAAAAGTTCAAATATGATCTGCACCCTCCAAAGAGGTACAAAGGGTACAGATGCAAAATACCCCCCAGAAACCATCCAAACTGCCTCCAAATGCTTCCATTGGCATGCTCTAAACATAATCATAAGAAGGGAAAAATAAGGCAAAATGATCTGTACCCTCCAAAGAGGTACAGAGGGTACATATGTAAAATACCACCCAAAACCATCCAAACTGCCTCCAAATGCTTCCATTGGCATGTCCTAAACATAATCATAAGAAGCAGACAAAATAAATTGGAAAAATATCAAAAATAATATGTACTCTCCAAAGAGGTACACAGAGGGTACATATGCAAAATACCACCCAGAAACCATCCAAACTGCCTCCAAATGCTTCCATTGGCATGCCCTAAACATAATCTCCCTAAACAGGCAAAATAGACTGGAAAAAAGGTCAAAAATGGTTTGTACCCTCCAAAGAGGTATAGAGAGGGTACAGATGCAAAATACCACCCAAAAACTATCCAAACTGCCTCCAAATGCTTCCACTGGCATGCCCTAAACATAAACTCAATAAACAGGCAAAATAAATTGAAAAAAAATGTCAAAAATGATCTGTACCCACCAAAGAGATACACATATGGTACAGATGCAAAATACCACACAGGAACTATCCAAACTGCCTCCAAATGCTTCCATTGGCATGCCCTAAACATAATCATAAGAAGCAGGCAAAATAAACTGAAAAAATAGTTCAAATATGATCTGTACCCTCCAAAGAGGTACAGATCATACAGATGCAAAATACCCCCAAAACCATCCAAACTGTTTCTAAATGCTTCCATTGATATTCCCTAAACATAATCATAAGAAGCAGACAAAATAAACTGAAAAAAGATAAAAAATGATGCACTTCAAAGAGGTACAGGGTATGCAAAATACCATCCAAAATCATCCAAACCGCCTCAAATGCTTCCATTGGAATGTAAACATAATCATAAGAAGTGCAAAATAAAAAAAAAAAATGATCGTACCTCCAAAGAGGTAGGGTGATGCAAAATACCATAAATTATCCAAACTGCCTCCAAATGCTTCCATTGGAATGCCCTAAATATAATTATAAGAAGCAGGCAAAATAAACTGGAAAAAAGGTCAAAAATGATCTGTACCCTCCAAAGAGGTACAGAGAGGGTACAGATGCAAAATACCACCCAGAAAATAACCAAACTGCCTCCAAATGCTTCCATTGGCATGCCCTATACATAAACTCAATAAACAGGCAAACTAAACTGGGAAAAAAGGTAAAAAATGGTCTGTACCCTCCAAAGAGATACATAGAGGGTACAGATGCAAAATACCACCCAGAAACCATCCAAACTGCCTCCAAATGCTTCAATTAGAATATAATGAACATAATCTCAAGAACAGGCTAAGAAAATTGGAAAAAAAGCTTTAAATGTTATGTACTCGAGAGAGGAGTCTGATACAAAATAACATATAAAACTACCAATCTTTCACTGGGACAAAAGAAGCAGTAAACCCTAAATTCATTCAAGTTCAGGAATGCATGTGTAAATACCTCATGTAGTCACCTACAATACCTCAATTTTAGATTTGCTATATCACTGAACGAAGGCCGGACGTGTGCCGATCGAAAGCGAGAGCTAAGCTGAGAAAAATTCTTCGTCGAAAGAAAGCCCTAAACTGTTCTGTGACGAGGAATGTCGAACGTCGATAATATTTCTCGTTCTTCTTCTCCCGCTTTTTGAACGCTTACGGGCCGGGTCGGGCCAGGGGAAATGTCTTTACAACACCGTCTGTTATGTTACTACTCCGTTAACCGCTAAAACGGGGAAAAAAAACCGGGACACGCCGGATTGATTGAGTCCGCACGTTACACGACGGACTCGACGTAATATTTTCTCCCTTCTAGATGGGTATGTTAGTTTCTTTAGTTTCTCTCCACCTTATTCAGTCACCTTTTTCTCGAATATTTTTTGATTCTTGAGTTGATGATCATTTAATGAAAGGTGGGACCTTGAAGTGCTCGAGGTGCTAATTTTATGTGATTGGAATTTTTTATTTATTATTATTATTTTTTACATTTTCTACCATTTCTTAATGGCATTGTTGCTGTCTTTGATGTTGCTAATGTTCTACCATTACTTTGTTAATTTGGGGGTTCACATAGCTTATATTCCTCCTCGGTGGTGTTTAGCTTAAGCTTTTATTGTTCTTATTTGGAAATCTTTATTTTAAATTTTTTTTTGTCATTTTCTACCATTTCCTAATGGCATTGTTGCTACCTTTGATGTTGCTATGTTCTACCATTACTTTGTTCATTTGGGGATTCACATAGCTTATATTCCTCCCTGGTGGCTGCATTTAGGGCTGATTAAGCTTTTTATTGTTCTTGTTTGGAAATCTTTATTTTAAAATTTTTTTTGTTGCCATTTTCTACCATTTCTTAATGGCATTGTTGCTGCCTTTGATGTTGCTAATGCTCTACTATTGCTATTCGCCCATAAGCCGCGTAATCCCATTTTTCTTAAAAGCTGCTCGATCCAGCGAGTCAGCTGTCTTCACCAAACAAGCTACCTGTTACTGACTGAGCTAAATTAGTTTATCTTACAAATTTTGTTAACTCTTGCTTTTGATTTATCCTTTGCGTCATGACTGGTGCGTAGGAATCTTTAAGATGACTCAGGTGAATAGTCAGGAAATTGTTGTGATAAAGATAAATCCAATTTCTTGATGTACTTCCTTGAGGAGCTAGATCCAAGTTGAGCTGATTGCTTTCTGCATCCCTATATGCCCGTTCTTATTTATTTTCTGATCAATGCTTGCAGATGCCATATACTTTTCATGAAATGCTATGCTTCTTTTCTTGCTTTGATTAACATCTTAAATTTATTGTTTTGGCTACTGGTTTGGTGTTCTCTGTGGCTTCAAGTTTGTTTTTTTTTATGTTGAATGAAAAGGGCAATAAAAAAATTTTAAGTCTATTTTTTTCTTATTTTGTTTTGAGGATTCAAGAACCTTCATCTTTTTGTGAACCTTTACTTTAGGGACGGACACCTAGGTTAATTTGTCTAGAATAGACAATTTCTTTAATGTGTATTGTAATACAATTTTCTTTTATCTTGTTTTGATCATTATTTTTTATTGTAATCTTGATATTGTCAGCACTCTACATTGTTTGTGTAATTTAGTATGTTGACAGTTGAAACAAAGGCAACTAAAAATTTGTTGTCTATCTATTATTATGGGTTTACCATAAATCAATCCCATTTCCTCCAGTAAAGCCATATGATTTTGTATTTCTTTCTAATCTATAATTTTGTATTTGTTAGTTAAAAAAAAATCAGTTTTACACTTTTGTTGCTTCCCTTGTTTATGCAGGAAAGAGGTCGGAACTTACTATTCTCTTGATCTTGGAGCCACCAGTCTTAGAGTATTGTGTGTTGAGCTTGGAGGAACTCACTCCAAGATTTTGAGTCATCAGGTTGAAAGCCAGCCGATTTCCCCATATATAATGATGGGCACAGCAGGTGCTTGGACTGTACGTTCTTATTGAATTTTTCTTCTCATGAAACTAAGTATTTATGTGAAAAATATCTCCGACTACTTTTCATGCAGGAATTATTTGATTTTATTGCTACGACACTGCAAAATTTTGTAGATAGAGTTGAAGGGTTCGAGCGTTCATCTGATTCAAGAAGGGAGCTTGGATTTACTTTTCCTTTTCCTGTTAGACAAATTTCAGTTTCTTCAGGCATCCTTATCAGATGGACAAAAGGATTTGCAATTGAAGATGCTCTAAGTAAAACTTGTATTGCACAATCGTTCAAGATTTTCATAAGAATTTATCTTTGGTTTGCAATGCATTTTGTATTTGATAGTGAAGTCAGTTTTGTCACCATAGTTACTATTTGATGGCTTACCATGCTATAATACCATGGCAACCTTTGCTAATGAAGTACCTGCATCTAGAGGGTGTTTAAATTTTAGAGTTAAATTGTGATTTATTTGCTTGACAGTAGTTCTTTTTTCTAATATGTTGTGTGTTTTTTGAAAAAAATTGATGATCTGTAGTTTTTGCTGGGAAGATTATGGGTGGTTGTTTTGTAGCTGACAATCCATGTTAGAGTTTGAAATTATTTCATTGTTTAATTTTACTAATAAAGATCCTTGGGTAATTAATACGTATCCTGAATTAGTGAAATTAGTCATAGGGCAATGGTTGTTATGATTTGGAGATAAAGCTAACAGAAGCAACTCATCTTTGTAAGATGGAATAGTGCTCCCCAACCATTGACGTTTTTAACCAACAAAGGTTTGTGTTTATTCTTTGGCAAAAATTTCAAATGAAAGTAATGCTCATCAATTCATTGGATAACGGTGCAATTGATGACTTTGTATGATAATCTTCTGGAGATTGGTATCAGTCATTTGAACTTGGGAAAGCTGACTTGGTTCTCAATTTTCAAACCAAATATCTTTATTATAAGATGCCAACATTTTGAAAGTGAAATTTCTTTATGTAGCAATCTCTTTGTGATCCATTCATCTATGCTTCTTATGAACAATCCTTTCCATACAATTTACTGGTCGATGCTTTATATGTACAAGTGCTATTGACCATTGATTGTAATACCGTTGTTTACTCTTGAATAAAAATTTTAACATACTCGATAAAATTCTGTATTTGACTACAAAAAGCCTTTCAAGTGGCTTTGAGGTTTTGTTAGTCTAATTTTGGCCATACACCATATTTACTGGTTCATTTTAAATGTGGTCCTGTTTGAAGTCATATTTTATTGAATTATTACCGATCAATATGTTTTTGCTTTGGGCTGAAGAGCAGTCTATTATAACAATCATTTTGTGCAAGACGAGCCTCCATCTCTTTGGGAATGAATTATGTGGCAAATGAAAACTAGGTTAAGAATTTCTTTCATTTTGTATCATTATTTGTACCTTGGATAGATTGCATTGGAGCACTGTATCTAATTGCTTCGATGTTATTGGTTAATTTATGCATTATAACTGAAAAGAATTGGAAGCTTACCATCCATTTACTTGATATATATGCACTTACCAAAAAGGGACATACTAGGTTTAGAAGTTTTGTAATCATTATGATCTCCAAAATCATAATTTTTTATGATCTTCTTTATTTAGTTGATTAACTTTGTATAGTTTTCCTTTATGTTTGTCTGAAGAAATATCCATCAAGTTAACTTAGTAAAGCTTATCTTCACATTTGCCACTGATGCTTTCTAGCAAGCTGCATCTTTTTATTTTTTCTATAATGAGATTTGTAGTCCGAAATGAATATTTTTTTGTTATTTTTTGCTTTTTATTTGTTTTGTATGCATGCTTATTGTGTTGAGCATTACTGATAAAATCAATTTAATAGGCTTGTATATTTGAGGTAAATGATTTTATTCTTATACATCTACAAAGGAAGAAACTTACATTTAGCTTGGAATGTAGATTGGAAAAGATGTTGCTCAATGTTTAGAAGAAGCAATGAGCGAAGGGACTAACATGCACGCTTTCAGACTGGTATGTTAGTTAAATGTTTCATTGCATTTATGGCTTTCTTTTAAAATAGAAAATAAAAAATAAAGTGATCTTAAACAATCTCTTAGTAAATATATCTATCCATGAATAGTAGTTATCATCTTTCATATCACCACTTTTTAAATGAAGTGACAATCAATCTTAATGTAGTTTGTGCTTTTATGGAAACATGAATAATACCTCATAGCATTTCTTATGAATAGAAATTGGTACAAAGACAAGGAAAAATACTAAAAGTCGAAAGAAAAGATGATATATATATATATATATATATATATATATATATATAAGATTGCTACATTTTTATCTAGCTTTCTGAGATGAAAGAATTTTTGTAGGTAGATGTTTGGACTATTTGGATTTTGTGGATGGAGGTATTATTGCAAGAGAATGAGATCGTGGTGCACACTCGTGTAATGGTAGAGATGGGTAGGTATGAATGTTTTGGATGGATGAGGAATAGGTGGAGAGGATGGTTCAAAAGGTGAAGAAAATTAGAGAGTGAAATGTAACATATGTTGAAGTTTATAAATGTTTGATAATCAAGTCATAAAATTGATAGCTTTTTTTGGGAATTAGAGTTTCCTAGATAGCTACATTGAATTGTCATAGGATCCAATCCAAAAGTGATGTACAAAGCATACATTGCCAAAAACTCTAAGTGAATAGGAGATTACCAAGGATGGTAGATGAGATGTGATTAATAAGTTAGCATGCCACATTGCATTATGTCACAACCCCACCTAATGTTCCTTGAAGGGAATCAAAAAAACCCAGTAGGGTTGGGTGAGTTAATAATTTTAGAAATAATTTCAATAAGTAAAAGCATGATTTGTAAAAATTTTTGCCTACAAATTAGATCATGAAAACATCTAAATCCAATCATGCTTACTAGTTTATTCATCAAAATATAAATAAATTTTAATTGTTATAATAACTCATCCAAATAATAAATTACTATTGAATCAACTATATAATCACCTTCCAATAATATACCTAAAACATATGCTAAGAAAGTCTTCTTTAAATGAAGCACAATTAACAAAAAGTTATAAAATAATAAGTGTGTATTTATAAGAAACAAATTTAGTAGGCAAAATCTATTGGTTAATGTTTAAATGAGAGGCATATGACATAAATATAATTAATGAAAGAATAAATGGTGACAATGTCTATCGTACCTAGTTATAGACAATGTATAAAATACATAATATTTAGTATGTCAATCATTTAATAGTGCTTATTATGAAGTGTAGTTCATAAAAATTCATATACAAATTGATGAACATTGCGTTAAATTGTCAAAACATCCACTTGCATGCATAATGTCTTTATACATTCATAAATTACTCATAAATGTCATTAATATAATACCTATATTTTTTCTTCTTATTCATAATAAGTCAACTAGATACCTTATATCGAAAGGTTTTACTACAACAACAACAATAACAACAACAAGCCTTAATCCCTAGGTGGGGTCGGGCTACATGAATCCTTCTCTCCATTGTGTCCTATTATGTGTCAAATTTTCATTTAATTCAAGTATACTAAGATCATTTTTATACATCTTGACCAAGTCTTTTAGGTCTACCTACCATTCTTAACATAAGGTAAATCTAATGCATCTATTCTCCTAATCGGTCATCTGACAGACGCTTTATGCGGCCAAACCATCTAAGGCGACTCTCCCTAATCTTATTTATCAGTGGAGCTACTCCAACTTTTTCCCGAATATACTCATTTTGCATTCTATCTCTGAGAGTAAAACCACTCATCCACCTAAGCATCCTCATCTTTGTAACATTTAACTTAGTCTTATGCTTTTCTTTTATTGTCCAACATTCTGCACCATAAGTCATTGTAGGTCTTACCACCATCTTATAAAATTTTTCCTTTAGTTTAAGTGAAACTTTTCTATCACATAATAGGTTAGATGCATTCCTCCACTTCAACCATCCAACTTGAATTCTACTAATAACATCTCCATCTATTTCACCATCATTTTGAACAATATAGCCTAAATATGTGAATCGCTCACTCTTATTAATGACTTGTTCACCTAATGTCACAACACTACCACTAGAACTTCTACAACTAAAATGACACTTCATATATTCAGTTTTAGATCTACTTAAACGAAAACCTTTAGACTTTAAAGTTGATCTCCATAATTCAAGTTTCTATTGGACTCCCTCTCTAGTCTTATCAACAAGAAGAATGTTACCAGCAAAAGCATACACTGAGGTACATCTTCTTGTAAATGCCTAGTAAGAACATCCATAACTAAAGTAAAAAGATAAGGGCTTCAAGCTGATCCTTGATGTAATCCAACTGAAATAGAAAAATATTTTGTCAATCCTTCTTGATGGAAACCCTATGATTTTCATAGATTTTGATTTAGTATCTATTTCTGTCTGCTTGTATGAAGAGTTGTAGATCCGGTGGCAAAGAAAGATATTTTGAAATTATAGGTTTAAAGGATAATTTAATTTGTTATTTTAAGAAGAAGATTTACTCCTCAAAATAATTCTCATTTTCCCCCTTTTTTATTCAAACTTTTCAACATTCATTTTTCTTCCTCTTTTTATTCATACTTTCCCACATTCATTTTTCCCCCTCTTTTTATTCAAACTTTCCCGCATTCATCTTTCCTTCTCTTTTTATTTTAAAAATAACTCACTATCTCTTTTAATTTCTATAAATAAGGCTAAGAGGGAGTCTCCTATTCTATTCCATTTATTTGAAGGGTTGGAGTTAGGACACTTGAAAGGGAGCAGTTAGAAACTTTAGCGGGCTTTCAACTCTTTTTAGATAAATTTCGTATGTGCTTTTCACCATTCTTGTTATTTTGTTTTACTTTTATGTTTGTTGTATGTCATTTTATTTTCCCCCCTTTTTTTTTTTAAGTCTAGAAATTAGACAAAATTTCAAGAAGATTCCTGAAGTTTACATCTAACTGGTGTTGTTTACTCGGATGTCTGTCGAGTGTAGCGGTGTCTTATGACACCACGTAACTTTTTTTCATCTCGTCGTGCCATGTTTAGCACAACGAGGTCTTCAAACCTGCAAAGAAATACAATTATATATATTTTTTTTCACATTCACAGATCACACATGTTCTGATGCATTTTTTGGTGTGCTGTAATGCTCGGCAAAGGAACGGGGTTAGGTATACAATTGAGAATGTAATGCAAGGAGTGCGACGCTAAAAATCAAAAAAAGAATTTTCCTGTTGACGATGTTCTTCCCCGGTATGTGGCGAAGTGAAAATAGAAAAGCTAAAGCGAAGGGTGCGACGGAAATTGAAAGAAGAATTCTCGTGTTGACGATGTTCTTCCCCGGTTTGCAGAAGTGATAACGGGAAGGCTAAAGCGAGGGGTGCAATGCCTAAAATCGAAAGAAGAATTCACCTGTTGAAGACGTTCTTCCCGACGGCGCAAAATGGGATGGGGTGGGTAACTTGCGCTGGTAGCTGGGGGATGGTGCAACAATGGAGGCGAAGCTATGCTGGTTGGTGCGAATAGCGAGCTGGGCGGTTTTTCGCGTGAGAAGAGGAGCTCGGAAGGGAGTGGAGCTGTCTAGCAGCAAGGGATTATGCTGGATCTGACTTGCGCTTATGGAGGCCCATGTCGCTGGATGATAGGGCGGCAAAGGGAAGGAGGAGATTGAGAGGGGAGAATGATCAAAATTAGTAGAAAACGCTTGAATCAAGGAATATAGAGATTTTTTCTTTTGGAGCAGTTGGAAGAAAAAGGGACGTGGGGAGAATAGAAAAAAAAAGAGGGAGCAATTTTTTTTTGAATCAGATAAACTAAAAATAGGGGGAATGGTTGAGCATGAGGGAGGGTAATTTAGGGATTTTTAATGAATTTTAAATTAATTAAACAATTTTAATGTGGATTTTGTGCCAAAAAATGCACATAGTCAATATATATCAATTTAAGATAATTTCGATGTTCCGAACGCAATGGTGTTGTCTGTTTCGCGATCAAATGCTATTTGGTTCAAGTCGACGTAAAGAGACTATTTCAACTCAAAATGCACATCACCGCTTTCGACGCTCGATTTTTGTCCAGACTCATTCAAATTAAGTACAAACAGTCTTACTTGATAGATTTTGATATTTCAAAGCCAATGACATGATCTATTTCATAAACAAAGGTTGTTTGACCCTCGTCGGTGTCTCCTGACCTCATTATGTGCAGATGCATTGATGACTCGGGTGCTTGCTCAGTTGATCATCAAGTTGTGCAATATTTATATCCTAACTAATTTCAATGTTCTAAACATGACGACAAAGTCCGTTCATCGATTGGAGATCATTTTGATTATTTTCAGTGATATCCCATACATTCTAGCCTCAATTTATGCACTACCACTTCTCATTATGGAGGTCAATAGTTGCATTTCATTAAGATCTTGATTTCATCTACATCTTGGGTTTAGGAGTAGATTGTTCCTGTTAGTGCTTGCGATGCTTCGGAAGTTGTTGTTCATCTCGGCCAACACCAATATGTGTGGTGTGACTCGTCAGTTACACCACACATATTGGGCACCCTTTTGTTGAGCTTATTTTTGGAGTGAGTTATCAACTTTCTTATCATAGACCTAAGACTCTTATAAACACTACAAGTTCTTTAGTCTTAAGATACTTCTAGTGATTAGGTGAATACTTAGCTTAAGCCTAGAGACTTAAAAGAGTTAACCATATGAATAGGTTATGCCTTAGAGATTTAGGAAGACTTGCCTACCCTAAAGCCTTTAACCCAATCCTTGCTTCCATCCTTAAACCAAACCTGAAATTCAAACAAAAATCATAAATCCAATTTCAAATCAAATGACTGAAGCCCATGATTAAATTCAAATTTCAAAAAAAAAAAAAACATTTCTAAGCCCTTTGATTTTATCTTATAGACTTAACCTTAACCAAATTCAAATCAACCTCAACTCAATTAATTTTCTCAAATATCCATTCAATCTCAAATCAAATCCAAATCCAATTCAAAATCAAATGATTTAAACCCAAAATCAAATTCAAATGTCAAAATTTCTTCCCAAGCCATATGAATCACCTTCATGTGCTTAGCCAATACTCTTTTTAAACAAATTCAAACTTGGTTGATTTCTTTATAAATTAATCATTCTTTCATTTATATTTAAAAATATAAATGAAATCAAAATTAAAATAGCCAAAACCAAATCAGACTAAATCAAACTAAATCAAGATTTTTCTTAAGCCACATGAAACTACCTCCATAAGCTTAATCAAATCGTAACCCAAATCAATCCAAACTTAATTAATCTCTTTATAAATTAATTATTCCTTCATTTATATTCACAAATATAAATGAAACCTACCCTCCAATGGTGAAAAATAAATCAAACTAAATCAATTCTCTACTTAAGCCCTTTTGATCTACATCCATAAATTTAGTCAAATTTACTTCCAAATCAAACCAAACTCAAGTGATTTTTTCATGAATCATTTATATCTTCATTTATTCACAAATATAAATAAAATATAAATCCAAATAACCAAAATCAAACTCAAATAAAATAACAATTTTAGCCCTTTTTGCGGGATCGTGACCCTTTGTCCCATCAGAAGCGGTGTCGCCTAAAGGCATAAGGGTATGATGACTTGACGCCATCCTCACCTTCCTCCCGCTTATCACCGCCTGCTCGGGTTCCAAACTTGATGGTGGCAACTAAACACGAGGTTGCGCCATCGGGACTTAACCCAACACCTTATGACGAGGCGACACCCATGCACCACCGGTCCACGCTCCAGGGCACCCCTCTTTCAAGAGGATTCACATGTCAAGCTCGATAAGGTTCTTCCTTTGCATCGAATTAAACCACATGCTCCACCGCCAGTGGTCCAATTCCTTTGAGTTTCATTATGCGAACGCATTCTCCCAGTGGATACTTAACGCGAGCTACAACACGACGGTCGATACGCGAGCCAAGTATCCATTGTTTACGGCTAGGAGTATTGGGGTATCTAATCCCATTTGCTCCCATAGCTTTTGTCTCTCAGTGTCAGTGTTGGCCCAGCAGAGTGCTTTTGCCATTGGTGTTCTTTCTGATCTCTACGCATTTCACCACACCACCAAAAATTCCTCTCCTACCGCATCTGCCTTGGTAGTTTCATCGCTCGTCTGAGCCACCGATTTGACCAGACTTGGAAAGCACTGTGACGCTTTATGCCCAATCATTCGGATAACGCTTGCATCCTCGTCTTACCGCACGAGTTAATCGATGCTTATTCCTCACATACCGTTATTGCTTCTTCTCCAGAAAAGTTCATGACCGTGTGGGCCTTCTACCTCCATGCGGCATCTTCCGCTTTTGCTCATTGCGAAAAATTCCCCGTGTTAGAGTCGGATGTCTTAGTCCCACCGATCATCTTCATCGACCATCTTTGTAAGCTATTGCCTCACCAACTAGCTAATCAGGCACGAGCCCCTCCTCGAGCGAATTCCTCCTTTTGTTTTCAGTTGTTGTTCCCCTCCCAAGGGAAGATTCTTACGCGTTACTCACCCGTCCGCCACTGGAAACACCACATCCCGTCCGACTTTCATGTGTTAAGCATGCCGCCAGCATTCATCCTGAGCCAGAATCGAACTCTCCATGAGATTCATAGTTGCATTACTTATAGCTTCCTTGTTCGTAGACAAAGCTTATTCGGAATTATTTTTCATTCCAAGGCCGAAGGCTTGTATCCATCCACATGCTTTATATTAGCCTCGAGTTCGCTCCCAGCAATATAGCCATACCTACCTTATCACATCAATCCCACAAGTTTCTTATCCATTCTCGTTCGATCACGACGGGGGAGCAAGTCCAAATAGAAGAACTCCTATTGGGTTTAGGGATAAGCAGACTCGAACTGATGACTTCCATCACGTCAAGGTGACACTTTACCGCTGAGTTATATCCCATCCCAGTCCCATCAAGAAATAGAACTAACTAATCATAAGGCAAAGTGTCGAGAAACTAAATGCGGATATTCCTGAACAACTTGAAGCCGAGCCTTCTTTTCACACTATTATGTTATGGATAGTCAAATAATGGGAAAAGTTGGATTTAATTTTCAACTGCTCCTATCGGAAATATGATCGACTACGGATTCGAGCCATAGCACACGGTTTCCTAAAATATGTTTTCCCGATCTAAATCGAACAATTTTTATATGAAGAAGATTTTTTCAGCATGCTCTATTCGAGACTAGTAGGAGAAAACCAGTATTGTAAAAAAAAGAGTGGAAGCAGAACCAAGTCAAGATGATATGAATCACCCCTTCTTCTTTCGCCAAGGAACTTACTATCATTTCCGAAGGAACTGAAGCTACTTTTCTTTTTCATTTTCATTCCAGAGTTCTTATGTGTTTCCGCACCCTTTTCTTAGGAACACATACAATAAAAAAGGAGAACACCCATCATTAACTACTTCATTTTCATTTATGAATTGAATAGTAATAGAAATACATGTCCTACCGAGACGAGACAGAGTAACTTGTTATCCTTTTGCCTAGGCAAAGATGGACCCCCGTGAAAAGACTGATTCATTCAGATCGACATGAGGGCCCAATTCCATTGCATTGCCAGAATCCATGTTGTATATTTGAAGCAGTTGACCTCTATGCTTCTCTCATGTCCTCTATCTTTGCCAATAAATACTCATCCTTGCCAATAAAGTCGACAGCCTCCATTATCAACAAACGAATGCTCACAGTCAAAATCTAGGGTGATGTTTATCATTGTTAATAAGATTGATGCCTGTTATTGTCAATAAGGCTATACTTTATTGCCAAAATGCATGTCGTCTATCATTGTACAGACGTCGAAGAGTATTTATCAAAACTAATGCTCATAGTCACCCATAAAGCCGTCGCTAATTATTAACACCAAGATTGACTCTTGTTATCACCAACAAGTTAAGATTCACCATCAACATTGATGTTGATGCTCGCCATTACCATCAAATTTGACAGTGGTCATCACAAACAATATTGATGATTATCATTGCAATTAAGGCTAACATTTATTATCAACAATAATGTTGAAGATCATTGTTGTCATCAATATTGATGCCCATCATCAATATCAATATCAACACCGCCATTGCTAATAGGGTTAGCTCGTACATTAAAGTTGATACGCGTGATCGATACCAACTTTGGTGCTCATTATTTCTAGCCATTACTACACTTATCATCGTCACTAAGGTTGATATTTTCCATTAATATCATATTTGTCATTGATAATAAGGTTGATGCTCAAAGTTGCCAATAAGTGACACTCGTTGAAATTAGTGGCAATGCCTACTGTCAATAGTAGCATCAATGCTTGTTGTAGATGCCAATAAGAATGTGCACGTTGAAACCAATGCCAACATTCTTTATGATGAACTAATGCTATTGTTCAATGTTGGCACCAACTCCAATTCCTGATTTTGACACCAATTGTAATGCTTGATGCTAACACCAATGTTGCAGCTATTATCCACAATAACATTGATGTCTGTCTTTGTTAATGAGATTGATGCCACTGTCTCTAATAAGATTAATGCCCAATATCAACACTAATGTTGATGCTTTTCATGGTAAAATATCGACGCTCACTAATGACACCAACATCAATGTCTGCCATCTCTATTAAGGTTCATTCTTTTCTTTTCTTTTTCGATCTTTTTTTCTACATAAATAAATAAATTAATTAATAAATAAAATAATCAAGTAAAACACCAATGAATTGTTGATGACATCTCTCATGGAAGTCATTTTCTATAATTCATACCTACTATATTATATCAATGCCTTCTTTAATTGTAGGGAAATGTATTCTTTGTAATCTACTCTTCACTCTAATAAAATTATTTCAACTAGGCTAAATTTTGTGATTTTCCCCCTCATAGGATTTGTATGTAAAATACCTCATGTCGCCAATGAACAACTCAACTTATTTTGTATGTGTGTGTGTGCGTGTGTATGTAAGATTATTACATAAGGTTAAGACAATAAATATCTATAATTGCAAATATTCTAGCATGCAATAAATATAATTGCTTAAGAAACTAAATTCATGGACGATAACACTTATTAGTATGAATAAAATTTTGTAAGAGATTCTTAATGAGGGTAAGTTCAAAGTATTTGAATTATGCATTTTCAAATAAATAATCTTGGATTGGGTAATTTGTGTTGAAGTTAAAACTAATAAACCTCAGGATAGTTTGTTTTCACTTGTCCTAAACTAGGAATAACATCTTTATAGTAAGTTCTTATATCGACAAGTGAGCTCCTAATGTGTAAATGAGCTTTTTCACATGAAATATACGATTAGTATTATATTATGAAATTATAAGTATCAAAATTGAATTATGTACTATTTAAATATTTGTGAGTGTTATACTTTTGTTAGATTGTAGTATCTTAGCTTTAGATTTCAATATTACCTATTGTAAGTTTTTTCTTGCATAAATCTATGGTAAGGTTATATGCATGATGTCACTGAATTAGGATTTCAACGGTGTTTGTTTGAATTTTATGTTGATAGCAATGTTATCCATTTGTCAATGTTATTCAAATTGGCTTTCAAATGCTTGTTTTTGATTCAATGATATCTTGCTTAAACACTTTGATGTTATGTAGAATAAATTTTCTTTTAGTTATTATTTTTTTTTTTGCCATTAAACAACCTACCTGACATTTAGATGCAGAAATTTTTTTGTTACATCTATATGTCATCAAAATATATTATTCTGCTGGATGGATTGTATAATTATACATGATTGGTTTGATGTACTTGGTGCTCTGATCACTTTTAGATTAAATAGAAGGGATTTTCAAGGGAAATGATCATTATGCTCTACTTAGGATGTTGCTCATTAGATTTGAAATGCTTATGATTTGCTTTTGATTTTGAGTTTTGGATAATCTATGATTTTTTTGTTGATTCTATTTTGTTTTGATGGTGCATTCTTAAGTTTTGACAAAAATCACTTAGAGTGAGTGCCCTTGATAATATGAAAGAGTAGAAATGTTTCTTTTGTTAGCTTCACTCATATTTATCTTTATGCATATTTTTTTATTATCTAAGCTCATTCTTCTTGTCCATGAATGATGTTGTAGGTGGATGTTTACACTAGTTATCATCTATTTTGTGGTATTATCCTTTCTCCCGCTTTCTTGAAAGTTTATTGCCATTATTTTAAGTTATAATTTTGAAAAAGATGGTTTAGAACATTTTAAAACATTGTGAAACTCTATCCCTCTTTAGCTTTGTAAATTCATAGAAAGGCTCCAAGAAATTTGATAGTTTGTTTACTTTGACTTTTTACATGGTACTATAATATCCGCTCATGGTGGATATGTTCAAGAACATGTATCGAAAGTGAGGAAGACTTCAGACCTAAGAATAATACCTAATTTGCTTCGCCGATAGATGGAGGACAAGATTACCAAATCATTGGAAAATTGCAAGAGAAAATAGCTTTGGGGCTATATATGCAAATCATCTATCAAGTTAGCTCAAAACTATAATATAATGATATTTCTCAAGTAAAAAAGCATTGATCATAACACTCGTTTGGAAATTGAGTTGTTAACTACATCACACTTTGGTGTTTTTTTGCATATCGACACGTTTATTTGCATGAAGATCTATGTAATAAGACTCACCAAATCAATAAGTAGTATTAGCAGAAAGACAACAAATATAAAGTTTTCGGTAGTAAAAAAATATTTTCGACATTTTTCCTTGGTTTTATATATATATATATATATATATATATATATATATATATATATATATATATATATATATATATATATATATATATATATATTCATAAGTTATCCATTACGATATTATTAAATTGATTAATTTGTATTCTTTTGTCATAAGTGTTGGAGCGATTTTAACAGATGGTATTTTAGTTTCTCCTTGTACTATTCATGTCGATGAGAATCTCAGCTTGATTTGGTTATATCTTGAATTACTTATAATTAATGTTATTAATATAATAATTGCTAGTTTAGAAGCGGAAGCTATGATCTTTTTTTTTGCATATTTTTATGGTGGTTTCAAGGAAGGTTAGTCATGATTTTCTTTGGTAAATAAATTTTATAGGCATTGATTTTACTTTGAGATGAGTACAATATATGACTATAAATCAAAATTTATATTACATTTATCTCAAAATAAATTTAATGTGGATAAAGGCTTATTGTTGTTGTTGATGTTGTATCTCAAAATATATTTAATGGATATAAAACTCATCTTGACTGTTTTTGGACAAAGATATTCTAACTCAAATTTCTTTCACTGTTCATTGTTGCATTGACCTCTAGAGATAGTAATTTAAAGCAATGGGGGTATTATTTATTGTAAAATTGCTTCTGGCTATTGGATTTTCCGTATCATACAAAGAGGGTTCTATGATTGAAGAACTTATGCTTTTATAAACACCATGAAAAAATGTATGCGATGGAGTCCCTTTGAGAGTGAAATAATGATATTATGGGAATTGTTAGTGTAAAAGTTTATTATAACATTGAAGCTCTAAAATTTTATTTTCGTTGGCTTATGTCAAGAGAACTACGTTGTACAAAATATGCATAACTCGCTGGAAAGTCAAATATAAACAAGTCCAAAGAACAAAATATGCCATTTCAAACTAAGAAAAATGCTGAAATGAGAAATTATTTCAACTCTGACAAAAGAATATTTGAACATAACAATAACACATTGCAAAAATACTTATCAGACGATTCACAGAGATGTCAATGAGAAGAAACACAGCATTCAGAGAGTGCAAGCAGATCATTATCTGTCATCAAAACTAGGTAAGATAAACAACAGACATCATAAGCATTAAAAATAAATATAATGTTAATGAGGGTTTCTATATCCATATCCTCATTGATAATTCTATAGAAGTATTGTTGTCTTAACATCCTAAAACAACATAGTTCTCTTGGCATAAGCCAAGTAAAATGAAATTTTAGCGCTCCAATGTTATAATAAATTTCAATTCTGCTGATTATTTTATGTACAATTCCCATAATATCATTATTTCAGCTCTCACCTCAAAGAGACTCAATCGCATACATTTTTTCATGGTGTTTATAAGAGCATAAGTTTTTCAATCATAGAACCCTCTTTGTATAATACAAGAAATCCTACAGGCAGAAGCAATTTTACAATAAATAATACCCACATTAGTTTAAATTACTATCTCCAGAGGTCAATGCAACAATGGACAGTGAAAAAAATTTGAGTTAGAATATCCTGGTCCAAAAACAGTCAAGATGGGTTTTATATCCCTTAAATATGTTTTGAGATGCAACACCAACAATAACAATAAGTCTTTATTCTCATTAAATTTGTTTTGAGATGAATGTAATAAAAATTTTGATTTATAGTCATATATTGTACTAATCTCAAAGTAAAATTAATGCCTATAAAATTTATTTAGACCAAATTTGCGCCAGAAAATCATGACCTAAAAATTTTTCATCATGAAACCACCATAAAAAAAAATGATGTGCAAAAAAAAAAAGATCATAGCTTCCTCATTTCTAAACTAGCAATTATTATATTAATAACACAAATTATAAGTAATTCAAGAGATAAAACACTAACCTGAGATGCTCATTAGACATGAATGGTACAAGGAGAAACTAAAAGATCACATCTGTTAAAATTACAGCTCCAGCACTTATCTGACAAAATAATACAAATTAATCAATTTAGTAATATCACATTATATATATATATATATATATATATATATATATATATATATATATATATATATATATATATATATATATATATATATATATATATATATATATATAACTAAGAAAAATGGATTGAAAATATTTTATTACCCAAGAAAATTTTGTTAGATTTATTTCTTCTACACCTAAAATACTCATTGATTTGGTAAGTCTTATTACATAAATTTTCATGGGAATGAAGACGTAACCAGGATATGCAAAGTCAACACCAAAGTGTAGGAATGTAGTTAACAACTCAATTTCTAAATAGTAGTGCTATGATCAATGTTTTTTATACTTTAGAAAGATCGTTATATTATAGTTTCAGAGCTAATCTGATAGATGATTTGCATTACATAGCCCCAAAACCCTGCTTTTTTCTCATGCAGCTTTCCTTCACAACGGTTTGGTAATCTGTTATCTTCCCTCAGATGTATCATAACAACAGGTGCATTATTATTTACCAGGTCACCCTTAAGGAAGTCATTAGCTTCCTCACTTTCAATAATACCTGTTCTTGAATATATCCAACAACCATAAGCACATATTACAGTACCAATCTATAAGCCAAAGTGAAACAAACTAAACAAACAATAGCCAAATTTCTTGGAGCTTTTCTATGAATTTACAAAGCTAGAGAGGATAGAGTTTCACAATATTTTTAAAATGTTTTAAACCATCTTTTTTAAAATTATAACTTAGAATAATGACAATAAAATTTCAGGAAAATAGGAGAAATGACAATACCACAAAATAGATGATTAATGTAAACATCCACCTACAACATCATTTATGGACAAGAAGAATAAGCTTAGATAATCAAAGAAAGATATGCATAAAGATCGTAATATCTATGAGTGAAGTTAACAAAAAGAAACATTTCTACTCTTTCAGTATCATCAAGGGCACTCACTCATAAATGATTTTCTGTCAAGAATTTATATAAAGAATGCACCATCAAAACAAAATAGAATCAGCAGAAAAATAACAGATTATCACTGAAAACTCAAAAATGAATTCAAATGTCTACAACAGCACTTGTTTGTTGCATCAACAAATTTAGAATTGTCTATAATGATAATTTTAGATCGATCACATCCAAAATATTCTAGCAAAATCAGTAGTCCAAAACAACAATTTAGTTGTCTACAACAACACTACACACATATATATATATATATATATATATATATATATATATATATATATATATATATATATATATATATATATATATATATAGTATATGTTGCAAGTACCAAAAGGCCTAGCCCGCTTTTTTAAATTTGATAAGCTTAAAGCCTTCCGATCACGATGATTTATGCTAACCATCCATGTTTCTATAAACATGGTTAGCAAGCATTGCAGCCCTCAAACTCTCCTATATATTGGATACTCCAAAATACAATTGAAATGAACAATGAATGGACTCTAAATTATAAAATTAAAAATGACTCGTTGGACTAAATAATGTTGTAAAATTAAGAGTACAAACCTTAATAACAAATCGACATCCTAAAATATGTGGTGGATTGATAGAACTAAAAATTATAAGGAATGTGACAACTTGACTACAAACACAAATATAATCTCCTTATTGTACACCTAGAACTCTCCTAAATATTATAAAGCAAACTAAAATTCAATTGATGTTGAATGAACAAAAGGGGGATTCCTTATTTTTATCTACAAGGAGAACATTTTTGTGAGACCCTCTAACATAAAACTTGAACCGTATGGGGGATGAAATACGCTTCTTCATAAAGACATAATTTAGCTCTAGGTTGTACTAATCATATCCTAATCTACAACCACAAGTGAACAAAATATGATCATTTAAGCTCAAAAATGAAAATAGTTGCTTGCAATCTATTAATAAAATAATAACAAGCAGCTAAAATTCGATAATTTTAAATTATGTGCGAATCATGAGAAACTATTGACTCAAGCATAATGTATTAAAATTATGTAAGTATTTTAAGAATTGTATTCATCCTAGTGAAAGATGACAATCCTTATCTTCATAAGCATATAGATAAGCATGCATTTCTCTAAAAAGAACATCAACCATTAAATCCACTCACATACTCAAATTAAATCTAACTTTTCAAAATAAAAAAGGAGAAGATTATATTAATGATAGTCAATTGTAATGGGTACCTTTCAACCAGAGTTTAAATTCCAAATTGCTATCTTAAGAAGCATGCAACTACTTTGAAAGGCATGCTAAGTTTTTTGAAAGGTCGCCTCAACTTAAAAAAAAAAAAAAATACTTGAATGCATTTCATTAACTATTCGGTTATTCAAATCAAAATCAAGATGATCATACAAATTAATAAATCCTAATAAAACTAATAAAATAACTAACTAAACTAATAATAACTAAATAGCTAACTAATAATAAACTAAATAACTAAATAACTAAATTAATAAAACTAAATAAATTAAGTAACAAAAATAACTAATAACTAAACCTAATAACTAACTAAAAATTAAATAACAAAAAATTAATAATAACTAAATAAATAAATAATTAATTAAAACTAATAAACTAATAAAAAACTAATAATAAAAAACTAATAAACTTAAAACCTAACTAGAAACTAAATAACTAACTAAATTAATAATAACTAACTAATAATAATAATTAAACTAATAAAATAATAAGTAATAATAAATAACTAAACTAAATAAATAATAAATAAACTAACTAATAAAACTAAATTAACTAATAACTAATAAAACTAATAAATAACTAAACTAATAACTAATAACTAAAATTAATAATAATAATAATAATAAACTAATAACTAATAAAAGTTAATAACTAATAACTAATAAAAATAAACTAAACTAATAAACTAATTAACTAAACTAATAAAATAATAACTAAAAACTAAACATAATAACTAATAACTAAAAAAATAATAACTAATAATAACTAATAATTAATAACTAAAAAACCAAAATAATAAAACTAGTCAACAAATAATTAATAACTAAACAAATAACTAAACTAATAACTAACTAATAACTAAAAATTAATAACTAATAACTAATAAACTAATAAACTAAAAAAATAACTAAACTATTAATAACTAACTAAACTAACTAATAATTAAATGATTAAAACTAATAATAAATTAATAACTAATAAGTAACTAATAAAACCTAACCTAATCTAATAAATAATAGCAAACTAATAATAAAAATTTTAACTAATAACTAATAATAACTAACTAAGAATAACTTAATAAATAACCAAAAAACTAAACTAATAACTAATACAACAACAACAACAACAACAAGCCTTAATCCCACTAGGTGGGGTCGGCTACATGAATCCTTCGTCTCCATTGTGTCCTATTATGTGTCAAATTCTCATTTAATTTAAGTATACTAAGATCATTTTTTATACATCTTAACCAAGTCTTTTTAGGTCTACCTCTACCTTTCTTAACATAAGGCAAATCTAATGCATCAACTCTCCAAATCTAATAAACTAAAAAATTAAACTAAACCTTATAAAATAAATAATAATAATAATTATAATAATATAATAATAATAATAATAATAATAATAATAATAATAATTAATAACTTAAACTAATAACTAATAACTAATAAACTAACTAACTAACTAATAAATAATAACCACAATAATAATAAAATAAACTAAATAACAAAATACTAATAAAACTAAATAAACTAAGTAACTAAAATAATAACTAACTAAAAACTAAATAACTAATAATTAATAATAACTAAACTAATAACTAAATAAGGGGTGTATGGATTCTCGAGAAGAGAGGAGCCATGGGGTCCCCGGACCCAATCCACAGTGAATAGAAAGTTCGATCTCCATTGGAGCTCACCGAATCGCCCATCTATCCTCCCGAGGAGAAGTTGGATTTCAAACTCCATTCAAATAGAGGAGTACGCATGCTAATGTGCCTTGGATGATCCACATCTGGGTCAGCCGATGAGCATATTGAACTATCCATTTAGCTGAGAACCCTCACAGCCCAGGCACAATGACGCAATTATCAGGGGCGTGCTCTACCACTGAGTTAATAGCCCGTCGTGTGGGCCTCCCTCGGGGAGGCCTGCTATGCCAAAAGAGAGAGCTTATCCCTCTCTTTACTTTTGCATGTCCCCATGTCGTCACACGGGAGAGACATGGGGACGTACAAAAGAGATCCTATCAAATTGTTACAAATATGAGTGTGCATTATTTGGTTTTAACCAAAAAATCAAACTGAACCAAAGTTCTTGAGAAATTTGGTTCGATTTTGAACTTAATAATTTGGATTTTGGTTTTTGGATCAGTTTGTTAAATAAAATTTTGGATGGAACCAAATAAACCAAAGTAATTATATGATATACGATATTATTAATTAATATAATATAGGCTTATAGTAATAATTATAAATATAAACTACTATTTCTTGTTCATTATACAATAAAATATCATTCAAAAAAATTTTAAATTTAGCGAACTTCGGTTTATCCAAAACCAAACCAAAATAACCGAACCAAATTGTTATTCAGTTTGTTTGGTTTTATATTTTATTTGGTCGGTTTGGTTCAATTTTTAGGAATCCAAAACCAATTGGTTTTAAAAATTTATCATCCAATCCATCCAAATCAACCAAATGCACACCCTTAGTTATGACCTAGGATAATAAGCTCATGGGCTTGGTCGTACTTCACCGTCGAGAAACAAAATAAGGCTTCTATATCCAAGCTTAGCTCAGATGTAGCTCGCTTCTTTTTGGGTGTCAAGCAGTGTCAAACCAAAATACTCAACAAGTATAAGCATTAGCTCCCCAAAAGGAGGTGATCTAGCACCTTCCAAGATCGACTACCTTGTTACGACTTCACTCCGCCACTAGCCTCGCATCCTCCTTCCGTGTAACGACTTCGCATGGCCGCTTCCAATGTGACTGACGGTGTATAAGTGCTGAACGAATTAACCGTCAGATAGCCAATGACGACATTAATAGCGATTCGCTTCATGCGCTGGTTGCCGCAGAACCGAGGCCGGGTTTTGGAGTTAGCTCACCCTCGTGGATCGAGACCCTTTGTTCGCCATTGTAGACGTGTGTCGCCTGTGGCATAGGGGCATGATGACTTGACGTCATCCTCACCTTCCTCCACTTATCACCATTCTATTCAGAGTTCCAAACTCAATGGTGGCAACTAAACCAGGGTTGCGCATTATGGACTTAACCCAACACCTTATGGCACGATGACGCAAGAATGCACCACCTGTGTCCACATTCCTGAAGGCACCCCCCTTCAAGAGGATTCACGACATGTCAAGCCCTCGTAATGTTCTTCGCTTTGCATCGAACTAAACCACATGATCCACTGCTTGTGCGGGCCCCCGTTAGTTCCTTTGAGTTTCATTCTTGAGAATGCACTCCCCGTCAATAAAAAATAAAAAATAAACAAAAAATAAAATAAAAATAATTAAAAATAAAAATAAATAAATAAATAAAATAAAATAAAAAACTAAATAAAATATAAAAAAATAAATAAAAAAATACTAAAAAATAAAAATAAAAAAAAAAAAAAAAATAAAAATAAAAATAAAAATAAATAAACAAAAAAATAAAAAAAACTAAATAAAATTAAATAAATAAAATTAAATAAAAATAAAAATAAATAAAATAAATAAAATAAGTAAAAGAAATAAAATAAATAAATAAACAAAAATAAAAGTAAAATAAATAAATAAAATAAATAAACTAAAAAACAAAAAAATTAATTAATTAATTAAAAAACTAAAAATAAATAAATAAACTAAAAAAATAAAATAAAATAAATAAAAATATTAACAAAATAAAATAAATTAATTAATTAAACTAAAAAATAAAAATAAATTAAACTAAATAAAAAAAATAAAAATAAATAAACTAAATAAAAAATAAATTAAGAAAATAAAATAAAAAATAACTAAATAAAAATAAAAAATATTTATTAGCTTTGTTATTTAGTTTTATTAGTTTGGTTATTTAGTTTTATTAGTTTGAATATTTATTTTATTAGATTGGTTATTTAGTTTTATTAATATTTATTTATTAGTTTTATTTTATTCAGTTTAATTATTAATTTTATTAGTTTATAATGATTCTTATTATTTATTATTATGTTAGTTTTATTAGTTCTTAGTTTAGTTATTTAGTTATTATTTTAGTTTTAATTAGTTTTAGTTATTAAATTTTTTAGGTTTTATTAGTTTAGTTATTAGTTATTAGTTAGTTTAGTTATTTTTTATTTTAGTTATTAATTTAGTTATTAGTTATTATTAGGTAGTTAGTTATTATTTGTTTTAGTTTATTAGTTTATTAGTTTATTAGTTATTAGTTTTTTTAGTTATTATTTAGGTTATTATTTAGTTATTTTTAGTTTTATTTAGTTATTTGATATTAGTTTTACAAGTTATTTATTAGTTAGTTAGTTATTAGTTCTTATTATTAGTTATTAATTATTAGTTTAGTTAGTTTTTTTATTATTATTAGTTTTATTTAGGTTATTTATAGTTATTTATAGTTTATTAGTTTAGTTATTAGTTATTAGTTTTATTAGTTTTTAGTTTTTATTAGTTTATTAGTTTAGTTATTTGTTAGTATAGTTAGTTATTTTATTTATTAGATTAGTTAGTTAGTATTTATTTATTTTAGTTTATTTGGTTAGTTATTTATTAGTTATTAGTTGTTTAGTTTAGTTTATTATTTATTAATTGGTTATTAGTATTATAATTATATGAGTTAGTTTTATTGTTTAGTTGGTTTATTTTATTAGTTATTAGTTATTAGTTTAGTTTTTAGTTATTTAGTTTTTATTTATTTTATTTATTTATTAGTTTTATATTATTTTTAGTTTATTTTTAAGTTAGTTTAGTTTTACTTTATTACTATTATTTTGTTTTATTTATTAATTTATTTAGTTAATTTTTAGTTTAGTTATTAGTTTTTATTAATTTTTATTAGTTTTATTATTAGTTTAGTTGGTTTAGTTAGTTTTATTATTAGTTATTATTTTATTAGTTTTAGTTTTTAGTTATTATTATCAATTATTATTATTAGTTAGTTTTAAGTTTTATTATTAGTTATTAGATATTTTATTGGTTATTAGTTTTTAGTTTTTATTAGTTTATAATTATTATTTAGTTTTATTAGTTATTTAGTTTTATTAGTTATTATTAGTTATTTTTTAGCTTTTAGTTTTATTTAGTTAGTTATTTACTTATTATTTTTAGTTTCAGTTATTTTATTATTTAGTTATTAGCTAGTTATTATTTATTAGTTAGTTATTAGTTAGTTTTATTAGTTTATTATTTATTAGTTAATAAAGTAATAAAACTAGACCTAACTAATAATAATATATTAATAAAATAAGATAAAACAAATAAATTAAATAATAATTATTAAACTAATAACTAAAAATTAATAAACTAATAACTAACAAAAACAAACTAAAAAACTAAAAAAATAAAACTAAACAAATAAACTAAACTAATGATAAACTAACTAAAAAATTAATAAACTAATAACTAATAATAAATAATAACTAACAATAACTAAATACCTAATAACTAAACCTAATAACTATTAATAATAACTAAATTAATAATAACAAATAATGACTAAAAAACTTGAAAACCTAACTAACTAGCTAAAAGCTAATAATAAAACTACTAAAAATAATAAACTAATAATAAATACTAAAATAACTAAACTAATAACTAAATAAATAATAAATAAACTGATAATAAACTAACTAACTAATAAATAACTAATAAAATCTAATAAAAGTAATAATAAATAACTAAACTAATAACTAAAACTAATAACTAATAAACTAAACTAACTAATAAATAACTAAATAAATAAATTAATAATAACTAAAAAAATAACTACACTAATAACTGATAATAAAAATAATAAAATTAAAAATAATAACTAAATAAAAAAAAAAAAACTAAACTAAAACTAATATTAAGTAAAAATAACTAATAAATAACTAAACTAATAACTAAATACAAACTAACTAATACCTAAATAATAATAATAAATAAATAACTAATAAAACTAATAAACTAATAACTAATAATAAAACTAAATAAATAAACTAATAACTAATAATAATTAATAAACTGATAAATAATAACCAAAGCTAATAAACTAATAATTAAAAAACTAAATAATAATAATAACTAAATTAAACTAATAAAATAACTAAATAACTAACTAATAAAACTAATAATTAAAACTAATAAAATAATAATTAATAATAACTAATAATAACTAATAATAAAATAACTAAACTTACTAAACTAATAGTTAACAAAATAATAAAACTAATAACTAATAACTAATAATAACTAAAAGAAATAATAAATAAATTAATAAACTAAATAACTACTAAACTAATAACTAATAATTAAACTAAACTAATAACTAATTAGTGCCTAATTAAACCTAATAGTAAAATAAACCTAAAAAATTAAAATAAACCTTAACAAAAACTAAAAAAACTAACTAATAAACTAACAAAAAATTAACTAATTACTAACTAAAACCTAATAATAATAATAAACCAATAATAAAAAAATTAACTAAACTAACTAAACTAATAACTAATAAACTAATTAAAAAAAAATACTAATAATAACTAAATAAGTAAGTAACTAATAAAAACTAAATAACTAAAAATAACTAAAAACTAATAACTAATAAAATAAACTAAATAACTAATAATAAACTAAACTAATAATAACTAAACTAATAAAACTAACTAAATAAATAAACCTAACTAAACTAAAAAAAAAAACTAAAAGCTAATAAAACTAATAATAATGAACCAAAAAACTAAAACTAATAACTAATTAAAACCAATATTAATAATAAAACTAAACCTAAAACCTAATAAACTAATAAGCCAATAATAACTAATAAAAAATTAATAATAACTAATAACCAAAAAACTAATAAAACTAAAGAAAAACTAATAATAACTAAAATAAATAATTAAAAAACTATTAGTAATAAACTAACTAATAATACCTAACTAATAACTAATAAACTAATAAATAATAAATAATAAAAATACTTATAACTAATAATAACCAAAAGCCTAACAAATTTATAACTAATATAACTAAAAAATAAAACCAACTAAACCAAATAACCAACTAAAAATAATAACTAAACTAAAACTAATAAAAAAACTAATAAACTAATAAAATAATAATAACGAAACCTAAAACCTAGTAATCTAATAATAACTAATAACTAAAATAATTAACTAATAACTAAATAATAATAATAATAATAATAATAACTAATAATAACTAAAACTAATAATAATAATAACTAATAAAACTAAATAAAAACTAATAATAACTAAAAACTAATAATATAATTAAACTAATAACAAATTATAATAAACTTACTAATAACTTATAAACTAACTAATAACTAATAATAAAATTAATAATAACTAAAAACCTAATAAACTTATAACTAATATAACTAACTAAATAATAAAGTAAATAAACTGAATAACTAACTAAAAATAATAACTAAACTAAAACTAACAATAATAAAAAAACTAATAAATTAATAATAACTAAAACTAATAATAACTAATAACTAATAACTACTAATGTAACTAACTAATAAAATTAAAAATTAATAAAACTAAACTAATAATTAATAAAGTAACTAAAACTAATAAATAAATAAAAACCTAATAATAATAATTACTAAACAGAATGAAAAACTAATAAAGCTAAACTAATAAATAACTAAATAATAAAATTAAAACCTAATAACAATAAATTAAAAATAACTAAACTAATAATTAAATAATAAAAAAAACTAAAAACTAATAATAATAACTAACTAATAACTAATAATCATAAGTAACTAATAACTAATAACTAATAACTAAATAATAATTAAACTAAAAATCTAATTAAACTAAATAATAAAACTAATAACCTAAACCATAAACCCTAAATCCTAAACCCTAAGCCTAGATCTCTAAACCCTAAATCCTAAAACCTTAAACCCTAAATCATAAACCCTAAAATACTAAACCCTAAGCCCTAAACCCTAAACACTAAAACCTATAGCCCTAAACCCTAAACTAAACCTAAACCCTAATCCCTAAATCCTAAAAATCAAAAAACTTAAACCTAAACTAAATAAAACCTAACAAAAAAAAAACCTAAACCTAAATAAAATAAATAAACTAAAACAAAATAAAAACCTAAACCTAAACATAAAAAAATAAAGTAAAATAAAAAATGAAAACTAAAATAAAATAAATTAGATAAAAATAAACTATTAACTAATAAAACTAAATAAAATAATAATAAAACTAAAACCTAAAACTAAATAACAAATAATAATAATAATAATAATTAAATAAAATTAATAATAATAACTAAACTAATAATAATAATAACTAATGATAATAATAATAATAATAAGTAACTAAGTAAAACTAAATAACTAACTAAACTAATAACTAATAATAACTAAATAAATAATAATAATTATTATTAATAATAAAAAATAACTAAACTAATAATAAAATATTAATAAAAACTAAACTAATAAACTAAATAACTAATAACTAATAATACTAATAACTATTAACTAAGAACTAGTAAATAATAAACTAACAATAAAATAACTAAATAAGAACTAATAATAAATAAACTAAAAAATTAATAATTAATAATAACTAAAAAAACTAACAAAACTAATAGATAATAATAACTAATAATAATAACTAAACTAATAATAATAATAATAACTGCTAATAATAACAACTAAATAACTAACTAATAACTAATAACTAAAATAATGAACTAACAACTAACTAATAATAATAATAACTAACTAATAACTAAAAAAACTAACTAAAATAATAACTAATAATAATAACTAAACTAATAATATTAATAACTAATAATAATAACTAACTGATGTTGGCACCAACTCCAATTCCAATTCCAATTCCTGATTTCGACACCAATTGTAATGTTTGATGCTAACACCAATGTTGCAGCTATTATCCACAATAACATTGATGTCTGTCTTTGTTAATGAGATTGATGCCACTGTCTCTAATAAGATTAATGCCCAATATCAACACTAATGTTGATGCTTTTCATGGTAAAATATCGACGCTCACTAATGACACCAACATCAATGTCTGCCATCTCTATTAAGGTTCATTCTTTTCTTTTTCTTTTTCGATCTTTTTTTCTACATAAATAAATAAATTAATTAATAAATAAAAATAATCAAGTAAAACACCAATGAATTGTTGATGACATCTCTCATGGAAGTCATTTTCTATAATTCATACCTACTATATTATATCAATGCCTTCTTTAATTGTAGGGAAATGTATTCTTTCTAATCTACTCTTCACTCTAATAAAATTATTTCAACTAGGCTAAATTTTGTGATTTTCCCCCTCATAGGATTTGTATGTAAAATACCTCATGGTGCCGATGAACAACTCAACTTATTTTGTATGTGTGCGTGATGCGTGTGTATGTAAGATTATTACATAAGGTTAAGACAATAAATATCTATAATTGCAAATATTCTAGCATGCAATAAATATAATTGCTTAAGAAACTAAATTCATGGACGATAACACTTATTAGTATGAATAAAATTTTGTAAGAGATTCTTAATGAGGGTAAGTTCAAAGTATTTGAATTATGCATTTTCAAATAAATAATCTTGGATTGGGTAATTTGTGTTGAAGTTAAAACTAATAAACCTCAGGATAGTTTGTTTTCACTTGTCCTAAACTATAACATCTTTATAGTAAGTTCTTATATCGACAAGTGAGCTCCTAATGTGTAAATGAGCTTTTCACATGAAATATACGATTAGTATTATATTATGAAATTATAAGTATCAAAATTGAATTATGTACTATTTAAATATTTGTGAGTGTTATACTTTTGTTAGATTGTAGTATCTTAGCTTTAGATTTCAATATTACCTATTGTAAGTTTTTTCTTGCATAAATCTATGGTAAGGTTATATGCATGATGTCACTGAATTAGGATTTCAACGGGTGTTTGTTTGAATTTTATGTTGATAGCAATGTTATCCATTTGTCAATGTTATTCAAATTGGCTTTCAAATGCTTGTTTTTGATTCAATGATATCTTGCTTAAACACTTTGATGTTATGTAGAATAAATTTTCTTTTAGTTATTATTTTTTTTTTTGCCATTAAACGACATTTAGATGCAGAAATTTTTTTACATCTATATGTCATCAAAATATATTATTCTGGATGGATTGTATAATTATACATGATTGGTTTGGCGTGCTTGGTGCTCGATCACTTTTAGATTAAATAGAAGGGATTTTCAAGGGAAATGATCATTATGCTCTACTTAGGATGTTGCTCATTAGATTTGAAATGCTTATGATTTGCTTTTGATTTTTGAGTTTTCAGTGATAATCTATGATTTTTCTGTTGATTCTATTCTGTTTTGATGGTGCATTCTTTGTATAAGTTCTTGACAGAAAATCACTTAGGAGTGAGTGTCCTTGATAATACTGAAAGAGTAGAAATGTTTCTTTTTGTTAGCTTCACTCATAAATATTATGATCTTTATGCATATTTTTTTTATTATCTAAGCTCATTCTTCTTGTCCATGAATGATGTTGTAGGTGGATGTTTACACTAGTTATCATTTATTTTGTGGTATTATCCTTTCTCCCGCTTTCTTGAAAGTTTATTGCCATTATTTTAAGTTATAATTTTGAAAAAGATGGTTTAGAACATTTTAAAAACATTGTGAAACTCTATCCCTCTTTAGCTTTGTAAATTCATAGAAAGGCTCCAAGAAATTTGGATATTGTTTGTTTAGTTTGTTTCACTTTGGCTTACAGATTGGTACTATAATATATGCTCATGGTTGCTGGATATATTCAAGAACATGTATTACTGAAAGTGAGGAAGCTAATGACTTCCTTAAGGGTGACCTAGTAAATAATAATGCACCGACCTCGACTGTTCGGGCTGATACATACAGGGAAGATAACAGATTACCAAATCGTTGGAAAATTGCAAGAGAAAATAGTAGGGTTTTGGGGCTATATGATGCAAATCACCTATCAAGTTAGCTCTAAAACTATAATATAATGATATTTCTCAAGTAAAAAAAGCGTTGATCATAGCACTACTGTTTGGAAATTGAGTTGTTAACTACATCCTTACACTTTGGTGTTGGCTTTGCATATCCTGATTACATATTTATTCCCATGAAGATCTATGTAATAAGACTCACCAAATCAATAAGGAGTATTTTAGGTGTAGAAGACAATAAATATAACAAAAGTTTTCCTGGGTAGTAAAAATATTTTCAGTACATTTTTCCTTGGTTTTCATATATATATATATATATATATATATATATATATATATATATATATATATATATATATATATATATGTTATCAATGATTATGATATTATTAAATTGATTAATTTGTATTCTTTTGTCAAATAAGTGTTGGAGCTGTGATTTTAACAGATGTGATATTTTAGTTTCTCCTTATACTATTCATGTCTGATGAGAATCTCAGGCTTGATTTGGTTAGTGTTTTATCTCTTGAATTACTTATTATTAATGTTATTAATATAATAATTGCTAGTTTAGAAATGCGGAAGCTATGATCTTTTTTTTTTGCATATTTTTTATGGTGGTTTCATGAAGGAAAATTTTTAGGTCATGATTTTCTGGCACAAATTTGGTCCAAATAAATTTTATAGGCATTGATTTTACTTTGAGATGAGTACAATATATGACTATAAATCAAAATTTATATTACATTCATCTCAAAATAAATTTAATGTGGATAAAGGCTTATTGTTGTTGTTGATGTTGTATCTCAAAATATATTTAAGGGATATAAAACCCATCTTGATTGTTTTTGGACATAGATATTCTAACTCAAATTTCTTTCACTGTTCATTGTTGCATTGACCTCTAGAGATAGTAATTTAAAGCAATGGGGGTATTATTTATTGTAAAATTGCTTCTGGCTGTTGGATTTTCTGTATCATACAAAGAGGGTTCTATGATTGAAGAACTTATGCTTTTATAAACACCATGAAAAAATGTATGCGATGGAGTCCCTTTGAGGTGAGAGCTGAAATAATGATATTATGGGAATTGTACATGAAATAATCAGCAGAATTAAAGTTTATTATAACATTGAAGCTCTAAAATTTTATTTTACTTGGCTTATGTCAAGAGAACTACGTTGTACAAAATATGCATAACTCACTGGAAAGTCAAATATAAACAAGTCCAAAGAACAAAATATGTCATTTCAAACTAAGAAAAATGCTGAAATGAGAAATTATTTCAACTCTGACAAAAGAATATTTGAACATAACAATAACACATTGCAAAAATACTTATCAGACGATTCACAGAGGTGTCAATGAGAAGAAACACATTCGAGAGAGTCAAGCGGATCATTATCGTCATCAAAACTAGGTAAGATAAACAACATCATAAGCATTAAAATAAATATAATGTTAATGAGGGTTTTACGTATCCATATCCTCATTGATAATTCTATAGAAGTATTGTTGTCTTAACATCCTAAAACAACATAGTTCTCTTGGCATAAGCCAAGTAAAATGAAATTTTAGCGCTCCAATGTTATAATAAACTTCAATTCTGATGACTATTTTATGTACAATTCTCATAATATCATTATTTCAGCTCTCACCTCAAAGGGACTCCATCGCATACATTTTTTCATGGTGTTTATAAGAGCATAAGTTCTTCAATCATAGAACTCTCTTTGTATGATACAAGAAATCCTACATGCAGAAGCAATTTTTCAATAAATAATACCCCCATTACTTTAAATTACTATCTCTAGAGGTCAATGTAATAATGAACAATGAAAAAAATTTGAGTTAGAATATCCTGGTCCAAAAATAGTCAAGATAAGTTTTATATCCCTTAAATATGTTTTGAGATGCAACACCAACAATAACAATAAGTCTTTATTCTCATTAAATTTGTTTTGAGATTAATGTAATATAAATTTTGATTTATAGTCATATATTGTACTAATCTCAAAGTAAAATTAATGCTTATAAAATTTATTTAGACCAAATTTGGGCCAGAAAATCATGACCTAAAATTTTTTCATCATGAAATCACCATAAAAAAAAATAATGTGCAAAAAAAAAAAGATCATAGCTTCGCATTTCTAAACTAGCAATTATTATATTAATAACACAAATTATAAGTAATTCAAGAGATAAAACACTAACCTGAGATGCTCATTAGACATGAATGGTACAAGGTTTCTGGCGGCTCCCCTGTTTTTCCTTGCTTCCGATTGAAATCAGCCGCTGTTCTTCCGCGATTTGGTAGCGATCTCTCCCCTGCTTCCGTTGGTAATGTAATCCGCCTCTCTTCGGATGGCGGAAATTTCGCTTTCTGGACAGCGCGCCCGTGCGCTTCGATCCGGTATCCTTACGACTTACATTTAAATCTTTCAAGGATGCTCTCTCGGGTAAATCCGTTCCGCCTAATACTTCGGTTAATCTAATGTCTCGATTTTGGTATGCTATGCAATAATGTGTTATTAGATGTCGAAATTCTAGCTAAGCCTTTGAATTCGTTGGTGGGTAAATTCAACTTGAAACGCCCAACTTAGAAAATATACTCTTTTTTCATGTTCACGGGCACTTTTACGTGGGTTTGATTGATCGAGGCATGTGTTAATTCAATTATCAAATGATTTGGATTACTCAAGAGTTTTTACCGTCGTTCTTATTTCCTTTTAAGCGCCAAATGCGACTTCTTAAGTGGACACCTAGTTTTGATATTAAAGAGGAATCACCAATTGTTCTATTTGGCTCGCTTTGCCCAATATGACATACTCTGTTACGCATCGTTTTGTTCTTTGTGGGGCTATTTTTGGGACCTCTTCAAATTGATCAAGCTACGGCCGTGAGATCCGACTCTTGCTCGGATACTTGTTGAAGTTGATATAACAAAAAAACATCCAAAAGAAATCTGGATTGGATCTGAAAAATGGGTTATAATCAAAAGGTTGAATTTGAAAACTTTCCCTCTTTCTGTACACATTGCAAAATTCATGGGCATGAACACCTGATTGTTTTATCTACATCCACATCTCAAAAAAAACAATCTTCCTATTCCTATTAATTCGGTGACTATGGAACAACCAACTAAAATGGCATATGTGCCTAAAGCTAACCAAAATAATCATCCTACACAAAAGCACTCTTTACCTAGAACGGCTGAATTGCAAAAGGAGGCTATTCAGGTTTTGAACAATGACATTGATGACACAGTTGGTTTTGGGAACTTAGAAAATATGCCTACTACTATGCTTAATGGTAACATGCAGGCCCTTACAACTAATGATCCAAAACAAAGAAATGAACACTTTGGGAACATCCCCTCGGTAAATCTTAGTTTGGATCAACAAAATAAAATAAAACAAACCATTAATCTAGAAAAAGAAGATAAAACTATTCCACATCCAACATTTTGAATGGACAAAATGATAGATAGCATTCTCAGTCATTCTCGATATGAAGAAGGAAATTACCATCCACGGATTCCCTTTCAAACTTATAAACAAAAAAAATCATACAAATCCAAAAACTCTAAAATGCAACCGAATCACAAGATCTTCATCAATCCATGTATAATTACCTTTCTCCTCATTCTCATCCAATCAATTTTTCCTTTCCAACAATTATGATTAATTATTTGGAAATATTCGTAGGTATTGGGACTACTCTAGTTCGCAATCGCTATAGAAGCCTCTCGATTCATAACATATCTCTCCTTACTATCATCAACCTCTTATCCACTCTTCTAAGATCGGCTACCGCTAGAACACTAGGTTTCTAATTTTTCTACAACATTAACAACAAAATTTGGTTGTTTTGGAATAATTCTATCAAGATCAATATCCTTGACAACCAACAACAATTGATTAATGCTCATTTTGTAGGTGTTTTCACCGTGTTGTGCTCTTTTATTTATGCATCTTGTAATAGAGCATAGGAACATTCTATGGAATAATTTAAGATCTTTAGCCTCCACGCCACTCAACCTGGATGGTTGGGAGATTTCAACACCATCCTCTCTCGAAAGAAGGGAGGGTCATCTCCTAATATTAATTCTATGGAAGATTTCGCTAATATGATTCTAGACTGTAACCTTACCGATATAGGATTCTCTGGTTCCAACTACACGTGGAACAATTCTAGACTTTGGCAACGCCTCGATCGTATCCTGGTTAACCACCTTTGGATTGATCAATGGCCTCAATTTAGTTGAACACTTAAGTAGAACACGATCACGCCTCTTCGATCGTGAAAACACCCCTACCGCAACACCCGCACTCCCCCTTTCGCTTTCCAAAATATGTGGTTGCAACATAATGACTTTATGTCCGTTGTTTCACTAACTGACCCCCTATTCACCCGATAACTCCATTAAAGGCATGACCGCTTTTGGCTTAAACTTAAAAGATTAAAACAAACTCGAATCGGTGGAATAAACATCATTTTAAAACATTTTGCAAATCTTAAAATATGGAAGATCTTGTGTGCACGCTTGAAGAAGTCGCCATTTGATCCTAATAAAATGATGAACTCAACGGCTAGAGATAACTTGATTAAATATCAAAACATGGAGGAAACTTATTGGCAAAAAAGTACTAAACATATTGATGGCGTAAACACAAAATATTTTCACGCTTTTTTCAACAAAAGAAAAGTTATAAACTCGATTAAGAAAATTAAAACAATAATGATAATTGGATATCGGATAAAATGAGATTAAAGATTCTATATACATCATTTCCAAAATTTGTTAAACAACAACATTAATATGGAACCTATTGCTAACCCTCATCTCGATTCCCTCAAAATTACTGATCAAAACATCTCTCTTTGTAGATCTCCATGAATCAAATTAGTAATATTCTCCAAAGCATGAATTGATTCGAGTCTGATGGTTACACTACTATATTCTTCAGTGTTGGCCCATTATTAAATCGATTTAATTGAAGCCGTTATTGACTTTTCAATGGCACCCTTCCTAGATTCTTCTCTAGCACCTCCATAATACTTGTCCCTAAAACAACCATCCGAAACATGGAATGACTTTAGACCGATTATGCACCTTTTTTAACAAGCTAGTATCCAAAATAATCACCAACCGTATCAACCCTCTGTTGCCGAATAAACTAATAATAACCTAAACTAATAAACTAAAAACTAATCAAGTAATAACTAAAATAAAACTAATAATTAAACTAATTATTATTATTATGATAACTAATAAAACTAAAAATAACTAACTAATAAATAAACTAAATAACTAATAAACTAATAATAACTAAACTAATAACTAATAAATAAGATTAATAACCTAAAAACTAATAACTAAACTAACTAATAATAATTAAACTAATAATTAAATAATAATTAATAAACTAATAAGCTAATAAAACTAACTTATAACCAACCCTAAACTTAATAATATAAACTAAATAATAAAACTACAAAACTAATAACTAAATAAAAACTTAAAATTAATATAATTAACTAAACTAGTAAACTAATAAATAATAATAACTAATAATAATAATAATAATAATAAACTAACTAACAAATAAACTAACCTAATAAACTAATAACTAATAATAATAATAATAAACTATTAAAAATTAAAAAAATAATTAATAATAAATTAATATAATAATAGTAACTAATAAAATAAAACTAACTAAATAAACTAACTAAACTAAAAACTAACTAATAAACTAATTACTGAAACTAACAAAAAACTAAAAACCTAATAATAAAAATTAAATAACTAATAACTTAACAAACTAAAAAACTAAACTAAACTAATAAACTAAATAACTAATAAACTAATCTAATAAACTAAAAACTAACTAACTATTAATAACTAAACTAAATAACTAACTAATAATAAGTAATAACTAATAAACTAATAATTAAACTAACTAACTAATAATAAAAAATAAAAACTAATAATAAATAACTAACTAAACTAAAACTAACTAGCTAATAATAGCTAAACTAACAACTAAACTAATAATTAATATTTAACTAATAAACTAAACTAAAAAAATAATAATAATAATTAAAAACTAATAATTAATAAAACTAAATAAAATAACTAACTAACTAATAAAAAATAATAAAACTAAATAAATTAATAACTAATAATAATAATTAATAAAACTAACTAATAACTAAAACTAACTAAACCTAAATAATAACTAAACTAATAACTAACTAATAACTAACTAATAAAACTAATAATTAAAAATAATAAACTAATAAAAACTAAATTAATAATAATAAACTAATAAAACTAATAACTAAACCTAAACCTAAACTTAATAATAACTGAAACTAAAAACTAAAAATTAATAACTAAATTAATAA
The DNA here is from genome assembly GCA_021442155.1 of Cymbidium sinense. Taxonomy (NCBI): domain Eukaryota; kingdom Viridiplantae; phylum Streptophyta; class Magnoliopsida; order Asparagales; family Orchidaceae; genus Cymbidium; species Cymbidium sinense. Next base: position 264,587,838 of record CM038215.1, read on the forward strand.
CTAATAATAATAACTAATAACTAATAAAAACTAAGTAAACTAACTAACTAAATTAAACTAATTAATTAATAAATTGATAATTAATAACTAATAATAACTAACTAAACATAATAATTAAATAACTAACTAATAACTAATAATAATAAACTAAATAAACTAATAACTAATAACTAACCAAAAAATATGTCTAATAAACTAACAAACAATAGAAAAATAAATTAACTAACTAACTAATAAAGCTAATAATAAAACCTAATAAACTAATAACTAAACTAATAACCAATAAACTAAAACTAAACTTATAACCAAACAATAAACCAAACTAATAACTAAATAATAATATATAATAACAAAAAACTAATAAAACTAATAACTAATAATAACCTAAACTAATAAACTAAAAACTAATAAAGTAATAACTAAATAATAACTAAAATAAAACTAATAATTAAGCTAATAATTATTATTATAATAATAACTAATAAAACTAAAAATAACTAACTAATAAAAAACTAATAAACAATAGAAAAATAAATTAACTAACTAACTAATAAAAGCTAATAATAAACCTAATAAACTAATAACTAAACTAATAACTAATAACTAATAACAATAAACTAATAAATTAATAACTAATAATAATAACTAGATATAATAACAAAACTAATAAAACTAATAACCAATAATAACTAAACCAATAAACTAAAACTAATCTTGTAATAACTAAATAATAACCAAAATAAAAAACTAATAATTAAACTAATAATAATTATTATAATAACTAATAAAACTAAAAATAACTAACTAATAAAAAAAACTAATAAATAAACTAATAACTAATAAACTAATAATAACTAAACTAATAACTAATAAAAACAAATTAATAACCTAAAAACTAATAACTAAACTAACTAATAATTAAACTAAATTAAATAATAATTAATAAACTAATAAGCCAATAAAACTAACTTATAACCAATAAACTTAATAATATAAACTAAATAATAAAACTACGAAACTAATAACTAAATAAAAACTAAAATTTAATATAATTAACAAAACTAGTAAACTAATAACTAATAATAACTAATAATAATAATAATAATAATAATAATAAAAAACTAAACTAACTAACAAATAAACTAAATAATAATAACTAAACTAATAACTAATAACTAAAAAACTAAACTAATAACTAATAAAACTAACTAAACTAACTAATAATAAAACCTAAAAAATTAATGACTAATAAACTAATAAATTAAAATTAATAATAATAATAACTAAAATAAATAACCAAGAAAACTAATAATAATAAATAATAAATAATAAACCAAACTAAAAGTAATTGCAAATAACTAATAATAAACTAACTAAAACCAAATAATATAAACTAAAAACTAATAATAATAACAAAACTATTAACTAATAAAAAAACTAAACCAAAACATAATAAAAAACTAAAAAAATTAATAGCTAAAACTAATAATAAAATAATTATAACTAGTAACTAAGTAAACTAATAAACTAAAAAGCTAAACTAATAACTAATAACCAATAATAATTAATAATAACTAATAATAACTAAATAATAAACTAATAAAAAAACCAAATAAAAAAATAAAAAATAACCAATAATAAACTAATAAAACAAAATAACTAAACTAACCAAAAACTAATAAACTAATAACTAAATAAACAAATAAACTAATTACTAAATAACTAAATAATAAAAATTAATAAATTAATAAACTAATAAACAAATAAAACTAATAACTAAATACTAATAAAATTAAAAAAATAAACTAAAAAAACTAAACTAATAAACCTAATAAACTAATAATTTAATAATAATAACTAATAAAAATAAATAAATAACTAATAATAAATTAATATATTAATAATAACTAATGAAATAAAACTAACTAATAAACTAACAAAACTAAAAAAACTAACCAATAAACTAATAACTAAACTAACCAAAAAACTAAAAAATCTAATAATAAAAAACAAATAACCACAACTAAACTAAACTAAAAAAACTAAACCAAACTAATAAACTAAATAACTAATAAACTAAAACTTACTAATTAATAACTAATAATAACTAAGTAATAATAATTAAACTAAATAACAATTGATAATAATTAACAACCAATAAACTAATAAATTAAACTAATAGCTAATAACAAAAAACTAAGAACCAATAATAAATAACCAACTAAACTAAAACTAATACTAATAATACTAAACTAATAACCAACTAATAAACTAAACTAAAAAACTAATATTAATAACTAAAAACCAAGTAAATAAAACTAAAATAAACTAATAACTAACCAATGATAAAAAAACCAAATAAACTAATAATAAAATAAAATAACTATTAAAACCAATAAAAAACCAAAAACTAACTAATAACCAAAACTAAACTAAACTTAAATAATAACTAAACCAATAAAGCAAACTAATATCTAATAAAAAATACTAATTAAAACTAAACAAGTCTAATAATAACCAAAACTAAAAAAACCAAAAACTAATACTAAATTAACCAAACTAAAACTAACAATAAATTAATAACTAAAAAACTAAAATAAACTAAAACCAAACTAAACCAAAACTAAACTAATAATTAATAATTAATAAACTAATTAAACCAATAATAAATAACTAAAATAACTAATAAAATAAACTAATAACTAAAACTAACCAAATAAAAACCATCTAATAAACTATAAATAACATAAAAATAAACTAACTAACTAAATAACTAAAATAAACTAAAAAACTTATTACTATTATTTAGTTATTACTTTATTAGTTAATTAGTTTAAATTATTAGTATTAATTAATAACTAATTATTACTATTATTAATAAACTATAAGTTTAACTATTACTATTAGTATATTATTAAACTAGTTAATTTATTTTTCTATTGTTATAATATTAAATTAGTTATAAAATTATTAATTATTAGTTACTATAATTATGATTGTTATTAACTTAATTATCAATATTAATAATTAGTAATTTAGTTAACTAGTATTAGTTAAATATTACTAGTTATTAATTTTAGTTATTAATTTTAGTTTAGTTTATTATTATTAAAAAGTTATTAGTTTTATTAGTTATTATTATTAACTAGTTTTTATTAGTTTATTATTTTAAATTACTTACTTAGTTATTAAAAAGTTAAAAAACTACTATTAGTTAATTAATAATTATTAGTTATTAATTTATTTATTTTATTATTTTTATTAGTTAGTTAGTTATTTATAGTTTTATTAATTATTGTAATTATTATTATTAAGTTTACTTTATTAGTTAAATATTAATTATTAACTTGTTAGTTTATAAAATAACTAGTTTTAGTTATTTATTATTAGTTTTTATTTTATTATTATAATTAGTAATTATTAGTTTATTAGTTAATACTTATTAATAAAACTATTACTAATTAGTTAAAAAAATTAAAACTAACTTTTTTAGTTTGTTATTAGTTATTTAACTATTAACTATTTTAGTTATAATTAGTTTATTAAATTAGTTTTATTTAGTTAAAAGTTATTTATTAGTTACTAATATATTAATTTATTATTAATTATTTTAATTTTAATAGTTTATTAATTATTATTAGTTAAAACTTTATTAATATTATTATTATTATTATTATTAGTTATTATTATTTAAACTAGTTTATTAATTATATTAATTTTAAGTTTTATTTAATATTAAGTTTTATTAACTTTATATTATTAAGTTTATTATAAGTTAAAAAAATTATTATTTAATTATTAACTTATTATTAGTTAAAAAATTAATAACTTATTTATTAGTTATTAGTTTAGTTAATATTAGTTTATTATTAAATTTATAAGTTTATTCTATCATAATAATAATAATAATTAGTTTAATTATTAGTTTTATTTTAGTTAACTTGATTAGTTTTAGTTTATAAACTAGTAAAAAAGTTAAAATAAAACTAAACTAAACTAAATAAATTAATAAGTAAAATAAATAATAATAATAATAAGTAAAACTAAACTAAATAAAAACTAATAAACTAAAAAAATAATAAAAACTCATAACTAATAACTAAAACTAATAATTAATAACTAATAATAAATAGGTAAACTAAACCTAAAAATCAAACTAACTAACTACTAACTAGCTAATAAAAACTAATAAACTAATAACTAATAACTAAACTAAATTAATAACTAATAAACTAATAACTAAACCTCTTTTTTTTTTTACTAATAAAACCAAACCAATAAAACTAACTAAAACAAATAAAACTAACTGATAAAATAACCTAACTAATAAATTAAAAAAATTAACTAACTAACTAATAACTAAAAACTAAAACTAAAACTGACTAACTAATAACTAACTAAACAAAAAACTTACAAAATTAAACCCTAAACCCTAAACCCTAAATCCTAAAACTAATAACTAATTACTAATTAAATGAGCTAACTAATAACTAATAAACTAAAACTAACTAATAACTAACTAAATAAAACTAATAAAACTAATAATAATAACTAATAACTAAACTAAAAACTAATTAAATAACTAACTAATAATAATTAAACCTATAACTAATAGCTAACTAAACAAACTAATAATAAACTAAATAAATAAACTAATAAACTAACTAACTAATAAAAACTAATAAAGTAATAGCTAAATAAAACCAATACAACTAATAAAACTAAACTAATAACTAAAACAAATAAAACTTATAAACTAATAAATAACTAAACTAACAACTAATAAACTAACTAATAAAAACTAATAACTAACTAAACTAATAATAAACTAATAACAAACCTTAAAAACTAAATTAATAACCTAATAAACTAATAACTAACTAACTAATAATAACTAAACTAATAAAATAATAACTAATAAATAATAACTAACTAAATAACTAACTAAAAACTAATTTTAATAATAACTAAATAATAATAATAACTATACTAATGAACTAATAATAACTAATAAAACTAATAACTAACTAAAGAACTAATAATAAAACTGAAACTAAACCTAAACTAATAAACTAAAACCTAATAGCTAAAATAAAACTAATAACTAATAAAACCTAAAAAACTAATAAAATAATAAATAAATAAACTAATAATAATAAACTAATAAAATAACTAATAAATAACTAACTAAAACTAAAAATAAACTAATAAACTAATAAACTAATAAAAACTAACTAATTATTAACCTAAACTAATAACTAAAAACTAAATAACTAATAATAACTAATAATTAGTAATAATAAATAAATAAATAACTCAACTTATAATAGCTAACCTAATAACTAATAATAATAGCTAAATAACTAACTAAAAACTAAAATAGTAAAGTAATAAACTAATAAAAAACTAATAAATAAACAAACAAAGAAAACTAACTAAACTAATAATTAAAAAGTAATAACTAATAAAACTAAATAAAATAACTAATTAATAATAAATAATAAAAAATTAAATAAACTTATAACTAATAATAATAATCTAATAATACTAACTAATGACTAAAAAACCAAAATTAATAATTTTAGTTATTTAGTTTTATTAGTTATTATTTATTACTTTATTGTTTATTTTATTATTATCTTATTTTATTTAGTTTAGTTATTTAGTTTTATTAGGTTTATTATTAGTTATTTTAGTTTTTATTTAGTTTTTTATTAGTTTTATTATTTAGTTATTATTATTAGTTATTATTTATTATTAATTATTAGTACTTTTTAGTTTATTTATTATTTATTTTATTGTTAGTTTATTATTATTATTTATTAGTTAGTTTTTTATTAGTTATTAGTTAGTTTTAGTTAGTTTTATATTATTAGTTATTAGTTTTTATTAGTTATTTATTTTATTTATTATTTGGTTTATTAGTTTTTATATAGTATTATTATTAGTTTTAGTTAGTTATTAGTTCATAGTTTTTTAGTTTTATTATTAGTTTAGTAGTTAGTTTCATTAGTTAGTTATTGTTTAGTTATTATTTATATTATTAGTTTTTATTAGTTAATTTTATTTTAGTTTTATTATTATTGTTAGTTTATTATTAATTATTAGTTTATTAGTTTAATTAATTTTATTAATTTTTAGTTTTTTATTTAGTATTAGTTTTTTTTTAGTTTATTATTAGTTATTATAGGTTTATTAGTTATTAGTTTTATTAGTTTATTAGTTTTTATTATTATTTTATTTATTATTTGGTTAATATAGTTGTTAGATTAGTTTATTATTTATTAGTTTATTACCATTAGTTTACTTAGTTATTTGGTTTATTATTAGTTAGTTATAGTTAGTTATTTTTTTTTATAAGTTATTATAATAATTATTATTATTTAGTTATTAGTTGATTTATTTAGTTATTATTTTATTGGTTATTATAGTTATTATTTTTAGTTTTATTATAACAATTAATTTATTAGTTTTAGTTTATTTTATTAGTTTAGTATTAGTTTTATAAGTTTATTATAGTTTTATTTAGTTTTATTTAGTTTATTAATTAGTTATTATTATTGTTTATTATACCAATTTGTATTAGTTTATTATTATTTGTATTAGTTAGTTTTAGTTTATTATTTATTAGTTTAATTATTAGATTATTAAGTTTTATTATTAGTTTTTAGTTAGTTAGTTATTTTTATGTTATTTAGTTTATTAGATGTTTTTTTAGTTTATTTTTATTAGTTTATTTTATAGTTATTAGTTTTTTTAATTATTAGGTTAATTAGTTATTATTAATTAATAGTCAAATATTTTAGTTTAGTTAGTAGTTAGTTTATTTTAGTTTTTAATATTTAATTATTAGTTGTTTACTAAATATTAATTTATAGTTTTTAGTTTTTAGTTTAAATATTACTATTTAATTATTTAGTTATTACTATTAGTTTATTAGTTAATTATTTATTAGTTTAGTTATTTAAGTTAGTTAGTTTTTTAGCTTTTGTTTATTAGTTTTTAATTTATATTATATTATTTATTTAGTTTTATTATTTATCATTAATAGTTAATTAATTATTTTATTTAGTTTTATTTGTTACTAGTATTAATAATACTAGTTTAGTTTATTAGTTATTATTAGCTATTATTACTACGTAGTTTATTTATTATTATTTATTATTACTTAGTTTTATTATTAACTAGTTTAGTTAATAGTTTATTAGTTGTTAATATCAATTAGTTATTTAGTTTAATTATTATTATTTATATTACACAATTAGTAAGTTTTAGTTTATTAGTTATTTTAGTTTACTTAGTTTAGTTTTTTTAGTTATTAGTTATTTAGTTTTTATTATTAGGTTTTAAGTTTTAAGTAAGTTTTAGTTATTAATTTATTAGTTATTTTTAGTTTTGTTATTTATTTTAGTTTTATTTCATAGTTATTAATATATTAATATTATTAGTTTATTTATTATTATTAGTTATTATTATTAAATTATTGAATAGTATTAGTTTAGTTTTTTTAGTTTTATTTTTAATTATTAAACTAGTTATTAGTTTTATTTGTTTATTAGTTTATTAATTTTATTAATTTTTTATTTAGTTATTTAGTAATAATTTATTTGTTTATTTAGTTATTATTTATTAGTTTTAGTAGTTTAGTTATTTTGTTTTATTAGGTTTATTATTATTTATTTTATTTTTTTTATTTAGATTTTTATTACTTTTATTATTTAGTTATTATTATTAGTTATTAATTATTATCGGTTATTATTTATTAGTTTAGCTTAGTTTATTACTTAGTTACTAGTTATTAATTATTTTATTAGTTTAGCTAAATTTTTTTAGTTTTATTATTATGTTTTAGTTTAGTTTTATTAGTTAATAGTTTGTTATTATTATTATTAGTTTATATTATTTAGTTTTTAGTTAGTTTATTATTAGTTATTTGCAATTACTTAGTTTGGTTTATTATTTATTATTTATTATTAGTTTTCTTGGTTATTTATTTTGGTTATTATTATTAATTTTAATTTATTAGTTTATTAGTCATTAATTTTAGGTTTATTATTAGTTAGTTTAGTTAGTTTTATTAGTTATTAGTTTAGTTTTAGTTATTAGTTATTACTAGTTATTATTATTTATTTATTCTAGTTAGTTTTATTATTATTATTATTATTATTATTATTGTTATTATTAGTTATTACTTTTCCAGTTTTGTTAATTATATTAAATTTAGTTTTTATTTAGTTATTAGTTTAGTAGTTTATTATTTTAGTTTATAATTAAGTTTTATTTGGTTATAAGTTAGTTTTATTGGTTTATTAGTTTATTAATTATTATTTAATTATTAGTAATTATTATTAGTTAGTTTAGTTATTAGTTTTAGGTTATTAATTTGTTAGTTATTAGTTTGGTTATTATAGTTTATTATATTTAGTTTATTTATTAGTTTTTTATTAGTTAGTTATTTTTAGTTATTGTTATTATAATAATAATTATTATTAGTTTAATTATTAGTTTTATTTTGGTTATTATTTAGTTATACAAGATTAGTTTAGTTTATTAGTTTTAGGTTATTAGTTATTATTTATGTTTGTTATTATATCTGTTATTATTAGTTATTAATTATTAGTTTATTGTATTGGTTATTATTGTTATTAGTATTGGGTATTATTAGCTTTATTAGTAGTTAATTTATTTTTCATTGTTTATTGTTTATTAGTTATTTTACTTTATGCATATTATAACAATAATTATTAGCTTAATTATTAGTTTTATTTTAGTTATTATTTAGTTATTACTTTATTGTTTTAGTTTATTAGTTTTAGGTTATTACAGTTATTAGTTTTATTTTTGTTATTATATCAGTCATTATTATAGTTATTATTAGTTTATTGTTTATATAAGTTTAGTTTAGTTTATTAGTTATTAGTAGTTAGTTTATTAGTTTATTATTTTTTAGTTAGTTAATTTATTTTCATTGTGTTAGTTTATTAGACATATTTTTTGGCATTATTAGTTATTATTATTTAGTTTATTATTATTATTAGTTATAATTATTATGTTAAATATTATTAGTTATTAATATCAATTTATTAAAATTAGTTTAATTTAGTTAGTTAGTTTACTTAGTTTTATTAGTTAAATAAATATTATATTAGTTATTAATTTAGTTATTAATTTTGTTTTAGTTTATTATTATTAAGTTTAGTTTTTTCAAATATTAGTTTTATTAGTTTATTATTATTAATTTAGTTTTTATTAGTTTATTATTTTTAATTAGTTTTATTTTATTGTTATATTATTTAGTTATTATTTTATAGTTAGTTTTATTAGTTTATTATTATTATTATTATTAATTTATTTAGTTTTATTATTTTATTAGTTAGTTAGTTATTTATGTTTTTATTAATTATTAGTTTTAATTATTATTATTTTAGTTAGTTTATTAGTTAAATAATTTTAGTTTAGTTATTAGTTATTAAGTTATTTAGTTTAGTTAGTTATTTATTATTAGTTTTTATTTTTATTATTAGTTAGTTAGTTTAATATTAGTTATTAGTTATTACTTATTATAGTTAGTTATTTTTTAGTTATTATAGTTTTTTTAGTTTATTATTAGTTTATTAGTTATTTTAGTTTATTATTTAGTTTAGTTTTTATTTGTTATTATTATTTAATTTTATTATTAGTTTTAGTTTTAGTTTATAATTAGTTTATTAGTTAGTTTAGTTTAGTTAGTTTATTTAGTTAGTTTTATTATTAGTTACCATTATTATATTAATTTATTATTAATTATTTTTTTAATTTTTAATAGTTTATTATTATTATTATTAGTTATTAGTTTATTAGGTTAGTTTATTTGTTAGTTAGTTTATTATTATTATTATTATTATTATTATTAGTTATTATTATTTATTAGTTTACTAGTTTAGTTAATTATATTAATTTTAAGTTTTTATTTAGTTATTAGTTTTGTAGTTTATTATTTAGTTTATATTATAAGTTTGGTTGGTTATAAGTTAGTTTTATTAGCTTATTAGTTTATTAATATTATTTAATTATTAGTTTAATTATTATTAGTTTAGTTATTAGTTTTGTTTATTATTTATTATTAGTTATTAGTTTAGTTATTATTAGTTTATTACTATTTAGTATTTAGTTAGTTATTTTTAGTTTTATTAATCATAATAATAATAATTAGTTTAATTATTAGTTTTATTTTAGTTATTACTTGATTAGTTTTTAGTTTATTAGTTTAGGTTATTATTAGTTATTAGTAAGTTAGTTTAGTTTTTAGGTTTATTTATTATTAGTTATTGGTTATTAGTTTCTATTTAGTTTTTATTATTTTTTAGTTTATTAGTTTTAAGTTAGTTTAGTTTTACTTATTATTACTATTATTTGTTTTATTTATTAATTTATTTAGTTAATTTTTAGTTTAGTTATTAGTTTTTATTAATTTTTATTAGGTTATTATTAGTTTTATTATTAGTTTAGTTGGTTTAGTTAGTTATATTATTAGTTATTATTTTATTAGTTTTAGTTTTTAGTTATTATTATCAGTTATTATTATTAGTTAGTTTTAAGTTTTATTATTAGTTATTAGATATTATTATTGGTTATTAGTTTTAGTTTTTATTAGTTTATAATTATTATTTAGTTTTTTATTAGTTTTTATTAGTTATTATTAGTTATTTTTTAGTTTTAGTTTTATTTAGTTAGTTATTTACTTATTATTTTTTGGTTTGAGTTATTTTATTATTTAGTTATTAGCTAGTTATTATTTATTAGTTAGTTATTAGTTAGTTTTATTAGTTTATTATTTATTAGTTAATAAAGTAATAAAACTAGACCTAACTAATAATAATATATTAATAAAATAAGATAAAACAAATAAATTAAATAATAATTATTAAACTAATAACTAAAAATTAATAAACTAATAACTAACAAAAACAAACTAAAAAACTAAAAAAATAAAACTAAACAAATAAACTAAACTAATGATAAACTAACTAAAAAATTAATAAACTAATAATAATAATACTAATAACTAACTACCTAATAACTAAACCTAATATTAATAATAACTAAATTAATAATAAATAATGACTAAAAACTTGAAAACCTACTAACTAGCTAAAGCTAATAATAAAACTACTAAAATAATAAACTAATAATAATTAATAAAATAACTAAAATAATAACAAAATAAATAATAAAAATATAATAATAACTAACTATAATAAATAACTAATAAAATCTAATAAATAATAAATAACTAAATAACTAAAACTAATAACTAACTAATAAACTAAACTACTAATAAATAACTAAATAAATAAATTAATAATAATAACTACACTAATAAGCGATAATAAAATAATAAAATTAAAATAATAATAAATAAAAATAAAAAACTAAACTAAAACTAATATTAAGTAAAAATAACTAATAAATAACTAAACTAATAACTAAATACAAACTAACTAATACCTAAATAATAATAATAAATAAATAACTAATAACTAATAATAAAACTAAATAAATAAACTAATAACTAATAATAATTAATAAACTGATAAATAATAATAATAACTAATAAACTAATAATTAATAAACTAAATAATAATAATAACTAAACTAACTAAACTAATAAAATAACTAAATAACTAACTAATAAAAAACTAAAATTAAAACTAATAAAATAATAATTAATAATAACTAATAATAACTAATAATAAAATAACTAAACTAACTAAACTAATAGTTAATAAAATAATAAAACTAAAAACTAATAACTAATAATAAAATAAATAATAAATAAATTAATAAACTAAATAACTAATAAACTAATAACTAATAATTAAACTAAACTAATAACTAATTAGTGCTAATTAAACCTAATAGTAAAAAAAAACCTAAAAAATTAAAATAAACCTTAACAAAAACTAAAAAAACTAACTAATAAACTAACAAAAATTAACTAATTACTAATAACTAAAACCTAATAATAATAATAAATAATAATAATAAAAATTAACTAAACTAACTAAACTAATAATAAACTAATTAAAAAATACTAATAATAACTAAATAAGTAAGTAACTAATAAAACTAAATAACTTAAAATAACTAAAACTAATAACTAATAAAATAAACTAAATAACTAATAATAAACTTAACTAATAATAACAAAACTAATAAAACTAAACTAATAAACTAAATAATAAACCTAATTAAACTAAAAAAAAAAAAAAGTAAAATAATAAAACTAAATAATAATGAACTAAAAAACTAAAACTAATAGCTAATTAAAACTAATATTAATAATAAAACTAAACCTAAAACCTAATAAACTAATAAGCCAATAATAACTAATAAAAATTAATAATAACTAATAACTAAAACTAATAAAACTCAATAAAAACTAATAATAACTAAAATAAATAATTAAAAAACTAATAATAATAAACTAATTAATATTAACTAACTAATAACTAATAAACTAACTAATAACTAATAAATAAATAAATAATAAATAATAATACTAATAATAACTAATAATAACTAAAAGCCTAATAAATTTAAAATTAATATAACTAACTAAATAATAAACCAACTAAACCAAATAACCAACTAAAAATAATAACTAAACTAAAACTAATAAAAAAACTAATAAACTAATAAAATAATAATAACTAAACCTAAAACCTAGTAATCTAATAATAACTAATAACTAAAATAATTAACTAATAACTAAATAATAATAATAATAATAATAATAATAATAATAATAAATAATAATAATAATAATAAAATAATAAAACTAATAATAATAATAACTAATAAAACTAAATAAAAACTAATAATAACTAAAATAAATAACTAAAAAACTAATAATAAACTAAACTAATAAAAAATAATAATAAACTAACTAATAACTAATAAACTAATAAATAATAAATAATAAAATAATGATAACTAAAAACCTAATAAAATTATAACTAATATAACTAACTAAATAATAAACTAACTAAACTTAATAACTAACTAATAATAATAATAAAACTAATAAACAAATAATAACTAAAACTAATAAAAACTAATAACTAATAACTAATAATGTAACTAACTAATAAAACTAAAAGCTAATAAAACTAAACTAATAACTAATAAAGTAACTAAAACTAATAAATGAATAAAACCTAATAATAATAATAACTAAATTGAATAAAAAACTAATAAAGCTAAACTAATAAATAAGTAAATAATAAAATTAAAACCTATTAATAAAAAACTAAAATAACTAAACTAATAACTAAATAATAAAAAAAACTAAAAACTAATAATAATAACTAATTAATAACTAATAATAATAAGTAACTAATAACTAATAACTAATAACTAAATAATAATTAAATTAAAAATCTAATTAAACTAAATAATAAAACTAATAACCTAAACCATAAACCCTAAATCCTAAACCCTAAGCCTAGATCTCTAAACCCTAAATCCTAAAACTCTAAATCATAAACCACAAAATCTAAACCCTAAACCCTAAACCCTAAACACACAACCTATGGCCCAAACCCTAAACTAAACCAACCCAATCCTAAATCCAAAATCAAAACCTAAACCTAAACTAAATAAAACTTTTAAAAAAACCTAAACCTAAATAAAATAAACTAAATAAAATAAAATAAAAACCTAAACCTAAACCTAAAAATAAAGTAAAATAAAAAATGAAAACTAAACTAAAATAAATTAAATAAAAATAAACTATTAACTAATAAAACTAAATAAAATAATAATAAAACTAAAACCTAAAACTAAATAACAAATAATAATAATTATAATTATTATTATTATTATTAGCAATAATAACTAGTTAAATAATAATTAAATAAAACTAATAATAATAACTAAACTAATAATAATAATAACTAATAATAATAATAATAAGTAACTAAGTAAAACTAAATAACTAACTAAACTAATAACTAATAATAACTAAATAAATAATAATAATAATTATTATTATTAAAAAATAACTAAACTAATAATAAAATATTAATAAAAACTAAACTAATAAACTAAATAACTAATAACTAATAATACTAATAACTAATAACTAAGAACTAGTAAATAATAATAACAATAAAATAATTAAATAAGAACTAATAATAAATAAACTAAAAATTAATAATTAATAATAACTAAAAAAACTAACAAAACTAATAGATAATAATAACTAATAATAATAACTAAACTAATAATAATAATAATAACTAATAATAATAACAACTAAATAACTAACTAATAACTAATAACTAAAATAATGAACTAATGACTTACTAATAATAATAATAACTAACTAATAACTAAAAAAACTAACTAAAATAATAACTAATAATAATAACTAAACTAATAATATTAATAACTAATAATAATAACTAACTAACAAATAATAACTAATAACTAACAACTAATAATAACTAGACTAATAATAATAATAACTAAATAACTAACTAATAACTAATAACTAAAATAATAAACTAATAACTAACTAATAATAATAACTAAAATAATAATAATAATAATTAAATAACTAACTAATAACTAATAACTAAAATAATAAACTAATAACTAACAAATCATAATAATGATTAACTAGTAACAAAAAAACTAACTAAACTAATAACTAATAATAATAATAACTAATAAACTAAATGAACTAATAACTAATGTTTAAAATAATAAACTAATAACTAACTAATAATAATAAAAATAACTAACTAAAAACTAAAAAAACTAACTAAACTAATAACTTATAATAACTAATAATAATAACTAAACTAATAATAAAATAATAATAATAACTAAACTAATAAACTAAATAACTAATAATAATAATAATAATAATAATAATAATAATAATAAACTAATAACTAGTAAATAATAAACTAATAATACAATAACTAAATAAAAACTAATAGCTAATAAACTAAATAATTAATAATAATAATAACTAATAAAAAATATCTAGTAAATTATAAACTAATAATAAAATAACTAAATAAAAACTAATAAATATTAAAATAAGTAACTAACTAATTAATAAAACTAAAACTAATGAATAATAAAAACTAATAATCTAATAAAAACTAATAACTAAATAGAATTAATAAACTAATAATAAAATAACTAATAACTAAACTAAATAAAAACTAACTAAACTAAAAACTAAACTAAAACCTAAATAACTAATAAAAACTAATAAAACTTAATAAACTAAGCGAACTAATAACTAATAACTAAAATAATAAACTAATAACTAATAATAATAATAATAATATAACTAACTAATAACTAAAAAAACTAACTAATAAACTAACAAAAGCTAACTAATAACTAAAAACCTAATAATAATAATAATAATAATAATAACTAAATAACTAAAAATATCTAAATAAACTAATAAAAACTAACTGATAAATAATAAAAAATAATTAATTAAACTAACAATAACTAATAAAAATAAAAAAATTATAACTAATAACTAAATAAACTAATAATAACTAAAAATAAATAACTAATAATAATAATAAACTAATAAAACTAAAAGTAAACCTAATAAATAACTAGTAAAACTAAAGACTTAATAAAACTAATAACTAATAATAAATAAAAGAAACTAATAACTAATAATAATAAACTAAAACTAATAGAACCTAATAACTAATAAAACCAATAAAATTAATAATAATAATAAAATTAATAAATAAAATAATAATAAACTAAACCTAGTAATAATAATTAAACTAACTAACTAATAAACTAATAATAATAAAACGAATTTACAAATAACTGATAATAACTAATAACTAAAACTTAAAAACTAAAAAACTAATGACTAATAATAAAAAAAATTACTAATAATAAAATAATAATAATAACTAAACTAATAAACTAAATAACTAATATCTAAAATAATAATAACAAATAACTAATAACTAATAAATAATGAACTAATAATAAAATAATTATTAGCTAAACTAAATAACTAACTAAACTAAAACCATATAACTAATAGAAATAATAAAACTAATAAACTAAACTAACTAATAATAACTAAAATAATAAACTAATAACTAACTTATAATAACCAACTAACTAACCAACAAACCAACTAATAAATAATAAAACTAACTAATTACTAATAATTAAATCCACAATAATAATAATAATAATAACTAAATAACTAAAAATATCTAAATAAATAAATAAAAACTAACTAGTAAATAATAATTAATAAATGATAAAGAATAGCTAATTAAACTAATAATAATTAATAAAACTAATAAAACTATAACTAATAACTAAATAAACTAATAATAACTAAAAATAAATAACTAATAATAATAAACTAATAAAACTAAAACTAAACCTAATAAATAACTAATAAAATTGAAAACTTAATAAAACTAATAACTAATAATAAATAATAAAAGTAATAACTAATAAACTAATAATAAACTAAAACTAATAAAACCTAATAAGTAATAAAACTAATGAAAATAATTAATAATAATAATAATGGACTAAACTTAATAACAATAACTAAAGTAACTAACTAATTAACTAATAATAATAAAGTAACTAATAATAACTAATAACTAATTAATATTAACTAATAACTAAAACTAAAAAACTAATAAACTAAAACTAAATAACTAACTAAACTAATAACAAATAATAACTAAACTAATAAGAATAATGAATAATAAAAAAATAGCTAAATTAATATTAAAATAATAATAATAATAATAATAACTAAATATAATAAATAAACCAACCAATATAATAATAATAATAACTACTATCTAAAAACTAGTAAATAATAAACTAATAACTAATAATAACTAAACTAATAATAATAAATAAAATAATAACTAAACTAACAGTAATAATAAATAATAATAGCCAATATAATGCATAATAACTAACTAATACCTAACTAATAAATAACTAATTCTATTAAATTAAAAACTAAACCAACAAAATAATAACTAAAAAATAAACTAATGACTAATAATAAAACAAAGTAACTAATAATAATAAATAAAATAACTAAACTAATACTAATAAAAAAAACTTAATAATTAAACTAACTAATAAAACTAAACTATTAGAAAACTAATAAAATAAGTAACTAACTAATTAAAAAAACTAAAACTAATAAATAATAAAAACTAATAATCTAATAAAAACTAATAACTAAATAAAATTAATATATTAATAATAAAATAACTAATAACTAAACTAAAAACTAAATAAAAACTAATAAAACCTAATAAACTAAATGATAATAACTAATAACTAATAATATAATAATAATATTAACTAATAACCCAAAAAAACTAACTAATAAACTAACAAAAACTAACTAATTACTAATAACTAAAAACTAAATAAACTAATAATAAATAAATAATAAATAATAAATAATAAACTAAATAACTAAACTAAAACTAATAACTAAATTAAAATAATAACTAATATAAATATAAAACATAATAACTAAATTAAATAATAATAATAAAAAAAAACTAACCAACTAAAAACTAACTAACTAATAACTAATAAAACTAATAAACTAATAACTAAAAATTAATAATAATAAACTAACTAATAACTAAAAAATAAATAAATAATAATAATAATTAATAATAAACTAGTAAACTAAATAATAAAACTAACTAACTAATAATCACTAATAATTAATTACTAACTAATAATAATAAAATAACTAAATTAATAACTAACTAATAATGATAAACTAAAACTAAATAACTAAACTAATAATTAAATAAAAAAACTAATAAACTAATAACTGATAACTAATAATAAATCTAAAACTAAACTAATAATAACTAATAATTAACAATAACTAATAAACTAATAAAATAAAACTAAACTATAAACTAACTATAATAAGCTAATAAAAATTAGTAACTAATAATAATTAATAAAATTAATAACTAATAACTAATAAATAAACTAAAAATTAATAAATAAACAAATAAAATAATTAAAACTAAACAAAATAATAATAAAACTAAAATAATTAATAACTAAACTAAATAACTAATAATAACTAAATTAATAAAATAATAAAACTAATAACTAACTAATAATAAACTAATAAACTAACTTACTTATAATAATAATTAATAAACTAAAATAAAATTACTAAAAAAATAGAACTAAAACTAACTAACTAATAATAATAACTAATAACTAAACTAATAATAATAAACTAATAACTAACTAAATAACTAATAAAATAAAAAATAATAACTAATAATAATAACTAAACTAAGTAACTAAACTAATAACTAAAAATTAACTAACTAAACTTAGAACAAAATAAATTAACTAATAAATGATAAACAAAACAAATAATAATAATAAAAAATAATAACTAAAATAACTAGCTAATAATAACTAAACTAATAACTAAACTAATAACTAAAAAACAATAATAATTAAACTAATAACTAACTAAATAAAAACTAATAAACTAATAATTAATAACTAAACTAAAAAATAATAACTATACTAATAATAAAACTTAACTTAAAAACTAATAAACTAAACTAATAAATAAACTAACTAAAAATTAATAACCTAAAAACTAATAAATCATAATAAAAACAATAAAATAACTAACTAAATAAATAATAATAACTAAATAATAACTAATAATAATAACTAACCAACTAACTACTAAAATAACTAAAATAACTAACCAAAGTTAAAACTAAACTAATAATAATAACTAAAATAAATAAATCTAATAATTAAACTTAATACTAAAAAAACTAATAAAACTAAAACTAACTAATAAAACTAATAAAACTAATAATTAATTAATAAAACCAACTAAAGCTAAAATACTAAACTAACTAATAAAACTAAAATAACTAATAAACTAATAATTAACTAATAAATAAACCTAAAAATAAAACTAAACTAATATCTACAAATCTAAAGTAAATAACTATAATAAACTAATAACTAAACTAATAAATAATAAAATAAAACCCAATAATAACTAAAAACTAAAAATAACTAAAATAAAAAAAATAATAACAACAAAATAACAATTACTTATAATAAATAAATAACTAATAACTAATAAAACTAATAACTAACTAAAAACTAATAATAACTAATAACTAACTAACTAACATAATAAAAACTAATAACTAATAACTAATAATAAAAATTAATAATAAAAAAAAAATAATAATAACTAACTAAAACTAATAAAAACTAAACTAATAATAACTAAACTAATAAACTAATAATAAAACTAAATAACTAACTAAAGCTAATAATACCTAATAACAATAACTAATAATATAAAACTAACTAACTAACCAATAACATAAACTAAAAAATACAACTAATAATAAATAAAAATAAATAAATAATAATAAAAAACCTAACTAAACCTAATTAAACTAATA
Organism: Cymbidium sinense; assembly: GCA_021442155.1. Taxonomy (NCBI): domain Eukaryota; kingdom Viridiplantae; phylum Streptophyta; class Magnoliopsida; order Asparagales; family Orchidaceae; genus Cymbidium; species Cymbidium sinense. The sequence continues at coordinate 264,607,367 of CM038215.1, forward strand.
TATCTAATAAATAAATAATAAACAAATAAAAATAAACTATATAAATAACTAAAATAATAACTAAATAACCAAACTAAACTATAACTAAACTAAAATAAAAAATAACCATTAATAAAACTAATAATAAAAACTAAATAACTAATAATAACTAATAATAACTAAAATAAATAACTAAAACTAATAAAAATAATAACTAAAATAAATAATAAACTAAAAAAACTAATATTTTAAATTAATAATTAATAACTAACTAATAAAAAACTAAACAACTAATAAATGATAATAACCTAAATAATAACTAATAAACTAAACCAATAACTAATAAAACTAAAATATAATAAACTAAACTAATATAATAACTAATAATAACTAATAATTAAACTAATAACTAACTAATAACTAATAACCAACTAAAAAGCTAAATAATAACTAACTAACTAGCTAAACTAATAAAACTAATAAAAATAACTAAACTAATAACTAACTAATAACTAAACTAAAAACTAACTAACTAACTAATAACTAAACCTAATAACTAAACTAATAACTAAATAATAACTAAACTAAATAACTAATAACTAATAACTAATAACTAATAAAAATAATAAAACTAAACTAATAAAATAATAACTAACTAGTAATATTATAAACTAATACTAACTAATAACTAATAAATAAATAATAATAAATAAATAATAACTAAAACTAACTAATAATAACTAACTAATAATAAAATAAATAATAGCTATTCGTTTCTATGTTATGCAAAATTTGAGTATGATTATAATAACATTTCCTAAATTTTTTTTCTTAACAAAGATCCAGCTTGAAACGGTCATATGGTAAGATTTAGAGGGTATAGTGGTACATTAGGAATCTAATTACAAAATAACATCTTCAGTTGACACCTAATCTGCTTATTTTTCTATAAAATATTATGATGCATCTTCATGTGATTTTTCTATGTAAGGATCTAATTATTAATTGCAAATGACTTTTGGATAATGCACCTTGATGTCTACCTCACAAACTACAAACATATTTCAAGCTTGGTTTAACTATTTGTTCTAAAAATTTTCAATTTATATTTCCTATTTTATTGCAGAGGACAATGACTTGGCACCCTTCCCACTTGATATTAAGGTTATTAGATTCTTTGATGAGTGTGAGGTGGTCGATGATGAGTCAACTTCTATTGAGTCTGCCATCAATGAGTCACCCGATGAAGTGAGGCCAAGTTCTCCTCTCAAGAAGTCTAAGAAAAAAGCCATGAGCTCTGCTTATCATGTTTGTGGTTTTGTGAAATTGTAGCATCGATGTTGATTTTGATATTGAGTTGTGGGGCCTAGTGGCATAACCAAAACGCCAAGGGGATTTAGTTTGAAACATGGTAACGGCAAGAAAAGCTGAAAGAAAAGCAGCATTAGATGTCGCCTCATGGATGTTCAATGTTGTAACTTCAGTTGGGATCATCATGGTTAATAAAGCCTTAATGGCTACTTATGGTTTCAGCTTTGGTAGGTGAACTTTTTGCTCTGAAAAAGTGTTCCTTCAATTGTATTTTGTATTATTGAATATGTGAGTTTTGTTTTTGTTTCTTTTCCTGCAAGACAATCCCCTTCTTTCACCCCTCCCACTCTTGTTTTCTTAATTCTCTCTCTCAAGTTTCAGCTTGTTATCCATGGTCTAGAAAAGGGATTGATTTTCTTTCAAACATTAAAGTAGATAAAGATTTCTTAGTTCAGCTCGTTCTTTTGAAAATTGTTAGTATGCCATGGTTTCTCTACGGATCACCAATTCTGATATTATGTACGTTAACCTTGTCGCAGCGACAACATTAACCGGTCTGCATTTTGTTACGACAACCATGATAACTGCACTTCTCCGGTTGTTGGGATTTGTTCAACTTTCTCATTTGCTAGTGCCAGAACTCATAAAATTTCACTTTTGCAAACTTATCTATTGAACATTAGTTTGATGTGGAATTCTGTGGGATTTTATGAGGTTTGGCCATTGATCAATTCAAGATTTCCTTTCATTTAGATTTGTTCTAAACATATTTACTGACTGTTTATTTGTTCACAGTCAGATTGCAAAGCTCTGTATGATCCCTGTGTCATGTTTTCTAGAAGTTATTTTTGATAAGGTTCCGAATCTATCTATAAAGCCTCATTCTAGACCAGAAGTGTGCTTGAACGCCATTAATGCTGCTCAATGTATTGATTTGATTCCTGAGATGGCTCCTTTTGTAGAAACTGCTTTGCAGATTTCTGCCAACAAAAGAAAGGTTCGTGAACCTACTACTTTTGAACAACACAAATTGTCCCAAAACTCACTTGCATGCTCTGTCAATAATGTGATTGATAACCAATTTTCGACGCTAATTGTAACAATGATGCCACCAAACTCACTTTCACAACCAAAATCATTTTTTGAACAATCCTTGGCATGTCTCCAAACCTTGCTATATAAAGAGACAGCAAAATCACCGTCTTGGATCCAACAACTGTATGTCTTCTTATATTTCGCCATTGACGAGGGATGGGCTGAGCTCGACTAACAACCACAGATTGAAGTCCTTGGATTGTGACAACCACCGAAATTCAAATTCGTTAGTGTCAGTGTTATTAAATATGAAGTTCCTGAAGGATTATAGTCTGCCCTCAAAAGAACAACTTGAGAAGAAGTTTGGTGTTTTCGGGCCATTGGATCACACAAGAACAAAGATTTTCTTCTACACGGGAGTTGGTCAGGTAGTTTTTCTGCACCAGGTTGATGCACTAGTGGCTTTTAACTATGTAACGAGGAAAAGAATATTTGGTAAAGCTAATGTGCGCTTCTGATTTTTACAACTAGCATTGTGTAGCTCAATTTTTTTACTAATATACAACTAGGGGTGTTCATTTAAAAAAAAAATAGAGTCATAATGTTTTGATCAAAATTTGATTATAATAGATTTTTAAAATTTTAAATTGATTTCAAGATGATTATAATACATGAATAATCAATCAATTTTTAAAATGTATTAATTTCAAATTAAATACAATAATTTTTTAGATTAAATATTAAATAGGATATGTTCACCTAATTATTAATTTTTTCATCATCTCTTATATAATTCACTTTATCTTAAAACTTTTATTTGATATAAATGTACATAAAAGTTAAATAAATTTATATATCTATTAAAAGATTAAAAAAATAGAAATATTTTATATTTCTAAATTATTATATAATGAGAAAAGTATTTGATATGAACACATATCCCAACAGAGACAAAAGAATCAGAAAAAGGCCAAATTGGTTGAAAGACTTCAAATAACAGTACCAGAAGAAGATTTACAATAAACAGAAAATAAAGAAATAAGTAAATATAATAAAGACAACAGCTTTTACAAACAGAAGATCTCCAGATTACATGAAGAATACAAGCCAATAAAGAGATAACATATGACACTGCAGTCATAACCTAAACATAGCCCAACAGAGGATTATTAGATAACAGAACATAAAACACAAGGCAGGAGGGCGGGCGATATGAGAACATACTTGAGAAATTAATTAGTTATCAATGACCTAACAGAGGAATATTCTAGAAGATCCAACCAGAGACTATAAATAGAGATGAGGAAAATCAAAAAGGGGTTGAAGAATTATCTCAAGAACTCCTCACAGCTTCTCAGTCTTCTTACTCTTTCTCCCGGTCTCCCTCTTTCCCTGCAGACAAATCTCACGGTGGAAACTGCCGGAAAACCCCAAGCAGAGGCGAAATCCCGGAGCTCCTCCAAATTTCTGTGGTTAGGCATCCTCGGGACCTTCCTACGGTGGATCTTCCTTGGATCAACCATGTAGGTGGATCTTCTCCCTCCCTCCGATCTCCCCTCAGAATCTAGCGACAAGCAAGCACAAAGCATAAGGAAGCAAATGAATTAGGGTTTTATTCAATCGGTAATTGAATAGTGACCGATCTTGACATCTGTTTTCCACTCAAACTCATCCAACGCTCTCCTTAATCGAGATCAATCATCTGCCATCGTAATCCACTCACCATAGAAGGAAAGGAAAGCGTGATCAAAACAAAGATCCAAGGAGATCAATTACCGATCCAACGGTTTCCAAGAGTCTAAGAAGAACTCAATCCAAGTGAGCCCATCCAAGCGGTAGAAATAGGCTAGATCCTACGGATCGGATAACACCCGCTGTGCTTCGGTTAACTCAATTGAAAAGGGTTTAACTCATTGTCTTGACTCAAACCAAGCCAGATCTGACCAAGATCCAAGGAAAACAACGCAACCGAACCAGAATAGAAGAAAGAACTGGATTAATCACTCAAGTTCACTGTATCAATTCCAATTACAAAAATTAATCACTCTCTCAGCTGTAATTACAGATATTAATACATATCGATATATAAATATATCTTAAGAAATTGAAGGTATTATATATATATATATATATATATATATATATTCTCGGTTCGCCCCTCTTAGGTTTTCTCTCGCCGGATATCTCACGTGTTCCTCTCCATCCAATGGCAAACCTCAGGTCTCCCAGAAAGTATTAATACCCCGTCTCTTTCGGTTGGCGTGCTCGGAACCAGGCCAGTTGAATCCTCTCCAGGGCCTTTGTCTCATAATTGAAATCAGTGGGGGCCGTGGCGTGTGGATGAATGTGGCTAGGCAGTGAGATTAATCTCACTTACACAAGATGAGTGGGGTGTTGAGTGAATACTCATTCCAAAAAAGAAAGTATTCGCACTGTCCTACGATAAGTGCCCTAGTACGATCCTGAAGATTCTCGCCGGCAATCTTCTTCATCTTCTCCGAATCATCTTCGAAAGCAAAAAGGCGATTTCTCTTCACGCTTCCGAATCATTTTCTACCTCACGGTATTAATTTTTTTGGCATTCCTTTGCTTAATGGTTCCACGAATTGATTCGATAACTTGTCTTTCAATCCATTTTGTTGATTTTGGGATCTTATGTATGAAGATTTGTTTATTTATTAAAAATGTACCAGATTTGTTCCTTTGTTGCTGGTTGCGAGGATTAAATGGAAGAGCATAAGTACGTAAGGCCTTTTCCGGGTTGCATGAAAGGCCTGGTGCACTTTCTCGATCTGCATCTTTCATCTCAGAAAGATGAAGATGCTAACGTATAGAAAGCATGGCTAGGGAAAGCGTGCCGTTAGTAAGTTTATTTTTTTGGTCTATAATGTCTTATTGAAGATGACATAGTGATGACATTTCAAATTTAACTTTCAATTTGATGATTTTCATCCAAGTGTAGTAATTATTTTTTTTTCTAATTAAAATGTGACTAAGTGCTTAAATTCTTTTTCTACTTCAAATCAATTAAGCATCTTTCAAATATAAAAAAATTGGGTTACAATCATAAAGCCTATTTGAAAGGTTTTTGATAGGGCTAAAGAGGCAGTATGGGCTTGTTCAGTTCAAGCTCGTTTATCATTATTGAGCTTGAGCTTCGATTGAGTTTTAGGATGGTGTTCAAGCTCGAACTTCGTTTAAAAAATCTTGTTCGAGCTCGAGCTTGTTGAGCTGCAGTTGAGCTTATGTCTGTTAACAAGTAGCTTGTTTAATGAAATAAACAAGTCTTAATTGAGCTTGTTCGCGAGCAAAGTGTTGAGAAATATAAATGATGCTATTTATGAACAAGCCTTTATCGTGCCGTAATCGAGTTCTTTAACAAGCTTGTTCATGAGCATGGCAGTTAACAAACGTTGCGAGCTTTAAATGATAATCGTGAGCGTAAATGAATTGAGCAACATTAAGCATTCGTTTTAGCGATTGAGTATTTGAAAGGCTCGATCGATTAGTTAATCGAGAACGAGCGTGAACAGTAATTGAGTAGTCAAGTAGCTTGTTGAGCTTCGGTTCATTTGCAACCCTAGTTTTTGAAACTCTTTTACTTGTTGCAGAAATTCATATTAATTTATTATATCTGAAATTAAATTGTTAAACAACAAAAAATGTGTCTATTTATAATATCTGAAGAAAAAAAATCTAAATATGAGTGACATTTACATAGTGCAAATTGGTAGCTTGGGTTAGAAGTGCGTAGAATGAGCTTAGCTTGCATAATTTTTTTGAAAGTATGATATCGGAAAATTGTCGTGGTTCCTTTATTCACTTGCAAAACAATCACTGTGCATTTTTAAAAAATCCATATACAGATAAGCTTTGGAGATTTATGCGATGCATTACAAACAGGCTAATTAACATTGCTCAGGCTTTTCCATGTGCTTATGCTTATGTAGGAAAAAATAGAACCTAAAACAGATCCAGATGCTCCTTCAACTAGCCATCAATATGTTTGTTTTGAAGATACCAGCTTTGGGGTGAGTTTGATTGCATAGAGTACAAATAGAAGAATAACTTCTTCATTAAATTGGTCCGCCATAAGCTTCTCTGCTTTTATTTCTTATCCCTGTTTAGCTCCCAACAGATTATATGTGAACCTTTCAGGAAGAAGACAAAGTCAACATCAGAAAGCATCAAATGAAATCGTCAATGAGAATATTTATTCCCAAATGGGGGTTAAGAGAGGATAACAAGAAAAGAAAAGTTCCTCCGCCTGACTTCCAGGTTGCTTCTAACTTTCTCTATTCACCATTTGAGGGAGGATCATGTGGATAATATGAATTTTGGGGTAGAAACTTTAGTCATTGAGAAAAATGTAGATGTGAACAAAGCTTCTTCAAGCATTGAGCGTGTATACATACTGTCTAGCAGTTCTGATGATATGGCTTACAGTAAAAGTGGTTCTTCATTTCCAAGCCCATCTGATGAGCTCGAAAACATTTTACAGATGAATCAACTGCATCAAAGCAATACTTTGAAGGAAGCTGAGGTCGGTTCTTTTGCACAGAAAGATACAAATGCCAAGGAAAAGCAGGAAGATGTTATCTTACATCCATCAAAAGAATTTCTAGCTATGATGAAGCTATCTAATGGAAACAGAGTTAATTCGAAATATTCTTGATGATCCAAGCTTTATTTTTGCTCATTATCTTCAAGCTAAACAAACTTCCAATGCAGAGTTAACAAGGGGTTATTCATTCCAAGCACCATGGCAGCTAGAAAGGAAAAATGATGGGCAGTTTGGAATCAAGCAAAAAACATTCGAGAATGAATCTCTTGTCAAACAGAGTGATAAGTTTTTTTCAGAAGATTTACCTACGTATACTGATAAGATTGAAGAAGATGCTCCAAAGGAAGAAATGGTGGATGGTGATGAGGAAAGTACTCCAAAACATACAGAGACCAATACTGGTTCTGCGATGGTAGCTCCATGGAGTACATTTCAAAATGTGAGGATTAATCCTCCCAATTCTAATCAATTTATGACCATGGAACATAACAAAAAAGAGCACCATCGCATCTTCATGGACGGAATTTGATATGAACCCAAATAAACAGATAAACAACAGAAGCAAAAGGAACAGAAAATCCCCAAATTGGTTAAAGGATTTTAATCAGTAAAATAAGTACAAACAAGAGCGTAAGCTAAAATAAAAGACAAAGCTATAAATATACTCAGATCAACATAATATAGAAGAAATTATATATCTGAAACTAATATCGATGCTGAGCGACCTCCAACAAAATAAACACATAACACTACAGATGGCCAGAATAACAGAAGGATGTGCTCTTTCCAGAATAAATCCTATAATAATATCTAGAGACAGAAGCTATGCAAATAGAAACAGCAACATTAACTCTCCACAGAGCCAGATCAGCTACAAGAAACAAACAGGTAATTCAAAACATGAAACAAAAGGAAATCTTGACAAATCTGAGGACTAAGCGGTTATAAGCGAATAACAAGAAAGAACTCAACTTCGACTCAGAAAGAGATCGACATTTGTAGCAGAAATAACGGCTCAAAACGAAGGATAGTTTTGAAGATTGTAAAAGTCTTAGATCTAGGATAATAAAGAAGGTAGAAAGTATAAATAGAGTGGAGAGGAACAAAGCAGGTAATCAATATTTTCATAAAATACTTATCTTCTTGCCTCCTTCTTCTTCTTCCTTTCGACTTTTCCTCCGGTTTGGATCGCCGGAAGACCTCCTCTCCGCCGATCAGAAACCATAGGGTTTCTCCTCCTCTTCTCTACCACATCATTTCCTCTAGCTCTCTTGGCTCGAAGAGCCAAATCAAATACCCTTTTACGATTCCTTCCACGAAAGAATCTCAGTAAAGAAAGGAAAGCGCACTTTAGGCACGATCACTTATCCATCCTTGAGTTCTGAGACGGTCGAAGAGCCAACTTTAAACATGCGATTTAGCGGTTGAGATAGCTAGGTAAGTACAAGTGATCAACGGTCCAGATAGAAGCCAGATCGACGGCTCAGATCAAATCAGGGGCTTATCATTGGTGCTCTCGTTGACTCCTGCAAAAAGCAATGGCAGAAGGTACCAGGCATACATCAAAAACACTAGAGGAATGTGTGGGAAGACTAAATAAAAGCGATGAACAAATGTCATCAATTATTCTTATCATATTGAATGAAGTTTCAAGAAGGTTATCTATAGAAGCCAAATTGGAAACAAATTCTCAAGAACGAACAATCCTGTGTAATTCTTCTTATACCGAATTTCCTTCCCAGAATAGATCACACACACAACAAAATACTAGACCTGTTAAGGTAGATATGCCAAGATTTAATGGAGAAAATCCAAGAGGCTGACTGTTCAAAGCAGATCAGTTTTTTCAGTACTATAGTTTATTAGAGGACCAAAAATTCATAATAGCCTCAGTATATATAGATGGACCCGCCTTGAGCTGGTATCAATGGATGCATTTAAACAAACAATTGCATTCATGGACACAGTTCAAAGAACAAGTTATTCAATTGGACCCTCTCATCTGAGAGACTTGAGGAGGAATTAGTTAAGTTACAACAAAAATCAAGAATTCTACAATTAATTTGAGGAGTTAGTTAATCAAATTTGGTATTCCACGAATTTCTACAAAGTTGTTTTTATCGGGCTTAAACAAGATATTAAGAGGAAGTAAGAGCCCTACTAATTCTCTTCAACAAGCCTTTGAGTTAGCTAAATGAAAGATGGGTTAGATGAGGTGTTTATGGCAAGAATAAGATTCAATCAAGTACCGACCATAAAACATCAAGACAATATCAACAACCCTCGCTCCCCCAACAATGCCAATTTACAATAGTAATAACAAGCAATGTTCCAATACAAAGACTCACACCAACACAGTTAGAAGAAAGAAGAAAAAAAGGATTATGTTTTAACTATGATGAGAAATTCCATAGGGGCCACATCTGTAAATCAAAGTTATTTGCCCTCATGGTAATCAATGAGGAGCAGGATGACAACCTGCAGCAAGGAAATCAAGAAGAAAATCTATCAATATAATAAGATATTCTAGAAATTAGTTTCAATGCTTTCACAGGTCAGTCAAATCCTAGAACCCTAAGACTACAAGGGATAACTGGAAATAAAAAAGTGCAAGTACTGATTGATAGTGGTTCAACCCACAACTTTATTCAGTCTAAATTAGCCAAGTTTATAGACCACACAGTAACACCTGCATCAGTTTTCAAAGTGTTAGTAGGAAACGGGAAAACTTTAAATTGTTCAGGAATATGCTCTAATATTCCTATCCAACTACAATGATACACCTTCATCACTGATTGCTATTTGCTATCAATACAAGGAGCAGATGTAATATTAGGTGTTCAATGACTAGAACAATTAGAGAATTACAAAAATCTCTGATGAAATTTAAGTATAAGGACACACGCAACTACTGAGGAAATACAACATCTAGGTTCAAGGCATTACATTGCAGGTTCGCCAAATTACAGAATAAACATGAAATAGCTTCATACTATAGAGGTCCAAAGTTTTGCGAGGCTACGACAAGTGAGTTGGCTGCACGAAAACATTCAAGCAATATTAGAATACCAAGACATATTTCAAGCTCCACTTACCTCCCAAAGGAGCATTGACCACCATATTAATTTAGCCCCTGGAACTCAAATCAAGGTAAAAAGTTACAGATACCCACATTTCTAGAAAATAAAAACTAAGAAACTTATAAAGGAAATGCTTGGATTGGAATAATCAGAGAAAGCATCAGTCCCTTCTCTTCTCCAGCACTTTTAATCAAGAAAAGATGGAACTTGGAGATTATTGATTAGAGCTCTAAATAAAATAACAATCCCTGACAGATTCCCAATTCTCACCCCATAAGAGCTTATGGATGAATTATATGGAGCCTCAATATTTTCAAAGCTAGACTTAAGATCAGGATATCATCAAATCAAAATGGCTGAAGAAGATATTTACAAAACTACTTTTAGAACACATGAGGGGCACTGTGAATTTCTTGCAATTCTATTTGGATTAACAAATGCACCCTCAACATTCCAAGCTATGATGAATACAGTTCTGAAACCTCTCTTAAGGAAATTTGTATTAGTTTTTTTTATGACATCTTAATATCTGACTACAATGGAGCAACATCAAATCCATCTACAAACGGTGTTAGAAAAGCGACGACCGGTTTGTTTATTAAACCATCAAAATGCTCTTTCATTCAAGCAAAATAGAATATCTAGGCCATATTCTATCGGTAGGTGGCATAGAAGTGGACCAAAGATAAAGCGGTCATCATGGCCAATACCAATGTTAACAAGCGAGAGGTTTTTTTGGGTTTGGCCAGAACTGAAAATTTGTCAAACAATATCGACAATTCTTTTCATTAACATTATTGGCTAAACAACAGTTCCAGTGGAATGAAGAAGCTCAAAGAGCATTTTTTCAATTGAAACAAGCAATGACATCTTTGCCAGTATTAGCCTATCCTAACTTTTCTTAACCTTTCATAATAGAAACAGATGCATCTGGCACTGCAATTGGAGCTGTTTTAATACCAAACAGCCACCCTATTGCATATTTTAGTAAGAAGTTATCCCCATCATTACAGAAAATATCTACATATGCAAGAGAATTATATGTTATCACAGAAACAGTGGCAAGATGGAGACAGTATCTACTGGGAAACAAGTTTACCATCAGGATTGACCAAAAGAGCATAAGGGAGTTAATACACAGACAATTCAGACTCCAGAACAGCAAAGGTTTCTTATTAAACTCCTGGGCTTTGATTATACTATTGAATATAAATCAGGGATCACCAATAAAGCAGCTGATGCCCTATCCAAAAAATTATACAATATAGATGAGCAAGTAACAGTAGAATGCTCAACACAACACACTTTATATGCTTATATTTAGCAATTCATAGCCTTAGATTAAAGAAGAAACACGTCCCAATCTGAACTACGGCGGTTGCATAAGCAAATTTGTAAGTCGTATTTCCCAATTACTGATGTCTTAATGAATGTATATTACAAAAATAGAATAGTCATACCAAAAAACTCTGAAATAAGAAATATGTTTATAAGAGAATTGCATTCAACACTAGTAGGAGGCCATTGGGGAATTAAGAGGACATGGGCGATTACTCAACAATTCTTGAAAAGATGAAAGCAGGATATACTGACACTTCATAGCCACATGTCCGTATGTGGGTCAAATATGATACTCGAGAAACTGCGGTTATTACGACCCTACTTCCAAATTCCCATTTGGGAGGAAGTATCGATGAATTTTATCATAGGTCTACCCAAATCTCACAACAAAGCTATCTTAGTAGTGGTAGATAGACTTTCAAAGTATGCACATTTCTCGACCCTTCCAACTAGTTTTACTACATATAGTTCAAACTTTCATTTGGATATAGTTAAGCGCATGGAATTCCACAATACCATCCAAAAAACTACCGAGGAGTGATCCAAAATACCACCCAAAAATCACCCAATCTGCCATAAAATGCTTCCATTGGAATGCCTAAACATAATCATAAGAAGTTGGCAAAATAAATTGAAAAAAAAGGTCAAAAATGATATGTACCCTCCAAAGAGGTACACAGTCTGAACAAAATACCACCCAAAACCACCCAAGCTAGTCAAATGCTTCCATTGGAATGCCTAAACATAATCATAAAGTTGGCAAAATAAAGCGGAAAAAAAGGTCAAAGCCCGGTACCCTCCAAAGAGGTACAGAGAATCTGGATGCAAAATACCACCAACCACCAAAATGATTGCTTCCATTTGAATGCCCTAAACATAATCATAAGAAGCAGTCAAAATAAACTAGAAAAAAAAGGTCATAAATGATCAGTACCCTCCAAAGAGGTACAGAGGGTACAGATCCAAAATACCACCTAGAAACCATCAAAACTGTAGCTAAATGCTTCCATTGGCATGCCCTAAACATAAACTACATAAACAGGCAAAATAAACTGGAAAAAAAAGGTCAGAAATGATCTGTACCCTCCAAAGAGGTATAGAATTAATCAAAATACCAAAATCATCCAAAGCGCCTAAATGATTCCATTGGCATGCCCTAAATATAAACTCCATAAACAGGCAAAATAAACTAAAAAAAAAGGTCAAAAATGATCTGTACCCTCCAAAGAGGTACAATGAGGGTATAGATCCAAAATATCACCCAAAAACTATCCAAACTTCAACTAAATGATTCCATTGGCATGCCCTAAACATAAACTCCATAAACAGGCAAAATAAACTGGAAAAAAAAGGTCAAAAATGATCTGTACCCTCCAAAGACGTACACAGCGGGTACAGATATAAAATACCACCCAAAAACCATCCAAACTGCAACTAAATGATTCCATTGGCATGCCCTAAACATAAACTCCATAAACAGATAAAATAAACTGGAAAAAAAAGGTCAAAAATGATCTGTACCCTCCAAAGAGGTACACAGAGTGTACAGATCTAAAATACCACCCAAAAATCATCCAAACTGCAACTAAATGATTCCATTGGCATGCCCTAAACATAAACTCCATAAACAGGCAAAATAAACTGGAAAAAAAGGTCAAAAATGATATGTACCCTCCAAAGAGGTACCAGAGTCTGAGATCTAAAATACCACCGAAACCACCCAAAGCTGCTTCCATTGGCATGCCTAAATATAATCATAAGAAGCGGTCAAAATAAAGCGGAAAAAAAAGGTCAAAATGATCTACTCTTCAAAGAGGTACATAGAGTCTGAGATCAAAATACCAGAAACCATCCAAACTACCTCCAAATGCTTCCATTGGCATGCCCTAAACATAATCATAAGAAACAGTCAAAATAAACTGGAAAAAAAAGATCAAAAATGATTTTTACCCTCCAAAGAGGTACACAGAGGGTACAAATCTAAAATACCACCTAGAAATCATCCAAACTACCTCCAAATGCTTCCATTGGCATGCCCTAAACATAATCATAAGAAGCAGTTAAAATAAAATGGAAAAAAAGGTCAAAAATGATCTGTACCCTCAAAGAACCGAGTCTGATCCAAAAACCACCGAAACCATCAAACTACCTCCAAATGCTTTTGGCATACCAAAAACATAATCATAAGAAACAGTCAAAATAAACTGGAAAAAATGTCAAAAATAATTTGTACCCTCCAAAGAGGTACACAGAGGGTACAGATCCAAAATATCACCCAGAAACTATCCAACTGTAGCTAAATGCTTCAATTGGCATGCTCTAAACATAAACTCCATAAACAGGCAAAAAAAACTAGAAAAAAAGGTCAAAAATGATCTGTACCCTCCAAAGAGATCTGAGGCAGATACAAAATTTCACCAATCATCCAAAGCAGTACAAAATGTGAACTAGAATATGCGAATATTATTTAGAATCGAGGCAACATAAAGCGGAAAAAAAGACAATCGATCTTTTATTTATTGCATATTTATTCTGATACATTGATTACAAGGACCTCGGGGATTAACTCAATCACTGCTCAAAGAGCTACAAGACCGGTGACAAAATCCCACAAAATCTGATCTAAACATCTTGATGTGTCTGTTAAATTAAAGAGAGTTATCTTTGGGACTCTAAAGCATTGGAGAAAAGATTGCACAGTCGAAGAACACAAAACTGGATAATGTTATGTGTCAAAATGTTTTCCCGAAATAATCCATCATCACTTAGTGTACCCTTGACGATTGATTGTGGAGCTTCGAGTTAAATTCTTGTTGAACATCGTATTAGTTAATGATTTCTTACAGCATCGATATGTGATATTCTATGCGTACCTCTGAGAAACACTCTGGCAAAACAGAGATAGGTGATATAAGTTGTGACGAAACACGTTCACCAACACTATTAGACTGTACTTTGGTTTCTGACAAAAAAAAGTAAAAGGGTTTGAAGATTAACAGCAATATTTAAAATACTAAAACTAATATAAATAGAAAATTACTCTTGGCTTTCTTGGATCTCTCCCAATATCCCTTAAGCCTTGAGTTGGAGACACACTTTGGGCGTTGCTTAAGCGGATCTTTTAAGATGTCTTTCTCTTATCTGTTGTGGTTGACTTCTTCTTCTTCTTGCTTTTGTCGGAGGAGGAATTCCCACTTATTATAGAGTCGACATCATCATGCTGTTTTTTAGGGATCCAAGCATATAGTCCTCGACTCTCTTATGCCCTGTGCACGACACTTATTTGATATGCATATCGACTTATGTGGTTCGAAAAATAATGCGAAGCATTTCCATCGTCTTGCCATATCTCTTAATTTTATCGATGTAAATATCCCTCTTCTCAGACCATCGCGAGAAGATACTTGTCAGAATCGCACAACATCTTTCATGACTAAGAACTACGTCTGATGGGCACAGTATCCCATCATTTCAAATTTTTTGCAAGTACTTACAGGGTAGTCTATCGAAATGCTCCATATTTTGGATGCATTTTTATTCTCTAAGTTTCTTACCAAATACTCCATGGTGCTGTCATCTGACTTAGTTACTGATAGGCCTCCAACTCCATGCAAAAATTCCTCTTCAAACATAGTATAAACCTTTCTTGTATAAAACATAGCAGCTTGTTTTAGAATTGGTGTCTTAACAAGAACAATCGATGGTACACTTGAAGTCTTCGTCATGTTCATTCCGATGCCATGTCTCCATAAGCTTTTCCAACCCCAAGAAATAATCTGTGAGAGAACTTGTTGGTTTAGATATTCGTGGCATACATTGTTCGTGGACTCACTACGTTGCATTGACAAGATGCACATGCAGAATGAGTCCTTGCTGAATGCAGTGGACCACTTGGATCTAATATTATAAAGCTCGAACGATCATGATGCAAATTTCCTTCTTTTAGCATGGCGAGCCTATTTAAACTCTTCCTCGAGTCACACTTACTCATGCATTTATAAAATAGCCATCTTATCTTATTAAAGCAATGAACTTTGGAAAGAGCTTTCTTTGAAATATGTCATTCTTTCAACGCTGATTTGATAGCTCTCACCATAGCGATCTTGATTGAATATTGTTATAGGATACGTATTCATCACCGAAAAATTGTTTGGAATATAGCCATGAGAATGACTCAATTATCTCTTCGATAAAAAAGCTACTCAAATAATACATTTTGCCAGTGACGATTCACTCCAACAAGAGGGCATAAACAAGATTATATTTATTAAGTCGATAGCTTGTATCAAATATTATCACATCCCAAAATAATCATATTCTATCTAGACATGCCATTGCTAAAAAAAAATCTTACTAAGCAATCGACTCATTAACTTGTACATCATGCAAACATCCGTCATCGCCTTTCCCTTGTATTAATGCATTCTTGTCACCATTAAGTAATCCTCGATCTTTTCTCGAATAAAATTTAAAGCATCTCTTTTGTGAACAGACATTCTCTACACCGCCAACTTCCTCGGTTAGATATGAATGCCGGTTGCTTTAATACCGACCTCATTGTTGTCTTTATGACCTTCTCATCGCTTCATTGATCGTCACGAGAAGATGTAGGTCGGCGCTCGCCAAGAATGATTATAACTTTACGTATATTTTTTAATCATCCAATTCCCCTCAAATCAACAAAGAATCTAATCATGGCGGACAAGGTTCTTATATCAACTTTCACGGAATTTTGTTAAGCCATTTTAGCGGAACTTCTTACCGACTTTTGCACATAGAAAATCTTTTGATTTCAATTTCTTTGAGTTTGGCCAATAACTAGTATGGTCCTTAGAACAACGAAGCCAATTTGATGTGCATAGTCTGATGCGGTCACGCCTAGTTTCATTTGAGCAGTGGTGCGAGGAGTTTCACCAAATTTGGGTCATTAGACATCACGACCGTCATCGCACATCATTTATTTTACTACACGGCCAAGCATACAAAAATAAGAAGCAGGAAAACTGCCTCCAAATGCTTCCATTGGCATGCCCAAAACATAATCATATGAAGCAGGCAACCCTAAATTGGAAAAAATTGGTCAAAAATGATTTACCCTCTAAAGAGGTACACAGAGTACAGATGCAAAATACAACCCAAAAACCTTCCAAACTGTCTCCAAATGCTTCCATTGGCATGCCCTAAACATAATCATAAGAAGCAGGCAACCCTAAACTGGGAAAAAAGGTCAAAATTGATCAGACCCTCAAAGCAGTCTGAATAAAATACCACCCATAAACCATCCAAACTACCTCCAAATGCTTCCATTGGAATTCTCTAATATAATCATAAGAAGCAGGCCAAAAAAAACTAGAAAAAAGGTCAAACTAAAATTTCAAGGGTGATGTTCCCCTAATGCTTCTTATGATTATATTAGATGGAGCTGTATCCCCTAATGCTTCTGGTTGTGGTGGCATCTTTAGAAATTTCAAGGGTGATGTTCTCATGGCCTTTGCTAATCCTATTATTACTAACTTCAGTACCTTTTCTTTGGTGTATAAAATATAATGCTTGTCTGAAAGGTTGGCTTAATATTTGGGAAGTGGATGCCTTATTACTAATTGAACTCATCGAAAAAATGGCAATGTGGAATTATATTACTTAATCAAGCAAACTAAAATTCTGCTCACTCAATTTTGTTACAAAATCACTCATATATGGAGGGAAGGAAATGCTTGTGTTGATTATCTTGCTAAATTAGGAACTAGATTGAATGAGCCCACTAATTTTGATAACCATTCTATTCTAAATACTTACAAGGATTGGTCAACTGGACAAGGCAGTTTGCCTTACATTAAAGCATGACATTTTCGGTAGAATTTGCATCTTGTCTTCATATTTTTATGAATGCTGAAACACCCTATCTGCTTTATGGTATTGTGGATTTGGATTGGTCTCCCATTAAGCATTCTTTGCCTCTTCATTCGAAGATCTGTGCATTGGCCACAGGCGTGAATATCTCGATTTATGGAAACTTTTACGCTTGATGTTATCATTATGCCAGGGAATATCTGTATTGCTCACAGGTTATTTTGATCTGGATTACGTATGGTAGCCCTATCTGCTGCTTGGAAATGCTACTCTAAACGATATTTCTGGATAATTTTGTGGATGTTTGTTATAAATGGATGCACTCCGTGAGGAATTGCAGTCCTTTTCCTATGCGAAAGATTTCTGGATTGTTTATGGCCCATACTTTCATCATGAATTGTTTTCTTTGTTTTCTAATCCCACACTTGGAAAAGTTTCCTTTGGCGTGAGTAATTGTTATCTGATTTCTTTGTGGATGCAACTCTTCTTTGGTGCTTGAGCTTATATTATCCTTTTAGGATCGATTTGATATGAATCATCCGGAAAATTACGCTTATGGCGGAACACTGCTGAGAACTATTGGATTTTACGGAACCTTGTGATTCTTGTTCTACTAGTTCATATGGGAATTGCGACTTTAAGTGCTTTGGATGGTGTATCGTTGGTTAGTTGTTACATTTGGGCGATGCACATAAGTGAAATTTATCATCTCGCATGATAGCTGGGTTAAGTTGGGCATTCATGTTTCTTATGGCTATGGTAGAATCGAGTGGTATCGATCAAAAATTTTTCTCGTAATTGTTGTTGCCCTTCTGTGAATATTCATATATCTTTGCATATAATTCCCTCTTCGCATGATTCTTTGGGTTAAAATGGGCTTTCATTTCTTTAATATGTTGGTATTTCTGCCTTCTCATTTTTTGGTTGGAAAATGTCGTCCTGGCCGTGAATAACTATTATGTTTGCTGCTTGTGGTTGAAGATATCATCAGTGGATGATGATACTCTCACTGATTTACTAACTTCTCTATCGGTTCGATTCATAATCGAATTACCTATATGGCTCCCATGAATGCTCTTTCTTGGTATTCGCTTTAAATGCAATTCTTGGATGCTTTTTTTAGATGTTTGTATTATTACATACCTTGGTGAAATACAATGCTTTACTTTATCACTATTACCCCAAGGTTATTTATAAAGGGAGGATTTCACAGGGCTTATTGTGCACGATATACTCTTGGGATGGTTTTAATCTCGATGATGATTAGGTTTGCGGTTATAAAGCTCACTTATCTATCAACAACTGGATGTTGCATTCTCTAGTTTGTTGGCTATGATGGCGGTGGCGATCTCACTTCCTATTGGTTGGTAGTTGCTCTGTGATGTAACCCTTACGAAGTTGGATGCTCATACTTGCCCCAAAAGGATGTGATTGAGCTGAGCTATTTTACCACATTTCCTTAATATCATTTTCACTTTATTGTGTTTTCCTCCACTTATTGTTGGCATTACCTTAACTTTATCTTTTCTTTGTTCTCTTATGGTTTTTCAGTTTGCTCAGTTAATACTTTCTTTTATGTGTTTGAATGCTTCCTTTGGAATTTGGATGTATTTAGATTGGGGTTTTCTCCTTAGGTTGATTGTAGCTCTTTGAGCATAGTTAAGTGTAACCCTTTTAAGGATCTTGTAATCTTATTTTTGTGGCAATAAAATACCCCCGTATAATGGGGTTTCATTTAAAAAAAAAAATGAATGGTACAAGGAGAAACTAAAAGATCACATCTGTTAAAATTACAGCTCCAGCACTTATCTAATAAAATAATACAAATTAATCAATTTAGTAATATCATAATCTTTGGATTACTTTTATATATATATATATATATATATATATATATATATATATATATATATATATATATATATATATATATATATACGAAAGAAAAATGGTGAAAATATTTTTATTACCCAAGAAAATTTTTGTTAGATTTATTTCTTCTACACCTAAAATACTCATTGATTTGGTAAGTCTTATTACATAAATTTTCATGGGAATGAAGACGTAACCAGGATATGCAAAGCCAACACCAAAGTGTAGGAATGTAGTTAACAACTCAATTTCTAAATAGTAGTGCTATGATCAATGTTTTTTATACTTTAGAAAGATCGTTATATTATAGTTTCAGAGCTAATATGATAGATGATTTGCATTACATAGCCCCAAAACCCTGCTTTTTTCCCATGCGACTTTTCCCGGTTTGGTAATCATATCTTCCACTGTATGTATCATTTCGAGAATGAGGGTCGGTGCATTATTATTTACCAGGTCACTCTTAAGGAAGTCATTAGCTTCCTCACTTTCAATAATACCTGTTCTTGAATATATCCAACAACCATAAGCAGATATTACAGTACCAATCTATAAGCCAAAGTGAAACAAACTAAACAAACAATAGCCAAATTTCTTGGAGCTTTTCTATGAATTTACAAAGCTAGAGAGGGATAGAGTTTCACAATATTTTTAAAATGTTTTAAACCATCTTTTTTAAAATTATAACTTAGAATAATGACAATAAAATTTCAGGAAAACTGGAGAAATGACAATGCCACAAAATAGATGATTAATGTAAACATCCACCTACAACATCATTTATGGACAAGAAGAATAAGCTTAGATAATCAAAGAAAGATATGCATAAAGATCGTAATATCTATGAGTGAAGTTAACAAAAGAAACATTTCTACTCTTTCGGTATCATCAGGGCACTCATAAATGATTTTCTATCAAGAATTTATATAAAGAATGCACCATCAAAACAAAATAGAATCAGAGGAAAAATAACAGATTATCCTTTGAAAACTCAAAAATGAATTCAAATGTCTACAACGACTTGTTTGTTGCATCAACAAATTTAGAATTGTCTATAATGATAATTTTAGATCGATCACATCCAAAATATTCTAGCAAAATCAGTAGTCCAAAACAACAATTTAGTTGTCTACATGACAACACACACAAATATATATATATATATATATATATATATATATATATATATATATATATATATATATATATATATATATATATATATATATATATATATAGTATATGTTTGCAAGTACCAAAAGGCCTAGCCAGCTTTTTTAAATTTGATAAGCTTAAAGCCTTAGATCCGATGATTTAGCTAACCATCCACGTTTCTATAAACATGGTTTGCAAGCACATTGCAGCCCTCAAACTCTCCTATATATTGGATACTCCAAAATACAATTGAAATGAACAATGAATGGACTCTAAATTATAAAATTAAAAATAACTCGTTGGACTAAATAATGTTGTAAAATTAAGAGTACAAACCTTAATAACATATGACATCTAAAATATGTGGTGGATTGATAGAACTAAAATTATAAGAATGTGACAACTTGACGCAAACACAAATATAATCTCCTTATTGTACACCTAGAACTCTCTAAATATTATTAAGCAAACTAAAATTCAATTGATGTTGAATGAACAAAAGGGGATTCCTATTTTTATCTACAAGGAGAACATTTTTGTGAGACCCTCTAACATAAAACTTGAACCGTATGGGGATGAAATCGCTTCTTCTTCATAAAGACATAATTTAGCTCTAGGTTGTACTAATCATATCCTAATCTACAACCACAAGTGAACAAAATATGATCATTTAAGCTCAAAAATGAAAATAGTTGCTTGCAATCTATTAATAAAATAATAACAAGCAGCTAAAATTTGATAATTTTAAATTATGTGCGAATCATGAGAAACTATTGACTCAAGCATAATGTATTAAAATTATGTAAGTATTTAAGAATTGTATTCATCCTAGTGAAAGATGACAATCCTTATCTTCATAAGCATATAGATAAGCATGCATTTCTCAAAGAACATCAACCATTAAATCCACTCACATACTCAAATTAAATCTAACTTTTCAAAATAAAAAGGAAGATTATATTAATGATAGTCAATTGTAATGGGTACCTTTCCAGAGTTTAAATTCCAAATTGCTATCTTAAGAAGCATGCAACTGCTTTGAAAGGCATGCTAAGTTTTTTGAAAGGTCGCCTCAACTTAAAAAAAAAAAAATACTTGAATGCATTTCATTAACTATTTGGTTATTCAAATCAAAATCAAGATGATCATACAAATTAATAAATCCTAATAAAACTAATAAAATAACTAACTAAACTAATAATAACTAAATAGATAACTAATAATAAACTAAATAACTAAATAACTAAATTAATAAAACTAAATAAATTAAGTAACAAAAATAACTAATAACTAAACCTAATAACTAACTAAAAATTAAATAACTAAAAATTAATAATAACTAAAGAAATAAATAATTAATTAAAACTAATAAACTAATAAAAAACTAATAATAAAAACTAATAAACTTAAAACTCTAAAACTAAATAACTAACTAAATTAATAATAACTAACTAATAATAATAATTAAACTAATAAAATAATAAGTAATAATAAATAACTAAACTAAATAACAATTAAATAAACTAACTAATAAAAACTAAATTAACTAATAACTAATAAAACTAATTAATAACTAAACTAATAACTAATAACTAAAAATAATAATAATAATAATAATAATAATAAAAAACTAATAATTAATAAAAGTTAATAACTAATAACTAATAAAAATAAACTAAACTAATAAAATAAACTAAACTAATAAAATAATAACTAAAACTAAACATAATAATAACTAAAAATAATAGTAATAATAATAATTAATAACTAAAACTAAAATAATAAAACTAGTCAACAAATAATTAATAACTAAACAAATAACTAAAATAATAACTAAAATTAATAACTAATAACTAATAAACTAATAAACTAAAAAATAACTAAACTATTAATAACTAACTTAACTAATAATTAAATGATTAAAATAATAATAAATTAATAACTAATAAGTAAGTAATAAAACTAACCTAATCTAATAAATAATAGCTAATAATAAAAACTTAACTAATAATAATAATTAGCTAAGAATAACTTAATAAATAACCAAAACTAAACTAATAACTAATACAACAACAACAACAACAACAAGCCTTAATCCCACTTGGGTGGGTACATGAATCCTTCGTCTCCATTGTGTCCTAATGTGTCAAATTCTCATTTAATTTAAGTATACTAAGATCATTTTTATACATCTTAACCAAGTCTTTTTTAGGTCTACCTCTACCTTTCTTAACATAAGGCAAATCTAATGCATCAACTCTCTAATGGTTGTCGGACGGTAGGCTTTATGTGGCCAAACCATCTGACTCTCTAATCTTATCTACTGAGTTACTCCAACTTTTCCCGAACATACTCATTTTGCATTCTATCTCTAAGAGTAAAGCCACTCATCCCCCTAAGCATCCTCATCTCTGTAACACTTAACTTAGTCTTATGCTTCTCTTTTATTGGCCAACATTATACACCATAAGTCATTACCGGTCTTACCACCATCTTATAAAATTTTCCCTTAAGTTTAAGTGGAACTTTTCTATCACATAATAGGCGATGCATTCCTCCTTCAACCATCCAACTTGAATTCTACTAATAACATCTCCTTATTTCACCATCATTTTGAACCATAGAGCCTAAATATAACTCACTCTTATTAATGACTTGATCACCTAAAGTCACAACACTATCACTAAAACTTCTACAACTAAAATTACACTCCATATATTCAGTTTTAGATCTACTTAAATGAAAACCTTTAGACTCTAAAGTTGACCTCCATAATTCAAGTTTTACGTTGGACTCCCTCTCTAGTCTTATCAACAAGAAGAATGTCATCGAAAAGCATACACCAAGGTACATCTTCTTGTAAATGCCTAAGAGAACATCCATAACTAAAGTAAAAAGATAAGGGCTTAATGTTGATCCTTGATGTAATCCAACTGAAATAAGAAAATATTTTGTCAATCCTCCTTGTGTTTGGACACAAGTACTTGACTCTAGTATACATATCCTTAATGACTTGAATATAACCAATATTAACTCCTTTTACGTTCTAGAACTCTCCAAAGAACATCTCTTGAAACTTTATCATAAGCTTTCTCTAAATCAATAAATATCATATGTAGATCCTTCTTACTTTCTCTATGCTTCTCCATCAAACCTCTTAACAAATGTATAGCATCCATAGTAGATCTACACGGCATGAAACCAAGCGATTGTGAGAAACTTACATCATCGTAACTATGCTCAATTACTCTCTCCCATAATTTTAATGTATGGCACATTAACTTAATTCCTCATAATTTGCACTCTTGTGCATCACCTTTATTCTTAAATAAAGGAACCAACAAACTCTTTCTCCACTCATCGGCATGTTTTAGTCTTTAAAATAACATTAAAAGATTTGTAAGCCAAGAAATTCCTTGATCTCTAAACATTTCCACATCTATTGGAATATTATCGGTCCTCTTGCTTTTCCACATTTCATTTTCTTTAAAGCTTTAACTTATTTACTAATCTGACGATAGAAATGAAATTCTCTATTTTTGTTTAGGGTGTTAAGGTTGCTAAAATCAATCGTACTTTCAGATCCTTCATTGAAAAGTTTATCAAAATACCTCATCCACTTATTTTCAATATCTTTTTCTAAGAAAAACACTTTATTATTTTCATCCTTAATACCCTCACTTGAATATATATTTACTTCTCTCTTATCTCTTTGGCGGCTAACTTATACATACATCTTTCACCTTTTTGGTATCTAATCTATTGTATAAATCACTAAAAGCTAAATTTTTTGCATCATATATTGCTTTCTTAGAATCTCTACAGACTTTATATCTTTCCCAATTCTTCAAATTTTACATCTAAACCAAGTTTTATAACAATGCTTCTTATCTTTCTTTGCACACTCGACTCCACCACCAAATATTCTTATTAAAGAAGCTTTTCCTTTTGATTCTCCAAGCACATCTTTAGCAACTTGCTTAATTTTACTTGATATTTTTTCCCACATAACGTTAGCTTCCTTATGAACATCCCAAATTCTAATTTCTTGTAGCTTGCTCTTAAAAATATTTTTATTTGTGTTCTTTAAGTGTCCCCATCTAATCTAGGACAATAATTTAGTTTATTTTTCTCTTACAACCTTTCATCTTAAAATCTAAAACTAATAGTCGATGTTGGGTACTTAAAATTTCACTTGGAATGACCTTACAATCTTTACAATCTAAGCGATCTATTTTTCTTATCAAAAATAATCAATCGTGTTTTCTAGATCCATTTTTATGTAATAATATGTTCATCTCTTTTCTTAAATAAAGTATTAGCAACTACAAAATCATAAGCAAGGCAAAATCTAATATAGTACCTTCTTCATTAGTCACTCCAAATCCATAACCACCATGAATACTTTTAAAATCTTCTACCACTCTACATGTCCATTTAAATCCTCCCCAATAAATATTTTTTCTTCAAGGTATCTTTTGTATTAATCTCTAATTCATTCCAAAATTTTTCTTTTGAGCTTACCTCCAAACTACTTGAGGAGCATAGACACTTATAACATTGATAATCTTAGTATCAACAATAATCTTTAAACTATAATTATCTCCACATCTAATACTTATAACATTATCCTTCAAATTTTATCTATAATCACACCTACACCATTTCTAGTTCGACTTTTACGAATACCAAAGTTTAAAATCTAAACTATCAATCTCCTTGGTCTTCTCACCAACCCATTTAGTTTCTTGAACACATAAAATATTTATCTTTCTATGAACCATAATATCTATTAATTCCATTAATTTACACAGAAAGTACTATTCCAAGATCTAACCTAATTCTAGTTTCATGGACTAACTTCTTTGCATTAGTCCATAATGTAGAACCCTTGCTATTTAACATTACACGGTATCGTATAGCATATTTTCTTGTATTCAATACAGTAGCTTCGGGGACTAAACCGATGATTTAAAGGATTCATGTCATGATTATTTCGACAAATTTTCTTTGGTGTCATTACTAGCATAACTCCACTTTTTTGCATCGGACTTGGAGATGGTGTTAATAACTAATAAAAACCTAAAAACAAAACTAATAATAACTAACTAAACTTAAAATAAATAACTAATAACTAATAAACTAATAATGATGCATTAAATAAAACTAATAAAACTACACTAACTAACTAAATAAAAATAAAACTAAAAAATTAATAATAATAATAATAATTAACTAAACTAAAACTAATAAATAAAACTAACTAAAAACTAATTAACTAATAATAACTAACTAATAATAACTAAAAAAGTAATAACTAAAATAACCTGACTAATAAACTAATAATAATCATCTAAACTAAAACTAAATTAATAATTAATAAAACTAATAATCACTAAATAATTACTAATTAATAACTAAAAATAATAATAATAACTAAAAAGTAATAAACTAATAATAATTAAACTAATAACTAACTAATAACAAATAATAGAACTAATAAATTAATAAACTAGTAAATAATAGTAATAATAAACTAACTAATAAACTAATAACTAATAATAATAATAATAATAATAATAATAATAATAATAATAATAATAAATTAATAACTAATAACTAACTAAATAATAAATTACTAACTAATAACAAACTAAACTAAAAAAACTAAAAAAACTAAACTAACTAACTAATAATTAATAATAACTAACTAATTAATAATAATAACTAATAACTAAATAACTAAATTAAATAATTAAATAATAAAATTAATTTAAAAAACTTAATTATACTAATAAAAATAACTAAATAAAACTAATTAATAACTATATAAAACCTAATAATTAAATAACTAAAACTATTAAAACCAATTAATAAAACTAACTAAAAACTATTAAATAAACTAAAAAATAAATATCTAAATAAATAAAACTAATACTAAATAATAAAATTAATAACTAAAGACTAATTAATAAAACTAACTAACTAAATAACTAACTAATAATTAATAAAAATTAAATTAATAATTATTTAAATAAATAACTAATAATAAAAATAAAACTAATAACTAACTAATAAAACTAATAATAATTAATAACTAATATATTAAAAAACTAACTAATAATAAATAATTAAATAATTAAATAATAAATTTAATTAAAAAAACTTAATTAATTATACTAATAAAAATAACTAAATAAAACTAATTAATAACTATCCAAAACCTAATAACTAAATAACCAAAACTAATAAAACCAATTAATAAAACTAACTAAAAACTATTAAATAAACTAAAAAATAAATATCTAAATAAATAATCTATTAGCTGACTAAATAATAAAAACTAATAACTAATAATAACTAAAAGACTAATTAATAAAACTAACTAACTAAATAACTAACTAATAACTAATAGATAATTAATAAAAATTAAATTAATAATTAATTAAATAAATAACTAATAATAAAAATTAAACTAATAACTAATAACTAACTAATAAAACTAATAATAATTAATAACTAACAAAAACTAACTAAAAAACTAATAAACAATAAAAACTAACAACTAATAATAAATAACTAATAAAAAAATTAATAATAACTAATAATAACCAATTAAACTAAACTAATAATTAATAATTAACTAACTAATAATAACCAAAAAATAAAACTAATAAAAAATAATAATAATTATTAACTATAATAATAATAATAAACTAAAAGATATAGTAACTAATAACTAAATAATAACTAATAATATAAAATAATTAATAATAATAAAACACAATTAATAAACTAAATAAAATAACTAATAAAACTAATAAACTAAACCAAACTAATAAAATAAAATAAAATATTAATAAATAATAAACTAATAATGGCTAAAATAAAAACTAATAAAAAAATAAAACTAATAAACCGATAATTAAAAATAAGATTAATAATAACTAATAATAACTCATATAAAATAAAACTAAAATAATAAAAAATAAAATAAAATAACTAGTAATAATAATAACTAAAATAAATAAACTAATAAACAAACTAAAAAATAAATATTTAAACAAATAAATTAATAATTAACTAAATAATAAAAACCAATAATTAATAATAAATTAAAAAGCAAAGTAATAAAACTAACTAACAGAGTAATTAACTAATAGCTGATAAATGACTAATAGTAATTAAACTGATAACTAACTAAACTAATAATTAATAATAATAAATAAATTAATAACTAATAACTAATAACTAACTAATAAAATTAATAATAAATAAGTAAATAACTAATAATAACTAATAACAAATAAAACTAACTAAAAAACTAATAACTAATAATAAATAAATTAAACTAATAATAATATAAACTAACTAATAAAAAAACTAAACTAATAAATAATAAAACTAATACCAATAATAAAAAATAAAATTAATAACTAATAATAACTAAACTAATAAAATTAATAATAAATAAGTAAATAATTAATAATAATATAATAAAGAAACTAAAAAAAAACTAATAATAAATAAATTAAACTAATAATAATATAAACTAACTAATAAAAAAACTAAATTAATAACTAATAATAACTAAACTAATTAAACTAAAATAATAACTTATAACTACTAAACTAACTAACTAATAATAATTAAAAACTAAAATTAATAAGAATAATAAAACTAACTAATAACTAATAATAATAATAAATAATAAAATAATAAATTAAATTATAAACTAACATATAATAACTAAAAATAAAATAATTAACTAATTAACTAACTAATAATAACTAATAATAATAAACTAATAAAACTAAACTACACTAATAATAATAAACTAATAATTGATAACTATAACTAATAATAACTAATAACAAATAAAATCTAACTAAAAAATTAATAACTAAAAATAAATAAATTAAACTAATAATAATAATAATAATAATAATAATAATAATAATAATAATAAACTAACTAATAAAAAAACTAAACTAATAACTAATAATAATTACTAAATAAAATTAATAACTAAATAATAACTAAAAACTAAAAAATAGAATAAGAATAATAATAACTATAATAATAATAAAATAATAATAACCTAATAATTAAATAATAACTAATAATAATAAATAGTAATAAACTAACTAATAATAACTAACTAAACATAAATTAATAATTATAGCTAATAAATTAAAACTAACTATAATAATAATATAATAATAATAAAATAATAAAATTACTAATAATAATAAACTAATAACTAACTAATAATTAATATACTTAACTAATAATAAACTAAAACTAAACTAAATTAATAATCTAAATTAATAAATAATAATAATAACCAATAACAAAATAAAAAAACTATAAATTAATAAAAATAATAAAATAAATTAAACTAATAATAATAATAAACTAATAAAAAAAACTAAACTAATAATAATAACTACTAAACTAATAAAATAATAACTAATAATTAATAACTATAACTAATAATAAAAAACTAAAACCAAAATAATAAAATAATAATACCAATATTAATAATAATAATAATAATACCAATAATTAATAATAATAGAATAATAATAAATAGTAATATTAAAATAATAATAACAAACTAAAATAATAAAACCAACTAATAATAATACTAATAATAATAAACTAATAAAATTAAACTTAATAATAATAAAAACTAATAAAATAATAATAATAATAAACTAATAACTAAATTAATAAACTAATACTAATTAATAACTAATAATAAATAAATAACTAACTAATAACCTAAATAAATAAATAATAAATAACTAATAACTAAAAAAAAACTAAATAATAAAAAAACTAAAATAACTAATTAAAATAAAAAAAACTAAAATAATTCATAACTAAATAACTAAAAATAAAATTAATAATAATTAATAACTAATAAAACTAAAAACTAATAATAAAAAATATTAATAATTATCTAATAATAACTAAATAACTATATTAAATCTTATAAAAAAACTAAAAAATATTAAAACTTAAACTAAAATAATAACTAAACCAATAATAAAACTAATAAACTAATAAATTAAAGAAAAACGAAATAAACTAATAATAAATATAATAAAAAACTAAACTTAATAAAATAAATAATAAAACTACTTCTAATAACCAATATAATAATAAATTAAAATAAATAATAAGAAAAACTAAATAAACTAACTAATAATAACTAACAAATAATAACTAATAATAAATAACTAAACTAATAAAAAATAACTAACTAACTAATAGCTAAATAATAAACTACTAACTTAACTAACTAATAACTAATAATAAAAATTAAAATAAATAATAATAATAATATAAACTAATAAACTAAAAAAGTTATAAATAATAACTAAGATAACTAATAAACTAATAAAACTAACTAAACTGATTACTAATAAAAAAATAACTAAAACTAAAATTAACTATTAAAACTAACTAACTAACTAATAATAATAACTAAATAAAAAATTAAACTAATAACTAGTTAATACTAAACTAATAAAACTAATAATTAATAATAATAGATTAATAAAATCTAAACTAATAATTACTAAAACTAATAACTAATAAATAAATTAATAACTAATACAATAAAAACTAATAATAATAACTAATAACTAATAAAAACTAAATAAACTAACTAACTCAACTAAACAAACTAACTAATTAATAAACTAATAACTTATAACTAATAATAAGTAATTAATAATAACTAACTAAACTTAATAACTAAATAATTAATAATAATAATAAATAAATAAATAACAAATAATAAATAATAACCAATAATTAATATAAACCAAAACTAATAGTAATAAATAATGAAAAATAACTACCAATTAATTAATAATAACTAATAATAAACCTAATAAACTAATAACTAATAAACTAAACTAAACTAAACTAATAATACTAATAACTAATAATAACCTAAATTGATAAATTAAAAAACTAATAAACTAAAAACTAATAAAGTTATAACTAAATAATAACTAAATTAAAATAAATAACTAAACTAATAATAATAATTATTATTATTATTATAATAATTAATAAAACTAAAAATAACTAACTAATAGATAACTAATAAAAAATTAAATAATTAATAAACTAGTAATAACTAAACTAATAACTAATAAACTAAACTAACAACCTAAAAAATAATAACTAAACTAATAAATAAATAATAACTAATAAACTAATAACCTAATAAAACAAATACTAATTAATAACTAAAACTAACTAATAACTAATAAAACTTAATAATATAAACTAATAATAAACTAAAAAACTAATAACTAAATAAAAATGAAAAAGTAATAAAATTAAATAAACTAATAATAATAATAATAATAATAATAATAATAATAATAATAATAATAATAATAATAATAATAATAATTAATAATTTATTATTTGAACCAACTAACTAATAAACTAACTAATAATAATTAATAATATTAAACTAAATAACTAAATTACTAAACTCATAACTAATAAAGCTAACTAAACTAACTAATAATAAAACCTACAAAATTAATGAACAAATAAACTAAAAAACTAAAACTAATAATAATAATAACAAAACGAAATAACTAGTAAAACTAATTATAATAAATAATAAATAACCAACCTAACTAAAACTAATAATAAACTAACTAAATACTAACTAATAATAACTAAAACTAATAATAATAACTAACTAATAACAAATAAGAACTAAACTAATAAATAACAATAAAATAAATAATAACTAATAATTAACTAACTAATAAACTAAAAGCTAAATTAATAACTAATAATAACTAAAAAATAAAACTAATAAAAAAACTAAATAAAAAACTAAAATAACTAACAATAAACTTAATAAAATTGAATAACTAAACTAACTAAAAACCTAATAAACTAATAAATAAACAAACAAATAAACTAACTAATAAATAACTAACTAATAAAAAACTAATAAACTAATAAAACTAAAAATAACTAATAAAACTAAAAAAAACTAAACTAATAAACCTAATAAACTAATAACTAATAATAATAACTAATAATAATAATAATAAACCATTAAAAATTAAAAAAAATAATAAATTAATATAA
Source organism: Cymbidium sinense (assembly GCA_021442155.1). NCBI lineage: Eukaryota > Viridiplantae > Streptophyta > Magnoliopsida > Asparagales > Orchidaceae > Cymbidium > Cymbidium sinense. The sequence goes on from CM038215.1 coordinate 264,638,696, forward strand.
TAATGTAACTAATAAAATAAAACTAATTAAATAAACTAACTAAACTAAAAATTAACTAATAAACTAATAACTGAAAATAACAAAAAACTAAAACCTAATAATAAAAATTAAATAACTAATAACTAAACTAAACTAAAAAACTAAACTAAACTAATAAACTAAATAACTAATAAACTAAACTAATAAACTAAAAACTAACTAACTATTAATAACTAAACTAACTAATAATAAATAATAACTAATAAACTAATAACTAAACTAACTAACTAATAATAAAAAAATAAAACTAATAATAAATAACTAACTAAACTAAAACTAACTAGCTAATAATAACTAAACTAATAACTAAACTAATAATTAATATTTAACTAATAAACTAAACTAAAAAACTAATAATAATAACTAAAAATTAAAAACTAATAAAACTAAATAAAATAACTAACTAACTAATGAAAATAATAAAACTAAATAAACTAATAACTAATAATAATAATAATTAATAAAACTAACTAATAACTAAAACTAACTAAACCTAAATAATAACTAAACAAATAAATAACTAATAACCAACTAATAAAACTAATAATTAAAAATAATAAACTAATAAAAACTAAATTAATAATAATAAACTAATAAAACTAATAACTAAACCTAAACCTAAACTTAATAATAACTGAAACTAAAAACTAAAAATTAATAACTAAATTAATAACTAATAACTAATAAAAACTAAGTAAACTAACTAACTAAATTAAACTAATTAACTAATAAACTGATAATTAATAACTAACTAAACATAATAATTAAATAACTAACTAATAACTAATAATAATAAACTAAATAAACTAATAACTAACCAAAAAATCTGTCTAATAAACTAATAAACAATAGAAAAATAAATTAACTAACTAACTAATAAAGCTAATAATAAACCTAATAAACTAATAACTAAACTAATAACTAATAAACTAAACTAAACTAATAACTAATAACAATAAACTAATAAACTAATAACTAATAATAATAACTAGATATAATAACAAAACTAATAAAACTAATAACTAATAATAACCTAAACTAATAAACTAAAAACTAATAAAGTAATAACTAAATAATAACTAAAATAAAACTAATAATTAAGCTAATAATTATTATAATAATAATAACCACAAAACCAAAAAATAACTAACTAATAAAAAACTAATAAACAACAGAAAAATAAATTAACTAACTAACTAATAAAAGCTAATAATAAACCTAATAAACTAATAAATAAACTAATAACTAATAACAATAAACTAATAAATTAATAACTAATAATAATAACTAGATATAATAACGAAACTAATAAAACTAATAACTAATAATAACCTAAACTAATAAACTAAAAACTAATAACGTAATAACTAAATAATAACTAAAATAAAACTAATAATTAAACTAATAATAATTATTATAATAATAACTAATAAAACTAAAAATAACTAACTAATTAAAAACTAATAAATAATAGAAAAATAAATTAACTAACTAACTAATAAAAGCTAATAATAAACCTAATAAACTAATAACTAAACTGAACTAATAACTAATAACAATAAACTAATAAATTAATAACTAATAATAATTACTAGTTATAATAATAAAACTAATAAAACTAATAACTAATAATAACCTAAACTAATAAACTAAAAACTAATCAAGTAATAACTAAAATAAAACTAATAATTAAACTAATTATTATTATTATTATGATAACTAATAAAACTAAAAATAACTAACTAATAAATAAACTAAATAACTAATAAACTAATAATAACTAAACTAATAACTAATAAATTAAACTAATAACCTAAAAATGAATAACTAAACTAACTAATAATAATTAATCTAATAAATAAATAATAATTAATAAACTAATAACCTAATAAAACTAACTTATAACCAACCCTAAACTTAATAATATAAACTAAATAATAAAACTACAAAACTAATAACTAAATAAAAACTTAAAATTAATATAATTAACTAAACTAGTAAACCAATAAATAATAATAACTACAATAATAATAATAATAATAATAAACTAACTAACAAATAAACTAACCTAATAAACTAATAACTAATAATAATAATAATAAACTATTAAAAATTAAAAAAATAATTAATAATAAATTAATATAATAATAGTAATAAAATAAAACTAACTAAATAAACTAACCAAACTAAAAAAACCAACTAATAAACTAATTACTGAAACTAACAAAAAACTAAAAACCTAATAATAAAAATTAAATAACTAATAACTTAACAAACTAAAAAACTAAACTAAACTAATAAACTAAATAACTAATAAACTAAACTAATAAACTAAAAACTAACTAACTAATAATAACTAAACTAAATAACTAACTAATAATAAGTAATAACTAATAAACTAATAACTAAACTAACTAACTAATAATAAAAATAAAAAACTAATAATAAATAACTAACTAAACTAAAACTAACTAGCTAATAATAAACTAACAACTAAACTAATAATTAATATTTAACTAATAAACTAAACTAAAAAAATAATAATAATAATTAAAAACTAATAATTAATAAAACTAAATAAAATAACTAACTAACTAATAAAAAATAATAAAACTAAATAAATTAATAACTAATAATAATAATAATTAATAAAACTAACTAATAACTAAAAAACTAACCAAAACCCAAAATAATAACTAAACTAATAACCAACTAATAACCAACTAATAAAAACTAATAATTAAAAAATAATAAACCAATAATAAAAACTAAATTAATAATAATAAACTAATAAAAACTAATAACCAAACCTAAACCTAAACTTAATAATAACCTAAAACCAAAAAACCAAAAAATTAATAAAATTAATTAATAACTAATAATAATAACTAATAACTAATAGAAAATAAATAAACTAACTAACAAAATTAAACTCACTAACTAATAAACTAATAAGTAATAATAACTAACTAATAATAAATAAATAACTGATAACTAATAATAATAAACTAAATAAACTAATAACTAATAACTAAACAAAAAATATGTCTAATAAACTAACAAACAATAGAAAAATAAATTAACTAACTAACTAATAAAGCTAATAATAAACCTAATAAACTAATAACTAAACTAATAACTAATAAACTAAACTAAACTTATAACTAATAATAATAAACTAATAAACTAATAACTAATAATAATAACTAGATATAATAACTAAAACTAATAAAACTAATAACTAATAATAAAATAAACTAATAAAGTAATAACTAAATAATAACTAAACTAAAAAATAATTAATTAATAATTATTATTATAATAATAACTAAAAAAACCAAAAATAACTAACTAATAAACTAATAAATAATAGAAAAATAAATTAACTAACTAACTAATAAAAACTAATAATAAACCTAATAAACTAATAAACTAAACTAATAACTAATAATAATAAACTAATAAATTAATAACTAATAATAATAACTAGATATAATAACAAAACTAATAAAACTAATAACTAATAATAACCTAAACTAATAAACTAAAAACTAATCTTGTAATAACTAAATAATAACCAAAATAAAACTAATAATTAAACTAATAATAATTATTATTATAATAACTAATAAAACTAAAAATAACTAACTAATAAAAAACTAATAAATAAACTAAGTAACTAATAAACTAATAATAACTAAACTAATAACTAATAAACAAAATTAATAACCTAAAAACTAATAACTAAACTAACTAATAATAATTAAACTAATAATTAAATAATAATTAATAAACTAATAAGCCAATAAAACTAACTTATAACCAACCCTAAACTTAATAATATAAACTAAATAATAAAACTACGAAACTAATAACTAAATAAAAACTAAAATTTAATATAATTAACAAAACTAGTAAACTAAATAACCACAATAATAATAATAATAATAATAATAATAAACTAAACCAAACCAACAAATAAACCAACCAACTAATAATAACTAAACTAATAACTAATAACTAAAAAACTAAACTAATAACTAATAAAACTAACTAATAATAAAACCTAAAAAATTAATGACTAATAAACTAATAAATTAAAATTAATAATAATAATAACTAAAATAAATAACCAAGAAAACTAATAATAATAAATAATAAATAATAAACCAAATTAAAAGTAATTGCAAATAACTAATAATAAACTAACTAAAAACTAAATAATATAAACTAAAACTAATAATAATAACAAACTATTAACTAATAAAAACTAAACTAAAACATAGCTAATAAAACTAAAAAATTAATAGCTAAACTAATAATAAAATAATTAATAACTAGTAACTAAGTAACTAATAAACTAAAAGCTAAACTAATAACTAATAATAACTGATAATAATTAATAACTAATAATAATAACTAAATAATAAAACTAATAAAAAAACTAAATAAAATAAAATAAAATAACTAATAATAAACCTAATAAAACAAAATAACTAAACTAACTAAAAACCTAATAAACTAATAACTAAATAAACAAATAAACTAATTACTAAATAACTAAATAATAAAAAATTAATAAAATTAATAAACTAATAAACAAATAAAACTAATAACTAAATACTAATAAAATTAAAAAATAAAACTAAAAAAACTAAACTAATAAACCTAATAAACTAATAATTTAATAATAATAACTAATAATAATAAATAAATAACTAATAATAAATTAATATATTAATAATAACTAATGAAATAAAACTAACTTAATAAACTAACAAAACTAAAAACTAACTAATAAACTAATAACTAAAACTAACTAAAAACTAAAAATCTAATAATAAAAACTAAATAACTAATAACTAAACTAAACTAAAAACCTAAACTAAAACCTAAACTAAACTAATAAACTAAATAACTAATAAACTAAAAACTTACTAATTAATAACTAATAATAACTAAGTAATAATAATTAAACTAAATAACTAATTGATAATAATTAACAACTAATAAACTAATAACTAAACTAACTAGCTAATAATAAAAAAACTAAGAACTAATAATAAATAACTAACTAAACTAAAACTAACTAGTTAATAATAACTAAACTAATAACTAACTAATAAACTAAACTAAAAAACTAATATTAATAACTAAAAACTAGTAACAAATAAAACTAAATAAAATAACTAACTAACTAACTAATGATAAATAATAAAACTAAATAAACTAATAATAAATAATAATAATAACTATTAAAACTAATAAAAACTAAAAACTAACTAATAACTAAAACTAACTAAACTTAAATAATAACTAAACTAATAGCAAACTAATATCTAACTAATAAAACTAATAGCTAACTAATAACTAAACCTAAACCTAAGTCTAATAATAACTAAAACTAAAAACTAAAAACTAATAGCTAAATTAATAACTAAACTAAAACTAATAATAATAATTAATAACTAATAAAAACTAAATAAACTAACTAACTAAACTAAACTAAACTAACTGACTAATGAATTAATAATTAATAATAACTAATTAAACCTAATAATTAAATAACTAACTAATAACTAATAAAAATAAACTAATAACTAAAAACTAATAACTAACCAAAAACCTATCTAATAAACTAATAAATAACATAAAAATAAACTAACTAACTTGCTAATAAAAACTAATAATAAACTTAATAATCTAATAATTAAACTAATAAATAATAAACTAAACTAAACTAATAACTAATAATAATAAACTAATAAACAAATTAGTACTAATAATATCGAGATAATAACTAAAATTAATAAAAACTAAATAAAAACTAAATAAAAACTAATAATAAACTTATAAAACTAATAAACTAAAAAACTAATAAAATAAATAAGCTAAAAACTAATAAAGTAATAATAATAATTATTATAATAAACTAAAAATAATAACTGAAACTAATAAAACCAATAAAGTAATAACTAAATAATAACTGAAACTAATAACTAAACTAATAATAATTATTATTATAATAACTTATAAAACTAAAAATAACTAACTATTAACTAACTAATAAATAAACTAAATAACTAGTAAACTAATAGTAGCTAAACTAATAAATAATAAACTAATCTAATAACCTAAAGACTATTAACTAAACTAACTAATAATAACTAATAAAATAATAACCTAATAAAACTAATAAACTAATAACTAAAACTAACTAATAACTAATAAAACCTAATAATATAAACTAATAATAAACTAAAAAACTAATAACTAAATAAAAACTAAAAAATTTATAAAATTAACTAAACTAATAAACTAATAATTAATAATAACTAATAATAATAATAAACTAAGCTAACTAACTAATAAATTAACTAATAAAAACTAATAATATAAACTAAATAACTAAACTAATAACTAATAACTAATAAAACTAACTAAACTAACTAATAATAAAACCTAAAAAACTATGAACTAATAAACTAATAAACTAAAACTAATAATAATAACTAAACTATATAACTAATAAAACTAATAATAATAAATAATAAATAACTAACCTAACTAAAACTAATAACTAATAACTAATAATAAACTAACTAAAAACTAACTAATAACTAATAAAAACTAAACTAATAAATAACTAATAACTAAACTAATAATAAAATAAATAATAACTAATAAACTAAAAGCTAAACTAATAATTAATAATACCTAATAATACAATAATAACCAAAATAATAAAACTAATAAAAAAACTAAATAAAAAACTAAAATAACTAATAATAAACCTAATAAAACAAAATAACTAAACTAACTAAAATCCTAAGATAATAATAACTAAATAAACAAATAAACTAACTAATAAATAACTAACTAATAAAACTAAATAACTAAAATTATTAATTTTAGTTTTAATTAGTCATTAGTTAGTATTATTAGTTATTATTATTATTAGTTATAAGTTTATTTACTTTTATTATTTATTATTAATTAGTTATTTTATTTAGTTTTATTAGTTATTACTTTTTAATTATTAGTTTAGTTAGTTTTCTTTGTTAGTTTATTTATTAGTTTTTATTAGTTTATTACTATTTTTAGTTTTAGTTAGTTATTTAAATTATTATTGTTATGCTTATTATAAGTTGAGTTATTTATATTTTATTATTACTAATTATTAGTTATTATTAGTTATTTAGTTTAGTTATTAGTTTAGGTTAATAATTAGTTTTTTATTACTATTAGTTTATTAGTTTATTTTAGTTTTAGTTATTTTATTATTTTATTAGTTTATTATTATTATTTTATTTATTATTATTAGTTTTTAGGTTTATTAGTTATTAGTTTTATTTAGCTATTAGGTTTTATTTTATTAGTTTAGTTTAGTTTATTAGTTCTTTTAGTTATTAGTTGGTTTTATTATTATTATTATATAGTTATTATTATTATTATTATTAATTAGTTTTTAGTTATTAGTTATTTATTTTATTAGTTATTATATTAGTTAGTTATTAGTTTAGATTAGTTATTAATTAGTTTAATTAGTATTTGGTTTTAGTTTATTAGTTTATTTATTATTTGAGTTAGATTTATTATAAGTTTTATTTATTTTAGTTATTTAGTTTTAAGTTAGTATGGTTATTAGTCATTACTTTATTAGTTATTAGTTAGTTAGTTTATTAGTTATTTATTTTAGTTTATATTATTAGTTTGTTATTAGATTAGTTTTGGTAATTATTAATAGTTATTTAATTAGTTTTTTAGTAGTTATTATTATTATTAGTTTATTAGTTATTTTAGTTATTTTAGTTAGTTATTAATTAGTTATAATATAATCAATTAGATTAGTTTTGGAGGGTTGGTTTAGGGTTTAATTGTAAGTTTTGTAGTTAGTTATATTTTAGTTTTAGTTTTTAGTTATTAGTTAGTTAGTTAATTTTTTTAATTTATTAGTTAGGTTATTTTATCAGTTAGTTTTATTTGTTTTAGTTAGTTTTATTGGGTTATTAGGTTTAGTTATTAGTGGAAAAAAAAAAGAAAAAAAAGGTTTAGTTATTAGTTTATTAGTTATTAATTTAGTTTAGTTATTAGTTATTAGTTTATTAGTTTTTATTAGCTAGTTAGTAGTTAGTTAGTGATTTTTATTTTAGTTTACTATTATTAGTTATTAATTATTAGTTTAGTTATTATGAGTTTTATTATTTTTTTTAGTTTATTAGTTTTATTTAGTTTTACTTTATTATTATTATTATTTTATTTTATTAATTTATTTAGTTAATTATTAGTTTAGTTATTTTTATTAGTTTTATTAGTTATTAGTTTAGTTGGTTTAGTTAGTTTTTTTTATTATTTTATTAGTTTTCAGTTATTATTATCAATTATTATTAGTTAGTTTTTAGTTTTATTATTAGTTATTAGATATTATTATTGGTTATTAGTTTTTAGTTTTAATTAGTTTATAATTATTATTTAGTTTTATTAGTTGTTTATTTTAGTTATTTTGTTAGTTATTTAGTTTTATTAGTTATCATCTATTATTTTTTAGTTTTATTAGTTCTTATCAGTTATTTTTTAGTTTTTAGTTTTGTTTAGTTAGTTATTTACTTATTATTTTTAATTTTAGTTATTTTATTATTTAGTTATTAGTTAGTTATTAGTTATTAGTTAGTTATTATTTAGTTTTATTAGTTTATAATTTATTAGTTAGTAAAGTAATAAAACTAAACCTAACAAATAATAATATATTAATAAAATTAAAACAAAAAATAAATAAATAAAATAATAATTATTAAACTAATAACTAAAAATTAATAAACTAACAACTAACAAAAACAAACTAAAAAACTAAAAAAATAAAACTAAACAAATAAACTAAACTAATAATAAACTAACTAAAAAATTAAAAAACTAATAACTAATAATAAATAATAACTAACAATAACTAAATACCTAATAACTAAACCTAATAACTATTAATAATAACTAATAAATAATAATGACTTAAAAACATTAAAAACCTAACTAACTAGCAAAAAATGAATAATAAAACTACTAAAACTAATAAACTAATAATAAATACTAAAATAACTAAACTAATAACTAAATAAATAATAAATAAACTAATAATAAACTAACTAACTAATAAATAACTAAACTAATAACTAAAACTAATAAACTAAACTAACTAATAAATTACTAAATAATTAAATTAATAATAACTAAAAAATAACTAAACTAATAACTAATAATAAAAATAATAAAACTAAAAATAATAACTAAATAAAAAATAAAAAACTAAACTAAAACTAATACTAAGTAAAAATAACTAATAAATAACTAAACTAATAACTAAATACTAACTAACTAATACCTAAATAATAATAATAAATAAATAACTAATAAAACTAATAAAACTAATAAACTAATAATTAATAATAAAATTGAATAAATAAACTAATAACTAATAATAACTAATAAACTAATAACTAATAACTAAAGCTAATAAACTAATAATTGAAAAATTAAATAATAATAATAACTAAACTGACTAAACTAATAAAAAACTTAAAACTAAAACTAATAAAATAATAACTAATAATAACTAATAATAACTAATAATAAAATAACTAAACTAACTAAACTAATAGTTAATAAAATAACAAAACTAAAAAATTAATAACTAATAATAACTAAAAAAAATAATAAATAAACTAATAAACTAATAACTAATAATAACTAATAACTAAGCTAAACTAATAACTAACTAGTGCCTAATTAAACTTAATAGTAAAATAAACCTAAAAAATTAAACTAAACCTTATAAAATAAATAATAATAATAATAATTATTATTATTATTATTATTATTATTATTATAATAATAATAATTAATAACTTAAACTAATAACTAATAACTAATAAACTAACTAACTAACTAATAAATAATAACTAATAATAACTAATAATAAACTAAATAACAAAATACTAATAAAACTAAATAAACTAAGTAACTAAAATAATAACTAACTAAAAAGTAAATAACTAATAATTAATAATAACTAATAAATAAATGGTGTATGGATTCTCGAGAGAGGAGCCATGGAGTCCCCTGGACCACGGATCCCGTGAATAGAAAGTTTGATCTCCATTGGAGCTCACCAATCGCCCATCTATCCTCCTGAGGAGAAGTTGGATTTCAAACTCATTCGAATAGGAGTACGCCATGCTAATGTGCCTTGGATGATCCACATCTCGGAGTTGTCGATGAGCATATTGAACTATCCATGTAGAGAGCCCTCACGCCTGCACAATGACGCAATTATCGTGCTCTACCGAAGTTAATAGCCCGTGTGGTGGGCCTCCCTGGGAGGCTCTATGCCAAAGAGAGAGCCTATCCCTCTCTTTACTTTTGTATGTCCCCATGTCGTCACACGGGAGAGACATGGGGAAGTACAAAAGAGATCCTATCAAATTGTTACGAATAGGAGTGTGCATTATTTGGTTTTAACCAAAAAACCAAACTGAACCAAAGTTCTTGAGTAATTTGGTTTGATTTTGAACTTAATAATTTGGATTTTGGTTTTTGGATCAGTTTGTTAAATAAAATTTTGGATGGAACCAAATAAACCAAAGTAATTATATGATATACGATATTATTAATTAATATATTATAGGCTTATAGTAATAATTATAAATATAAACTACTATTGCTTGTTCATTATACAATAAAATATCATTCAAAAAAATTTTAAATTTAGCGAACTTCGGTTTATCCAAAACCAAACCAAAATAACAACCAAATTGTTATTCGTTTGTTTGGTTTTATATTTTATTTGGTCGGTTTGGAATATTTTAGGAATCCAAAACCAATTGGTTTTAAAAATTTATCATCCAATCCATCCAAATCAACCAAATGCACACCCCTAGTTATGACCTAGGATAATAAGCTCATGGGCTTGGTTGTACTTCACTGTCGAGAAACGAAATAAGGCTTCTATATCCAAGCTTAGCTCACATGTAGCTCACTTCTTTTTGGGTGTCAAGCAGTGTCAAACCAAAATACTCAACAAGTATAAGCATTAGCTCTCCCTGAAAAGGAGGTGATCTAGCCGCACCTTCCAGTACGACTACTTACTTCACTCCTCACTACTCGCCTTGGCATCCCCTCCTTCCGAGGTAACGACTTGCATGGCCAGCCTCTCAATGTGACGGGTGTATAAGGCCCTGAACGAATTAACCGAGGCGACGACGATTACTAGATTCGGCTTCATGCGTTGCGTGCAGTTTAACCGAGGCCGGGTTTTGAGTTAGCTCACCGCTGGATCGCGACCCTTTCGCCATTGTAGCCGCGTGTCGCCTGGGCATAAGGGGCATGATGACGCATCCTCACCTTCCGCTTCCCGATGCTCGAGTTCCAAACTCAATGGTGGCAACTAAACACGAGGGTTGCGCTCATTGCGGGACTTAATCCAACACCTTACAGCACGAGCTGACGATAGCAACGCACCACCTGTGTCCCCATTCCTGAAGGCACCCCCCTTCAAGAGGATTCACGACATGTCAAGCCCTGGTAATGTTCTTCGCTTTGCATCGAACTAAACCACATGATCCACTGCTTGTGCGGACCCCCGTTAGTTCCTTTGAGTTTCATTCTTGAGAATGCACTCCCCGTCAATAAAAAATAAAAAAATAAACAAAAAATAAAATAAAAATAAATAAATAAATAAAATTAAAATAAAAAAACTAAATAAAATATAAAAAAATAAACTAAAAAAATACAAAATAAAAAATAAAAATAAAAAAAATAAAAAAAAAAAAAAGAAAAATAAATAAAAATAAAATAAATAAAAATAAAAATAAAAATAAAAATAAAAATAAATAAACAAAAAAATAAAAAACTAAATAAAATTAAATAAATAAAATTAAATAAAATAAAAATAAAAAAATAAATAAATAAAAGAAATAAAATAAATAAATAAACAAAAATAAAAGTAAAATAAATAAATAAAATAAATAAACTAAAAAACAAAAAAATTTAATTAATTAATTAAAAAACTAAAAATAAATAAATAAACTATAAAAATAAAATAAAATAAATAAAAATATAAACTAAATAAAATAAAATAAAATTAATTAATTAATTAAACTAAAAAATAAAAATAAATTAAACTAAATAAAAAAATAAAAATAAATAAACTAAATAAAAAATAAATTAAGAAAATAAAATAAAAAATATTTATTAGCTTGGTTATTTAGTTTTATTAGTTTGGTTATTTAGTTTTATTAGTTTGAATATTTATTTTATTAGATTGGTTATTTAGTTTTATTAATATTTATTAGTTAGTTTTATTTATTTTAATTATTAATTTTTTATTTATAATGATTCTTATTATTTATTATTATATTTATTAGTTCTTAGTTTAGTTATTATTATTATTTTAGTTTTAATTAGTTTTAGTTATTAATTTTTAGCTTTTATTAGTTTTAGTTATTAGTTATTAATTAGTTTTATTTTTATTTTAGTTATTAGTTTTATTAGTTATTATTAGTTAGTTAGTTATTATTTGTTTTAGTTTATTAGTTATTAGTTTTTTTAGTTATTATTTAGGTTATTATTTAGTTATTTTTAGTTTTATTTAGTTATTTGATATTAGTTTTATAAGTTATTATTAGTTAGTTAGTTATTAGTTCTTATTATTCATTTAGTTTTTAGTTTTTTAGGTACATTATTTATTAGTTTTATTATTAGTGTTATTTTAGTTATTTAGTTATTAGTTTTATTGTTTATTTTTTATTAGTTATTTTAGTTATTGGTATTATTAGTTATTTTTTGGTTTTTTTTTATTAGTTTGTTTTATTAGTAGTTATTTTGTTAGTTTTATTTTATTATATTGGTAGGTATAGTTATTGGTTAGCTATTTATATTATTTTTATATTTTATTTAGTTAGTTTGGTTTATTATTAGTTAGGTTATTAGTTAGTTTATTAGTTATTATTAGTTTTAGTTAGTTTTAGTTTTTATTTATTAGTTTGTTAGTTAGTTTATTTAGTTTATTAATTTGGTTATTGTATGAGTTAGTTTTATTAGTTTTAGTTAGTTTTATTAGGTTATTAGATTTAGTTATTAGTTTATTAGTTTTAGTTAGTTATTAGTAAGTTAGTTTAGTTTTTAAGTTTATTTATTATTAGTTATCGGTTATTAATTTCATTTATTTTTTATTATTTTAGTTTATTAGTTTTAAGTTAGTTTTACTTATTATTATTATTTATTATTTGCTTGGTTTTATTAATTTATTTATTAATTTTAGTTTAATTATTGTTTTTTTCTTATTTATTAGTTTTATTATTAGTTTAGTTGGTTTAGTTAGTTTTATTATTAGTTATTATTTTATTAGTTTTAGTTTTCAGTTATTATTATCAATTATTATTATTAGTTAGTTTTTAGTTTTATTATTAGTTATTAGATATTATTATTGGTTATTAGTTTTTAGTTTTTATTATTTTATAATTATTATTTAGTTTTATTAGTTATTTAGTTTTATTAGTTATTATAGGTAAGTTTTTGTTTTTAGTTTAATTTAGTTAGTTATTTACTTATATTTTTAGTTATAGTTATTTTATTATTTTGTTATTAGTTAGTTATTAATTATTAGTTAGTTATTAGTTAGTTTTATTAGTTTATTATTTATTAGTTATAAAGTAATAAAACTAGACCTAACTAATAATAATATATTAATAAAATAAGATAAAACAAATAAATTAAATAATAATTATTAAACTAATAACTAAAAATTAATAAACTAATAACTAACAAAAACAAACTAAAAAACTAAAAAAATAAAACTAAACAAATAAACTAACTAAAAAATTAATAAACTTGTAACTAATAATAAATAATAACTAACAATAACTAAATACCTAATAACTAAACCTAATAACTATTAATAATAACTAAATTAATAATAACAAATAATGACTAAAAAACTTGAAAACCTAACTAACTAGCTAAAAACTAATAATAAAACTATTAAAACTAATAAACTAATAATAAATAATAAAATAACTAAACTAATAACTAAATAAATAATAAATAAACTAATAATAAACTAACTAATAAATAACTAATAAAATCTAATAAAAGTAATAATAAATAACTAAACTAATAACTAAAACTAATAACTAACTAATAAACTAAACTAACTAATAAATAACTAAATAAATAAATTAATAATAACTAAAAAATAACTACACTAATAACTGATAATAAAAATAATAAAATTAAAAATAATAACTAAAAAAAAAAAAAAAAACTAAACTAAAACTAATATTAAGTAAAAAATAACTAATAAATAATTAAACTAATAACTAAATATAAACTAACTAATAACTAAATAATAATAATAAATAAATAAATAACTAAAACTAATAAACTAATAACTATTAATAAAACTAAATAAATAAACTAATAACTAATAATAATTAATAAACTAATAAATAATAACCAAAGCTAATAAACTAATAATTAAAAAACTAAATAATAATAATAACTAAATTTACTAAACTAATAAAATAACTAAATAACTAACTAATAAAAAACTAAAAATTAAAACTAATAAAATAATAATTAATAATAACTAATAATAACTAATAATAAAATAACTAAACTAACTAAACTAATAGTTAATAAAATAATAAAACTAATAACTAATAACTAATAATAACTAAAAGAAATAATAAATAAACTAATAAACTAAATAACTACTAAACTAATAACTAATAATTAAACTAAACTAATAACTAATTAGTGCCTAATTAAACCTAATAGTAAAAAAACCTAAAAAATTAAAATAAACCTTAACAAAAACTAAAAAAACTAACTAATAAACTAACAAAAATTAACTAATTACTAATAACTAAAAACCTAATAATAATAATAATAAACTAATAATAAAAAATTAACTAAACTAACTAAACTAATAACTAATAAACTAATTAAAAAAATACTAATAATAACTAAATAAGTAAGTAACTAATAAAAACTAAATAACTTAAAATAACTAAAAACTAATAACTAATAAAATAAACTAAATAACTAATAATAAACTAAACTAATAATAACTAAACTAATAAAACTAACTAATAAACTAAATAATAAACCTAATTAAACTAAAAAAAAAACTAAAAGCTAATAAAACTAAATAATAATGAACTAAAAAACTAAAACTAATAGCTAATTAAAACTAATATTAATAATAAAACTAAACCTAAAACCTAATAAACTAATAAGCCAATAATAACTAATAAAAATTAATAATAACTAATAACTAAAACTAATAAAACTCAATAAAAACTAATAATAACTAAAATAAATAATTAAAAAACTAATAATAATAAACTAATTAATAAATAACTAACTAATAATAAACTAACTAATAACTAATAAATAAATAAATAATAATACTAATAATAACTAATAATAACTAAAAGCCTAATAAATTTAAAAATTAATATAACTAACTAAATAATAAACCAACTAAACCAAATAACCAACTAAAAATAATAACTAAACTAAAACTAATAAAAAGTAAACTAATAAACTAATAAAATAATAATAACTAAACCTAAAACCTAGTAATCTAATAATAACTAATAACTAAAATAATTAACTAATAACTAAATAATAATAATAATATAATAATAATAATAATAATAATAATAATAATAATAATAATAACTAAAACTAATAATAATAATAACTAATAAAACTAAATAAAAACTAATAATAACTAAAATTAATAACTAAAAAATAATAAAAACTAATAAAAAAAATAATAATAAACTGACTAATAACTAATAAACTAACAAATAATAAATAATAATAATAATAATAAATAATAATAACTAAAAACCTAATAAACTTATAACTAATATAATTAACTATATAATAAACTAACTAAACTTAATAACTAACTAAAAATAATAACTAAATTAGAACTAATAATAAAAAAACTAATAAATTAATAATAACTAAAACTAATAATAAATAATAACTCATAACTACTAATGTAACTAACTAATAAAATTAAAAATTAATAAAACTAAACTAATAATTAATAAAGTAACTAAAACTAATAAATAAATAAAAACCTAATAATAATAATTACTAAACAGAATGAAAAACTAATAAAGCTAAACTAATAAATAACTAAATAATAAAATTAAAACCTAATAATAATAAATTAAAAATAACTAAACTAATAATAAATAAATAAAAAAAAACTAAAACTAATAATAATAACTAATTAATAACTAATAATAATAAGTAACTAATAACTAATAACTAATTAAATAATCTAAATTACTAAATAATAAAAATATAACCTAAACCATAAACCCTAAATCCTAAACCCTAAGCTTAAAACCCTAAATCCTAAACTCTAATAAACCCTAAACCCTAAACCCTAAACACTAAAACCTATAGCCCTAAACCCTAAACTAAACCAAAACCCTAATTCCTAAATCCTAAAAATCAAAAAACTTAAACCTAAACTAAATAAAACCTAACAAAAAAAAAACCTAAACCTAAATAAAATAAATAAACTAAAACAAAATAAAAACCTAAACCTAAACATAAAAATAAAGTAAAATAAAAAATGAAAACTAAAATAAAATAAATTAGATAAAAATAAACTATTAACTAATAAAACTAAATAAAATAATAATAAAACTAAAACCTAAAACTAAATAACAAATAATAATAATTATAATTATTATTATTATTATTAGCAATAATAACTAAACTAGTTAAATAATAATTAAATAAAACTAATAATAATAACTAAACTAATAATAATAATAACTAATAATAATAATAATAAGTAACTAAGTAAAACTAAATAACTAACTAAACTAATAACTAATAATAACTAAATAAATAATAATAATTATTATTAAAAAAATAACTAAACTAATAATAAAATATTAATAAAAACTAAACTAATAAACTAAATAACTAATAACTAATAATACTAATAACTAATAACTAAGAACTAGTAAATAATAAACTAACAATAAAATAATTAAATAAGAACTAATAATAAATAAACTAAAAAATTAATAATTAATAATAACTAAAAAAACTAACAAAAAATAGATAATAATAAATAATAATAACTAAACTAATAATAATAATAATAATAATAATAACAACAACAAATAACTAACTAATAACCAATAACCAAAAATAATGAACCAATGACTTACTAATAATAATAATAATAACTAATAACTAAAAAAAACTAACTAATAAAATAATAATAACTAAACTAATAATATTAATAATAACTAATAATAATAACTAACCAACAAATAATAACCAATAACCAACAACCAATAATAACTAAATAATAAATAATAAATAACTAACTAATAACTAATAACCAATAATAAACCAATAACTAAAATAATAATAACTAAAATAATAATAATAATTAAATAACTAACTAATAACTAATAACTAAAATAATAAACTAATAACTAACAAATCATAATAATGATTAACTAGTAACAAAAAAACTAACTAAACTAATAACTAATAATAATAATAACTAATAAACTAAATGAACTAATAATGTTTAAAATAATAAACTAATAACTAACTAATAATAAAAAAATAACCAACTAAAACCAAAAAAAAAAACTAACTAAACTAATAACTTATAATAACTAATAATAATAACTAAACTAATAATAAAATAATAATAATAACTAAACTAATAATAATGAAACTAAATAAATAATAATAATAATAATAATAATAATAATAACTAAAATAATAACTAAAAAATAATAATAAACTAATAATACAATAACTAAATAAAAACTAATAGCTAATAAACTAAATAATTAATAATAATAATAACTAATAAAAAATATCTAGTAAATTATAAACTAATAATAAAATAACTAAATAAAAACTAATAAATATTAAAATAAGTAACTAACTAATTAATAAAACTAAAACTAATGAATAATAAAAACTAATAATCTAATAAAAACTAATAACTAAATAGATTAATAAACTAATAATAAAATAACTAATAACTAAACTAAATAAAAAACTAACTAAACTAAAAAAAACTAAACTAAAACCTAAATAACTAATAAAAAACTAATAAACTAATAAACTAACTAACTAATATACTAATAACTAAAATAATAAACTAATAACTAATAATAATAATAATAATAATAATAACTAATAATAACTAAAAAAACTAACTAATAAACTAACAAAAACTAACTAATGACTAATAACTAATAACTAAAAACCTAATAATAATAATAATAATAACTAAATAACTAAAAATATCTAAATAAACTAATAAAAACTAACTGATAAATAATAAAAAATAATTAATTAAACTAACAATAACTAATAAAACTAAAAAAATTAAAACTAATAACTAAATAAACTAATAATAACTAAAAATAAATAACTAATAATAATAATAAACTAATAAAACTAAAACTAAACCTAATAAATAACTAATAAAACTAAAAACTTAATAAAACTAATAACTAATAATAAATAACAAAAACTAATAACTAAAACTAATAATAAACTAAAACTAATAGAACCTAATAACTAATAAAACCAATAAAATTAATAATAATAATAAAATTAATAAATAAAACTAATAATAATAAACTAAACCTAGTAATAATAATTAAACTAACTAACTAATAAACTAATAATAATAAAACGAATTTACAAATAACTGATAATAACTAATAACTAAAACTTAAAAACTAAAAAACTAATGACTAATAATAAAAAAAAAATTACTAATAATAAAATAATAATAATAACTAAACTAATAAACTAAATAACTAATATCTAAAAATAATAATAACAAATAACTAATAACTAATAAATAATGAACTAATAATAAAATAATTATTAGCTAAACTAAATAAAACTAACTAAACTAAAACCTATATAACTAATAGAAAATAATAAAGCCTAATAAACTAAACGAACTAATAACTAATAACTAAAATAATAAACTAATAACTAACTTATAATAACTAACTAACTAATAACTAACAAAACTAACTAATAACTAATAAAAACTAACTAATTACTAATAATTAAATCCCTAATAATAATAATAATAATAACTAAATAACTAAAAATATCTAAATAAATAAATAAAAACTAACTAGTAAATAATAATTAATAAATGATAAAGAATAGCTAATTAAACTAATAATAACTAATAAAACTAATAAAACCATAACTAATAACTAAATAAACTAATAATAGCTAATAATAAATAACTAATAATAATAAACTAATAAAACTAAAAGTAAACCTAATAAATAACTAATAAAATTTAAAAACTAATAAAACTAATAACTAATAATAAATAACAAAAACTAATAACTAATAGACTAATATTAAACTAAAACTAATTAATCCTAATAAATAATAAAACTAATGAAAATAATTAATAATAATAATAATAGACTAAACTTAATAACAATAACTAAAGTAACTAACTAATTAACTAATAATAATAAAGTAACTAATAATAACTAATAACTAATTAATATTAACTAATAACTAAAACTAAAAAACTAATAAACTAAAACTTAATAACTAACTAAACTAATAACAAATAATAACTAAACTAATAAGAATAATGAATAATAAAAAAATAGCTAAATTAATATTAAAATAATAATAATAATAATAATAATAACTAAACTAATAAACTAAATAACCAATAACTAATAATAATAATAACTACTATCTAAAAACTAGTAAATAATAAACTAATAACTAATAATAACTAAACTAATAATAATAAATAAAATAATAACTAAAACTAATAATAATAGTAATAATAAATAATAACTAATATAATAAACTAATAACTAACTAATACCTAACTAATAAATAACTAATTTCTAATAAAAATTAAACTAAACTAACAAAAATAATAACTAAAAATAAACTAATGACTAATAATAAAACAAAGTAACTAATAATAATAAATAAAATAACTAAACTAATAACTAATAAAAAAAACTTAATAATTAAACTAACTAATAAAACTAAACTATTAGAAAACTAATAAAATAAGTAACTAACTAATTAAAAAAACTAAAACTAATAAATAATAAAAACTAATAATCTAATAAAAACTAATAACTAAATAAAATTAATATATTAATAATAAAATAACTAATAACTAAACTAAAAACTAAACTAAAACCTAAATAACTAATAAAAACTAATAAAACCTAATAAACTAAATGAACTAATAACTAATAACTAATAATAATAATATTAATAATAATAACTAACTAATAACTAAAAAAACTAACTAATAAACTAACAAAAACTAACTAATTACTAATAACTAAAAACTAAATAAACTAATAATAAATAGCTACTAATAATAAATAATAAATAATAAACTAAATAACTAAACTAAAACTAATAACTAAATTAAAATAATAACTATAACTAATAGCCTAATAACTAATAAAACATAATAACTAATAATAATTAAACTAATAATAACAAAAAAAAAACTAACTAACTAACTAACTAACTAATAACTAATAAAACTAATAAACTAATAACTAAAAATTAATAATAATAAACTAACTAATAACCAAAAAAATAAATAAATAATAATAATTAATAATAAACTAATAAACTAAATAATAAAACTAACTAACTAATAATCCAATAATTAATTACTAATAATAATAATAAAATAACTAAATTAATAACCAACTAATGATAAACTAAAACTAAATAACTAAACTAATAATTAAAAAAAACTAAAACTAATAATAAAACTAATAAATCTAAAACTAAACTAATAATAACTAATAATTAACAATAACTAATAAACTAACTAATAAAACTAACTAAACTAACTAAACTAATAAGCTAATAAAAATTAGTAACTAATAATAATTAATAAAATTAATAACTAATAACTAATAAATAAACTAAAAATTAATAAATAAACAAATAAAATAATTAAAACTAAACAAAATAATAATAAAACTAAAATAATTAATAACTAAACTAAATAACTAATAATAACTAAATTAATAAAATAATAAAACTAATAACTAACTAATAATAAACTAATAAACTAACTAACTAATAATAATAATTAATAAACTAAAATAAAATTACTAAAAAAATAAACTAAAACTAACTAACTAATAATAATAACCTAACTAACTAATAACTAAAAACTAAACTAATAATAATAAACTAATAACTAACTAAATAACTAATAAAAAAAAAAATAATAACTAATAATAATAACTAAACTAAGTAACTAAACTAATAACTAAAAATTAACTAACTAAACTTAGAACGAAATAAATTAACTAATAACTAATGATAGCTAAAACAAAATAACTAATTAATAAAACTAATAATAACTAAAATAACTAGCTAATAATAACTAAACTAATAACTAAACTAATAACTAAAAAACAATAATAATTAAACTAATAACTAAATAAACTAATAAACTAATAATTAATAACTAAACTAAAAAATAATAACTATACTAATAATAAAACTTAACTTAAAAACTAATAAACTAAACTAATAAATAAACTAACTAAAAATTAATAACTAAAACTAAACTAATAAATCATAATAAAACTAATAAAATAACTAACTAAATAACTAATTAAACTAATAATAACTAAATAACTAACTAATAATAAACTAACTAACTAACTAACTAACTAAATAACTAAACTAATAACTAATAACTAAAGTTAAAACTAAACTAAACCTAATAACTAAATAATAACTAAATAAATAAAATCTAATAATAAACTAAAACTTAATAACTAAAAACTAAACTAATAATAAACTAAAAACTAATAACTAATAATAACTAATAAACCTAATAATTAATAAAGCACTAACTAAAAAGACTAAACTAATAACTAACTAACTAATAAAACTAAATAACTAACTAATAAACTAATAATTAACTAATAAATAAACCTAAAAATAAAACTAAACTAATATCTACAAATCTAAAGTAAATAACTATAATAAACTAATAACTAAACTAATAAACTAATAACTAAAACTAACTAGTAATAAACCTAATAAACTAAAAAAATAACTAACTAAACCTAAAACTAAAAAAACTAATAACTTAACAAATAGCCAACAATTACTAATAAAACTAATAAAACTAACTAAAAATTAACTAACTAATAACTAATAAACTAACTAATAACTAACTAAAACTAATAATAACTAATAACTAACTAACTAACCTAATAAAAAATAATAACTAATAACTAATAATAAAAACTAATAATAAAAAAACCTAATAATAATAACTAACTAAAACTAATAAAAACTAAACTAATAATAACTAAACTAATAAATTAATAACCCAATAAAACTATATAACTAAACTAAAAGCTAATAATACCTAATAACTAACTAATAACTAATAATAAAACTAAACTAACTAACTAATAACATAAAACTAAAAACTAACAACTAACTAATAACTAAGCTAATAAATAAAAACTAAAAATAATAAATTAATAACTAAAAACCTAACTAAACCTAATTAAAAACTAATAATATACTAATAAACTAATAAACAAATAAACAAATAAACTAATAATAACTAATAAAACTATATAACTAAATAACTAAACTAATAACTAATAATAACCAAACTAAAAACTAAATAACTAACTAAAAAACTAATAACTAATTAATAAAACTAATAACTAAAAAAAAACTAACTAAACTAACTAACTAAATAAATAACTAATAATAACTAAAACTAAATAACTAAACTAATAAACTAATAAAATAAATAACTAACTAAGAACTAATAATAATAACTAAACTAAAAAACTAATAATAATTAAACTAATAACTAATAATAATTAATAAAACTAACTAATAAAACTAACTAAACTAATAACTAATAACTAACTAATAATAACTAACTAAAACTAATAACTAATAATAAATTAAACTAATAACTAATAAAAACTAAAACTAATAAACTAAACTAATAAACTAATAACTAATAATAATAACTAATAACTAATAACTAAACTAATAACTAACTAATAACTAATAACTAACTAAAAACTAAACTAAATAACTAACTAAAACTAACTAAACTAATAACTAACTAATAAAAATAACTACACTAATAACTAAATAATAACTAAACTATAAACTTACTAACTAACTAATAACTAAACCTAAAAACTAAACTAATAACTAAATAATAACTAAACTAAATAACTAAAAACTAATAACTAATAACTAATAAAAATACTAAAACTAAACTAATAAAATAATAACTAACTAGTAATAATAATAAAACTAAAACTAACTAATAACTAATAAATAAATAATAATAAATAAATAATAACTAAAACTAAAACTAACTAATAACTAACTAACTAATAATAAATAAATAATAGCTATTCGTTTCTATGTTATGCAAAATTTGAGTATGATTATAATAACATTTCCTAAATTTTTTTTCTTAACAAAGATCCAGCTTGAAACGGTCATATGGTAAGATTTAGAGGGTATAGTGGTACATTAGGAATCTAATTACAAAATAACATCTTCAGTTGACACCTAATCTGCTTATTTTTCTATAAAATATTATGATGCATCTTCATGTGATTTTTCTATGTAAGGATCTAATTATTAATTGCAAATGACTTTTGGATAATGCACCTTGATGTCTACCTCACAAACTACAAACATATTTCAAGCTTGGTTTAACTATTTGTTCTAAAAATTTTCAATTTATATTTCCTATTTTATTGCAGAGGACAATGACTTGGCACCCTTCCCACTTGATATTAAGGTTATTAGATTCTTTGATGAGTGTGAGGTGGTCGATGATGAGTCAACTTCTATTGAGTCTGCCATCAATGAGTCACCCGATGAAGTGAGGCCAAGTTCTCCTCTCAAGAAGTCTAAGAAAAAAAGCCATGAGCTCTGCTTATCATGTTTGTGGTTTTGTGAAATTGTAGCATCGATGTTGATTTTGATATTGAGTTGTGGGGCCTAGTGGCATAACCAAAACGCCAAGGGGATTTAGTTTGAAACATGGTAACGGCAAGAAAAGCTGAAAGAAAAGCAGCATTAGATGTCGCCTCATGGATGTTCAATGTTGTAACTTCAGTTGGGATCATCATGGTTAATAAAGCCTTAATGGCTACTTATGGTTTCAGCTTTGGTAGGTGAACTTTTTGCTCTGAAAATGTGTTCCTTCAATTGTATTTTGTATTATTGAATATGTGAGTTTTGTTTTTGTTTCTTTTCCTGCAAGACAATCCCCTTCTTTCACCCCTCCCACTCTTGTTTTCTTAATTCTCTCTCTCAAGTTTCAGCTTGTTATCCATGGTCTAGAAAAGGGATTGATTTTCTTTCAAACATTAAAGTAGATAAAGATTTCTTAGTTCAGCTCGTTCTTTTGAAAATTGTTAGTATGCCATGGTTTCTCTACGGATCACCAATTCTGATATTATGTACGTTAACCTTGGTCGCAGCGACAACATTAACCGGTCTGCATTTTGTTACGACAACCATGATAACTGCACTTCTCCGGTTGTTGGGATTTGTTCAACTTTCTCATTTGCTAGTGCCAGAACTCATAAAATTTCACTTTTGCAAACTTATCTATTGAACATTAGTTTGATGTGGAATTCTGTGGGATTTTATGAGGTTTGGCCATTGATCAATTCAAGATTTCCTTTCATTTAGATTTGTTCTAAACATATTTACTGACTGTTTATTTGTTCACAGTCAGATTGCAAAGCTCTGTATGATCCCTGTGTCATGTTTTCTAGAAGTTATTTTTGATAAGGTTCCGAATCTATCTATAAAGCCTCATTCTAGACCAGAAGTGTGCTTGAACGCCATTAATGCTGCTCAATGTATTGATTTGATTCCTGAGATGGCTCCTTTTGTAGAAACTGCTTTGCAGATTTCTGCCAACAAAAGAAAGGTTCGTGAACCTACTACTTTTGAACAACACAAATTGTCCCAAAACTCACTTGCATGCTCTGTCAATAATGTGATTGATAACCAATTTTCGACGCTAATTGTAACAATGATGCCACCAAACTCACTTTCACAACCAAAATCATTTTTGAACAATCCTTGGCATGTCTCCAAACCTTGCTATATAAAGAGACAGCAAAATCACCGTCTTGGATCCAACAACTGTATGTCTTCTTATATTTCGCCATTGACGAGGGATGGGCTCGACTAACAACCACAGATTGAAGTCCTTGGATTGTGACAACCACCGAAATTCAAATTCGTTAGTGTCAGTGTTATTAAATATGAAGTTCCTGAAGGATTATAGTCTGCCCTCAAAAGAACAACTTGAGAAGAAGTTTGGTGTTTTCGGGCCATTGGATCACACAAGAACAAAGATTTTCTTCTACACGGGAGTTGGTCAGGTAGTTTTTCTGCACCAGGTTGATGCACTAGTGGCTTTTAACTATGTAACGAGGAAAAGAATATTTGGTAAAGCTAATGTGCGCTTCTGATTTTTACAACTAGCATTGTGTAGCTCAATTTTTTTACTAATATACAACTAGGGGTGTTCATTTAAAAAAAAAAGAGTCATAATGTTTTGATCAAAATTTGATTATAATAGATTTTAAAATTTTAAATTGATTTCAAGATGATTATAATACATGAATAATCAATCAATTTTTAAAATGTATTAATTTCAAATTAAATACAATAATTTTTTAGATTAAATATTAAATAGGATATGTTCACCTAATTATTAATTTTTTCATCATCTCTTATATAATTCACTTTATCTTAAAACTTTTTATTTGATATAAATGTACATAAAAAGTTAAATAAATTTATATATCTATTAAAAGATTAAAAAAATAGAAATATTTTATATTTCTAAATTATTATATAATGAGAAAAGTATTTGATATGAACACATATCCCAAAGACAAAGAATCGAAAAGGCCAAATTTGAAAGACTTCAAATAACACGAAGAAGATTTACAATAAAACGTAAAAAATAAAGAAATAAGTAAATATAATAAACAAATTTTACAAACGAAGATCTCAGTTATTACATGAAGAATACAAGCCAATAAAGAGATAACATATGACACCGGTCATAACCTAAACATAGCCAACGTGAGGATTATTAGATATGAACATAAAACACAAGGCAGAGAGGATGACGATATGAACATAACAGAAATTAACAGAATTAGTTATCAATGACCTAACAGAGGAATATTCTAGAAGATCCAACCAGAGACTATAAATAGAGATGAGGAAAATCAAAAAGGGGTTGAAGAATTATCTCAAGAACTCCTCTGTCTAGCTTCTCAGTCTTCTTACTCTTTCTCCGGTCTCCCTCTTTCCCTGCAGACAAATCTCACGGTGGAAACTGCCGGAAAACCCCAAACAGACGGCGCAAATCCCCCGGAGCTCCTCCAAATTCTGTCTCAAGCTGGTTCCGGCATCCTCAGGACCTTCCTACGGTGGATCTTCCTTGGATCGACCATCGCCGGTAAGGATCTTCTCCCTCTCCCTCCGATCTCCCCTCAGGAATCCTAGCAGACAAGAAACGAAGCCTGAAACGCAAGGAAGCAAATGAATTAGGGTTTACTCGATTCAATCCAGTAATTCGAATAGCTGCCGACCGATCTTGACATCTGTTTTCCACTCAAACTCATCCAACGCTCCTTAATCGAAAGACAGATCAAGCGTCGATGCCACCATCGTAATCCACTCACCATAGAAGGAAAGGAAACCGCGTGATCAAAACAAAGATCCAAGGGCAGAGATCAATTACACAGATCCAACGGTTTTCCAAGAGTCTAAGAAGAACTCAATCCAAGTGAGCCCATCCAACGGCCGAGAAATAAGGCGCTAGATCCTACGGATCAGATAACACCCGCCCGATTAGCCTATTAACTCAGCCGGGTTAACTCAATTGAAAAGGGTTTAACTCATTGTCTTGACTCAAACCAAGCCGACCATCGATCCAAGGAAAACAACAACCAACCTAATAGAAGAAAGAACTGGATTAATCACTCAAGTTCACTGTATCAATTCCAATTACAAAAATTAATCACTCTCTCAGCTGTAATTACAGATATTAATACATATCAGTATTATATAAATATATCTTAAGAAATTGAAGGTATTATATATATATATATATATATATATATATATTCTCGGTTCCCCCTCTTCCGGCTCCGGATATCTCACTGTGTTCCTCTCCATCCAATGGCACCTCCGGTCTCCCAGAGAAGTATTCCACACCCTTCTTAGCTTGGTGGGTCGGGAACCCCTGGACCGAGTTCGAATCCTCCGGCGGGCCACGTAATAGTGGGAAATGGGACCCGTGCGTGGTGATGAATGAGGCCCAGATTAATCATTAACGACTTCCACCCACAAGATGAGTGTTGAGTGAATACTCATTCCAAAAGAAAGTATTCGCACTGTCCTACGATAAGTGCCCTAGTACGATCCTGAAGATTCTCGCCGGCAATCTTCTTCATCTTCTCCGAATCATCTTCGAAAGCAAAAAGGCGATTTCTCTTCACGCTTCCGAATCATTTTCTACCTCACGGTATTAATTTTTTTGGCATTCCTTTGCTTAATGGTTCCACGAATTGATTCGATAACTTGTCTTTCAATCCATTTTGTTGATTTTGGGATCTTATGTATGAAGATTTGTTTATTTATTAAAAATGTACCAGATTTGTTCCTTTGTTGCTGGTTGCGAGGATTAAATGGAAGAGCATAAGTACGTAAGGCCTTTTCCGGGTTGCATGAAAGGCCTGGTGCACTTTCTCGATCTGCATCACCATCTTCATCTCAGAAAGATGAAGATGCTAACGTATAGAAAGCATGGCTAGGGAAAGCGTGCCGTTAGTAAGTTTATTTTTTTGGTCTATAATGTCTTATTGAAGATGACATAGTGATGACATTTC
Source organism: Cymbidium sinense (assembly GCA_021442155.1). Taxonomy (NCBI): domain Eukaryota; kingdom Viridiplantae; phylum Streptophyta; class Magnoliopsida; order Asparagales; family Orchidaceae; genus Cymbidium; species Cymbidium sinense. The sequence goes on from CM038215.1 coordinate 264,666,799, forward strand.
AAATTTAACTTTCAATTTGATGATTTTCATCCAAGTGTAGTAATTATTTTTTTTTCTAATTAAAATGTGACTAAGTGCTTAAATTCTTTTTCTACTTCAAATCAATTAAGCATCTTTCAAATATAAAAAAATTGGGTTACAATCATAAAGCCTATTTGAAAGGTTTTTGATAGGGCTGCAAACGAGCCGAGCCGAGTATGGGCTTGTTCGAGTTCAAGCTCGTTTATCATTATTGAGCTTGAGCTCGATTCGAGTTTTTAGGATGGTGTTCAAGCTCGAACTCGTTTAAAAAAATCTTGTTCGAGCTCGGCTCGAGCTTGTTCGGGAGCTCAGTTCAGATTGAGCTTATCGTGCCTGTTAACAAGTAGCTTGTTTAATGAAATAAACAAGTCTTAATTGAGCTTGTTCGCGAGCAAAGTGTTGAGAAATATAAATGATGCTATTTATGAACAAGCCTTTATCGCCGTAATCGAGTTCTTTAACAAGTTTTGTTCATGAGCGCAACCGAAGTTCTTAAACTTGTTCACTGAGCTTTAAATGAATCGTAGACGTAAAATGAATTGAACAAATTGTTGTGTTTCATTTGAATTGAGTATTTACAAAGTGTTCGATCGATTAGTTAATAATAACACGAACCAGCTCTAATTGAGCCAAGTCAAGAGTAGCTTGTTGAACGCTCGGTTCATTTGCAACCCTAGTTTTTGAAACTCTTTTACTTGTTGCAGAAATTCATATTAATTTATTATATCTGAAATTAAATTGTTAAACAACAAAAAATGTGTCTATTTATAATATCTGAAGAAAAAAAATCTAAATATGAGTGACATTTACATAGTGCAAATTGGTATCTTGGGTTAGAAGTACGTAGAATGAGCTTAGCTTGCATAATTTTTTGAAAGTATGATATCGGAAAATTGTCGTGGTTCCTTTATTCACTTGCAAAACAATCACTGTGCATTTTTAAAAAATCCATATACAGATAAGCTTTGGAGATTTATGCGATGCATTACAAACAGGCTAATTAACATTGCTCAGGCTTTTCCATGTGCTTATGCTTATGTAGGAAAAAAAGAACCTAAAACAGATCCAGATGCTCCTTCAACTAGCCATCAATATGTTTGTTTTGAAGATACCAGCTTTGGGGTGAGTTTGATTGCATAGAGTACAAATAGAAGAATAACTTCTTCATTAAATTGGTCCGCCATAAGCTTCTCTGCTTTTATTTCTTATCCCTGTTTAGCTCCCAACAGATTATATGTGAACCTTTCAGGAAGAAGACAAAGTCAACATCAGAAAGCATCAAATGAAATCGTCAATGAGAATATTTATTCCCAAATGGGGTTAAGAGAGGATAACAAGAAAAGAAAAGTTCCTCCGCCTGACTTCCAGGTTGCTTCTAACTTTCTCTATTCACCATTTGAGGGAGGATCATGTGGATAATATGAATTTTGGGGTAGAAACTTTAGTCATTGAGAAAATGTAGATGTGAACAAAGCTTCTTCAAGCATTGAGCGTGTATACATACTGTCTAGCAGTTCTGATGATATGGCTTACAGTAAAAGTGGTTCTTCATTTCCAAGCCCATCTGATGAGCTCGAAAACATTTTACAGATGAATCAACTGCATCAAAGCAATACTTTGAAGGAAGCTGAGGTCGGTTCTTTTGCACAGAAAGATACAAATGCCAAGGAAAAGCAGGAAGATGTTATCTTACATCCATCAAAAGAATTTCTAGCTATGATGAAGCTATCTAATGGAAACAGAGTTAATTCGAAATATTCTTGATGATCCAAGCTTTATTTTTGCTCATTATCTTCAAGCTAAACAAGCTTCCAATGCAGAGTTAACAAGGGGTTATTCATTCCAAGCACCATGGCAGCTAGAAAGGAAAAAATGATGGGCAGTTTGGAATCAAGCAAAAAACATTCGAGAATGAATCTCTTGTCAAACAGAGTGATAAGTTTTTTCAGAAGATTTACCTACGTATACTGATAAGATTGAAGAAGATGCTCCAAAGGAAGAAATGGTGGATGGTGATGAGGAAAGTACTCCAAAACATACAGAGACCAATACTGGTTCTGCGATGGTAGCTCCATGGAGTACATTTCAAAATGTGAGGATTAATCCTCCCAATTCTAATCAATTTATGACCATGGAACATAACAAAAAAGAGCACCATCGCATCTTCATGGACGGAATTTGATATGAACCCAAATAAACAGATAAACAACAGAAGCAAAAGGAACAGAAAATCCCCAAATTGGTTAAAGGATTTTAATCAGTAAAATAAGTACAAGAAGCAAGGTAACTGTAAGCTAAAATAAAAGACAAAGCTATAAATATACTCAGATCAACAGAATATAGAAGAAATTATATATACAGAAACTAATATCACAGTACAGAACAGCCTCCAACAAAATAAACACATAACACTGACTGAGAATAAGAAGGATGTGCTCTTTCGAATAAATCCTATAATAATATCTAGAGGCTATGCAAATAGAACAAAGAACATTAACTCTCCACGAGCGGATCGCCTACAAGAAACAAACAGGTAATTCAAAACATGAAACAAAAGGAAATCTTGACAAATACAGAACAGAAGACTAAACAGTTATAACTGAATAACAAGAAAGAACTCAACTTCCGACTCAAACAGAAAGAGATCGACATTTGTAACAGAAATAACGGCTCAAACAGAAGGATAGTTTTTGAAGATTGTAAAAAAGTCTTAGATCTAGGATAATAAAGAAGGTAGAAAGTATAAATAGAGTGGAGAGGAACAAACAGAGGTAATCAATATTTTCATAAAGAAATACTTATCTTCTTCTGCCTCCTTCTTCTTCTCCTTCTTCTGCTCAACTTTTCCTCCAGTTTGGATCGCCGGAAGACCTCCTCTCCGCCGATCAGAAACCATAGGGTTTCTCCTCCTCTCCTCTACCACATCATTTCCTCTCTGGAGCCTCTTCGGCCGCTCGAAGAGCCGAAACAAATCAAATACCCTTTTACGATTCCTTCCACGAGAAGCTGAATCTCACGGCTGTAAAGAAAAGGAAAGCGCACTTTAGACGGCTACGATCACTTATCCATCCTTCGAGTTCACAGACAGATCGAAGAGCCAACTTTAAACGCGATGAACGCTCAGATGGTAAGTACAAGTGATCAACGGTCGATAAAGCAGTCGACGATCAAATCGGGGCTTATCATTGGTGCTCTCGTTGACTCCTGCAAAAAGCAATGGCAGAAGGTACCAGGCATACATCAAAAACACTAGAGGAATGTGTGGGAAGACTAAATAAAACTGATGAACAAATGTCATCAATTACTATCATATTGAATGAAGTTTCAAGAAGGTTATATAGAAGCCAAATTGGAAACAAATTCTCAAGAACAACAATCCGTGTGTGTAATTCTTCTTATACGAATTTCCTTCCAGAATAATCACACACACAAAAAATACTAGACTAAGGTAGATATGCCAAGATTTAATGGAGAAAATCCAAGAGGCATTCAAAGCAGTCGGTTTTTTGACTATAGTTTATTAGAGGACCAAAAATTCATAATAGCCTCAGTATATATAGATGGACCCGCCTTGAGCTGGTATCAATGGATGCATTTAAACAAACAATTGCATTCATGGACACAGTTCAAAGAACAAGTTATTCAAAGAATTGGACCCTCTCTATACAGAGACTTGAGAGGAGAATTAGTTAAGTTACAACAAAAAATCACAGCCCAAGAATTCTACAATTAATTTGAGGAGTTAGTTAATCAAATTTCAGGTATTCCACCTGAATTTCTACAAAGTTGTTTTGAATCAGGGCTTAAACAAGATATTAAGAGGGAAGTAAGAGCCTTACAGCCTAATTCTCTTCAACAAGCCTTTCAGTTAGCTAAACTAATGAAAGATGGGTTAGCAGATGAGGTGTTTATGGCAAGAACAGTAAGATTCAATCAAGTACCAGCCATAAAACATCAACAGCAATATCAACAACCTCTGCTCCCCACCCCAACAATGCCAATTTACAACAACAATAGTAATAACAAGCCAACTGTTCCAATACAAAGACTCACACCAACACAGTTAGAAGAAAGAAGAAAAAAAGGATTATGTTTTAACTATGATGAGAAATTCCATACCAGAAATCAAAGTTATTTGCCCTCATGGTAATCAATGAGGAGCAGGATGACAACCTGCAGCAAGGAAATCAAGAAGAAAATCTATCAATATAATAAGATATTCTAGAAATTAGTTTCAATGCTTTCAGTCAACAAATCCTAACCCCAAAGACTACAAGGGATAGCGGAAATAAAAAAGTGCAAGTCTTGATTGATAGTGGTTCAACCCACAACTTTATTCGCCTAAATTAGCCAAGTTTATAGACCACAGAACACGCATCGGTTTTCAAAGTGTTAGTAGAAGCGGAAAACTTTAAATTGTTCGAGAATATGCTCTAATATTCCTATCCAACTAATGGTACACACCTTCATCACTGATTGCTATTTGCTATCAATACAAGGAGCAGATGTAATATTAGGTGTTCAATGACTAGAACAATTAGGAGAATGTACAACTAATTACAAAAATCTCACAATGAAATTTAAGTATAAGGACACCTTGGTACAACTACAAGGAAATACAACATCTAAGGTTCAAGCCATTACATTGCATTACATTACAAATTACAGAATAAACATGAAATAGCTTCATACCTACAAATAACAGAGGTCCAAAGTTTTGAGGACGAAGTGAGTTAAAGCCTACGAAAACATTCAAGCAATATTACGAATACCAAGACATATTTCAAGCTCCACAGAACTTACCTCCCCAAAGGAGCATTGACCACCATATTAATTTAGCCCCTGGAACTCAGCCAATCAAGGTAAAAAGTTACAGATACCCACATTTCTAGAAAATAAAAACTAAGAAACTTATAAAGGAAATGCTTGACAGTGGAATAATCAGAGAAAGCATCAGTCCCTTCTCTTCTCGAGCACTTTTAATCAAGAAAAAAGATGGAACTTGGAGATTCTGTGTGGATTACAGAGCTCTAAATAAAATAACAATCCCTGACAGATTCCCAATTCTCACCCCATAAGAGCTTATGGATGAATTATATGGAGCCTCAATATTTTCAAAGCTAGACTTAAGATCAGGATATCATCAAATCAAAATGGCTGAAGAAGATATTTACAAACTACTTTTAGAACACATGACACGTGAATTTCTTGCAATACTATTTGGATTAACAAATGCACCCTCAACATTCCAAGCTATGATGAATACAGTTCTGAAACCTCTCTTAAGGAAATTTGTATTAGTTTTTTTGATGACATCTTAATATACACTACAATGGAGCAACATCAAATCCATCTACAACAAGCAGTTAAAAAAAACAAAGACAGTTTGTTTATTAAACCATCAAAATGCTCTTTCATTCAAGCAAAAATAGAATATCTAGGCCATATTCTATCAGCCAGTGGCATAGAAGTGGACCAAAGAAAGATAGAAGTCCAATCATGGCCAATACCAACAAATGTTAAAACCGGAGAGGTTTTTTTTTTTGGCTACTACGTAAAATTTGTCAAACAATATCGAATTCGCACATTAACACATTATTGGCTAAACAACAGTTCCAGTGGAATGAAGAAGCTCAAAGAGCATTTTTTCAATTGAAACAAGCAATGACATCTTTGCCAGTATTAGCCTATCCTAACTTTTCTTAACCTTTCATAATAGAAACAGATGCATCTACGCGCAATTGAGTCGTTTTAATACCAAACAAACCACCTATTGCATATTTTAGTAAGAAGTTATCCCCATCATTACGTAAAATATCTACATATGCAAGAGAATTATATGTTATCACGTAAACAAGCAGTAAAGATGGAGGCGATTCTTTGGGAAACAAGTTTACCATCAGGATTGACCAAAAGAGCATAAGTGAGTTAATACACAGACAATTCAGACTAAGCGAAAGGTTTCTTATTAAACTCACTGGGCTTTGATTATACTTTGAATATAAATCGGGGATTACCACCAAATGATGCCTATCCAAAAAATTATACAATATAGATGAGCAAGTAACAGTAGAATGCTCAACACAACACACTTTATATGCTTATATTTAGCAATTCATAGCCTTACTACAACAGATTAAAGAAGAAACACCTAATCCTCAATCTGCTAGCCAGCATAAGCAAATTTGAAGTCCGTAATTATTTCCCAATTACATGTACTAATGGACTATATTACAAAAGTACAATAGTCATACCAAAAACTCTGAAATAAGAAATATGTTTATAAGAGAATTGCATTCAACACTAGTAGGAGGCCATTGGGGAATTAAGAGGACATGGGCCAGAATTACTCAACAATTCTACTGAAAAAAGATGAAACAGGATATACAACACTTCATAGCCACATGTCCTGTATGTCAACAGGTCAAATATGATACTCAGAAACCTGCAGGGTTATTACAGCCCCTACCTATTCCAACAGCCATTTGGGAGGAAGTATCAATGAATTTTATCATAGGTCTACCCAAATCTCACAACAAAACTGCTATACTAGTAGTGGTAGATAGACTTTCAAAGTATGCACATTTCTCAGCCCTTCCAACTAGTTTTACAGCTACCTATATAGTTCAAACTTTCATTTCAGATATAGTTAAACTGCATGGAATTCCACAATACCATCCAAAAAACTACACAGAGGGTACAGATCCAAAATACCACCCAAAAACCACCCAATCTGCCATAAAATGCTTCCATTGGAATGCCTAAACATAATCATAAGAAGTTGGCAAAATAAATTGAAAAAAAAGGTCAAAAATGATATGTACCCTCGAAGAGGTACAGTCTGAAACAAATACTTGAAAACCATCCAAACTGATCAAATGCTTCCATTGGAATGCCTAAACATAATCATAAAGTTGGCAAAATAAAAGCGGAAAAAAAAGGTCAAAATGATGTACCCTCAAAAGGTACCTGAGAATGCAGATGCAAATACCACCGAAACCACAAAGCGCCATCTTGCTTCCATTTGAATGCCACAAACATAATCATAAAGTTGGCAAAATAAAGCGAAAAAAAGGTCATAAATGATCGGTACCCTCAAGAGGTACAGATCTGGTCAAAATACCACCCTAGAAACCATCAAAGCTCTAAATGCTTCCATTGGCATGTAAACATAAACATAAGCAAAATAAATGGAAAAAAAAAGGTCATGATCGTACCCTCAGAGGTATAGAGGGTCTGAGATCAAAATATAAAATCATCAATGCAACTAAATGATTCCATTGGCATGTACTAAACATAAACTCCATAAGCAGGCAAAATAAAGCTAAAAAAAGGTCAAAATGATCGTACCCTCAAAGAGGTACAAGTATAGATCAAAATATCACCCAAAACTATCAAGCGCTAAATGATTCCATTGGCATGCCTAAACATAAACTCCATAAGCAGGGCAAAATAAATGGAAAAAAAGGTCAAAATGATCACCCTCAAAGGCGATTACAAATATAAAATCATCATCAAGAATTAAATGATTGGCATGCCCACAAACATAAACTCCATAAGATAAAAGCGGAAAAAAAAGGTCAAAATGATCGTACCCTCAAAGAGGTACCACGAGTGTCTGATCTAAAAAACCACCAAAATCATCAAGCGCAACTAAATGATTCCATTGGCATGCCCTAAACATAAACTCCATAAACAGGCAAAATAAACCGGAAAAAAAAGGTCAAAATGATATACCCTCAAAGAGGTACCACAGTCTGAGATCTAAAATACCACCAAAAACCAATGTCTCAAATGCTTCCATTGGCATGCAAATATAATCATAAAGCGGTCAAAATAAAGCTGGAAAAAAAGGTCAAAATGATCGTACCCTCAAAGAGGTACATGAGAGTCTGATCCAAAATATCAAAACCATCAAACTACCTCCAAATGCTTCCATTGGCATGCCTAAACATAATCATAAGAAGCATCAAAATAAAGCGGAAAAAAAAGATCAAAATGATTTTACCCTCAAAGAGGTACATAATCTAAAATACCACCTAGAAATCATCCAAACTACCTCCAAATGCTTCCATTGGCATGCCCTAAACATAATCATAAGAAGCAGTCAAAATAAAATGGAAAAAAAAGTCAAAAATGATCTGTACCCTCCAAAGAGGTACACAGAGGGTACAGATCCAAAATACCACCCAGAAACCATCCAAACTACCTCCAAATGCTTCCATTGGCATGCCCTAAACATAATCATAAGAAACAGTCAAAATAAACTGGAAAAAATGTCAAAAATAATTTGTACCCTCCAAAGAGGTACACAGTCTGATCAAAATATCACCAAACTATCCAATCAAATGCTTCCAATTGGCGCTCTAAACATAAACTCCATAAACAGGCAAAAAAAACTAGAAAAAAAGGTCAAAATGATCGTACCCTCAAGAGATCTGAGTGCAGTACAAAATTTCACCAAATCATCCAACAGTACAAAATGTATAGAATGTTTGAATATTATTTCTAGAATCAGGCAACATAAACTGGAAAAAAGATAATAAACGATCTTTTATTTATTGCACATATTTATTGCTACAGTGCAGTGATTACAAGGACCTCAGTAGGGGATTAACTCAATCACTATTGCTCAAAGAGCTACAAACAGACCAGTGACAAAATCCCCTAGCTAAATACAGTCTAAACATCTTGATGTGTCTGTTAAATTAAAGAGAGTTATCTTTGGGACTCTAAAGCATTGGAGAAAAGATTGCACAGTCGAAGAACACAAAACTGGATAATGTTATGCGTCAAAATGTTTTCCTGAAATAATATCCATCATCAGCTTAGTGTACCCTTCAGCCGACTGATTGATTGTGGAGCTCGAGTTAAATTCCTGCATGTTGAACATCGTATTAGTTAATGATTTCTTACAGCATCGATATGTGATATTCTATGCGTACCTCGAAACACTCAGCATAGGTGATATAAGTTGTGACGATCGTTCACCAACACTATTAGTACTTTGGTTTTACTGACAAAAAAAAAGTAAAAGGGTTTGAAGATTAATATTTAAAATACTAAAACTAATCATAAATAGAAAATTACTCTTGGCTTTCTTGGATCTCTCCCAATATCCCTTAAGCCTTGAGTTGGAACACCCTTTGGGCGTTGCTTAAGCGGATCTTTTAAGATGTCTTTTCCCTTGTCTGTTGTGGTTGACTTCTTCTTCTCAACTGCTCTGTCAGGTGGAGGAGAATTCCCACTTATTATAGAGTCGACATCATCATAGTTTTTTAGGGATCCAGCATATAGTCCTCTCTCTTGCCCTTACGCGACACTTATTTGATATGCATATCGACTTATGTGGTTCAGAAAAATAATGCGAAGCATTTCCATGTCTTGCCATATCTCTTAATTTTCATGCCTTATCAATGTAAATATCCCTCTTGCTCGGTAGACCATCGCATGAAGATACTTGTCGGAATCGCACAACATCTTTCATGACTAAGAACTCGATACTGATGGGCAGTAATCCCATCATTTCAAATTTTTTTGCAAGTACAAGTTACTTCTAGGGTAGTCTATCGAAATGCACGGTCCATATTTTGGATGCATTTTTTTCTCTAAGTTTCTTACCAAATACTCCATGGTCTTTGTCATCGACTTAGTTAATGATAGGCCTCCAACTCCATGCAAAAATTCCTCTTCAAACATAGTATAAACCTTTCTTGTATAAAACATAGCGACTTGTTTTAGAATTCAGTCTTAACAATGAGAACAATCGATGGTATTTACACTTGAAGTCTTCGTCATGTTCATTCGATGCCATGTCTCCATAAGCTTTTCCAACCCAAGAAATAATCACGTGAGAGAACTTGTTGGTTTAGATATTCCGTGGCATACATTGTTCGTGGACTCACTCGTTGCATTGACAAGATGCACATGCAGAATGAGTCCTTCGAATCATCACTTGGATCTAATATTATAAAGCTTCGAATGACATGATCATGCAAATTTCCTTCTTTTAGCATGGCAGACCAAGCCTATTTAAACTCTTCCTCTGAGTCACACTTACTCATGCATTTATAAAATAGCCCTTGTACTATCTTATTACTATTAAAGCAATGAACTTTGGAAAGAGCTTTCTTTGAAATATGTCATTGGCATAACCTATGATGAGTATGCTGCAATACAGTTTCGATAGCTCTCACCATAGCCTGATCTTGATCAGTGAATATTGTTATAGGATGTCTGTTATTCATCAACCGAAAAAATGTTTGGAATAGCCATGAGAATGACTCAATTGTCTCTTCTGATAAAAAAGCTACTCCAAATAATACATTTTGCCAGTGACGATTCACTCCAACAAGAGGGGCATAAACAAGATTATATTTATTAAGTCGATAGCTTGTATCAAATATTATCACATCCCCAAAATAATCATATTCTATCCTAGACATGCCATTGCTAAAAAAAATCTTACTTAATCGACTCATTAACTTGTACATCCATGCAAACATCCCATCCATGCTTGCCTTTCCTTAACTTGTATTAATGCATTCTGTCACCATTAAGTAATCCTCGATCTTTTCTCTTTCGAATAAAATTTAAAGCATCTCTTTTGTGAACGACATTCTCTACCCAACTTCCTCGGTTAGATAGGCAGAATGCATCGGTTGCTTTTAATACCGACCTCGTCATTGTCTTGAACATAGGCCTTCTCATTCGCATCGTGTGATCGAGAAGATGTAGGTCGTGCTCTGCAAAAATGATTATAACTTTTACGTATATTTTTAATCATCCAATTCCCCTCAAATCAACAAAGAATCTAATCATGGGGACAACCGGTTCTTATATCAACTTTACGGAATTTTGTTAAGCCATTTAGCGGACTTCTTCCGACTTTTGCACATAGAAAATCTTTGATTTCAATTTCTTTGAGTTTGGCCAATAACTAGTATGGTCCTTCAGAACAACGAAGCCAATTTGATGTGCATAGTCCGCGATGATGCATCGCCTCGTTTCATTACGAGCGATGGTGAGGAGTTTCCCAAATTTGGGTCATTAGACATCGACATCATCTCTTGGTTGCATTTACGCAGATACAAAAAATAAAGTAGGAAAAGCGCCTCAAATGCTTCCATTGGCATGCCCTAAACATAATCATATGAAGCAGGCAACCCTAAATTGGAAAAAATTGGTCAAAAATGATCTGTACCCTCTAAGAGTACCACAGTCTGATGCAAAATACAACCAAAACCTTCCAGTCTCAAATGCTTCCATTGGCATGCCTAAACATAATCATAAAAGCACTAAAGCGGAAAAGGTCAAATTGATCTGTACCCTCCAAAGAGGTATGAAATCTGGTCAAAATACCAAACCAAAAATGCTTCCAAATTGGAATTCTCTAATATAATCATAAAGCGGGGAAAAAAAAAAACTAGAAAAAGGTCAAAATGATCAGTACTCTCCAAATAGTACAGTCAGATCTACTGGAAACCATCCCTCCAAATGCTTCAATTGGAATTCCCTAACATAATCATAAGAAGCAGGCCAAAAAAAACTGGAAAAAAAGGTCAAAAATGATCTATATCATACAAAGAGGTACACAGAGTACATATGCAAAATACAACCCAGAAACCATCCAAACTGTCTCCAAATGCTTCCATTGGCATGCCCTAAACATAATCATAAGAAGCAGTAAAAATAAACTGGAAAAAAAGGTCAAAATGATATGTACCCTCAGGTACAGAGGGTCTGATCAAAATCTTACCCAAAACCATCCAAACTACCTCAAATGCTTCCATTGGCATGCCAAACATAATCATAAAGGTAAAAAAATTGAAACAAAGTCAAAATGATCACCCTCAAAGAGGTACGATCTGATCAAAATCTGACAAAAAACCATCAAATCTCCAAATGCTTGTGGAATGTCTAAACATAATCATAAGAAAGCCCTAAATTAGAAAAAAAGGTCAAAATGATCTACCCTCAAAGAGGCCTGAGAGTCTGATGCAAAAACCAATCATCTCGCTCCAAATGCTTTGGAATTTAACATAATCAGAAAGCCAAAAAGCGGAAAAAAAGGTCAAAATGATGTACCCTCAAAGGAGTCTGATGCAAAATACAACCCAAAACCCATCAAGCCAAATGCTTCCATTGGAATGTCTAAACATAATCATAAGAAGAAGCAAAAAAAAAAAAGGTCAAAATGATCGTACCCTTCCAAAGAGGTATAGAAATGAGTCTGAAATATCACCCAGAAATTATCCAAGCTCCAAATGCTTCCATTTGCAATTCCTAACATAATCATAAGAAGCGGTAAAAAACTAGAAATAAAGGTCAAAATGATCACCTCCAAAGAGTATGAGAAAATCACAAATACAGAAATCATCCAAAGCCTCCAAATGCTTCCATTGGAATGCCAAATATAATCATAAAGCGGGCCAAAATACGAAAAAAAGGTCAAAAATGATCAGTATCTTAGAAGAGGTACCGTCTGATGATCTAATACACGAACCATGTCCAAATGTTTCCATTATAATGCCTCATAATCTCGACAAGCAAAAAAAAACTAGAAAAAAGGTCAAAATAATCAGTACCCTCGAGATGCAGTCTGAATCTAATACTCTCGAAACCATCCAAACATCTCAGTTCTTGTGTAATTTAATGAGCATTATCTCGAAAGCGGTCAAATATCTTGGAAAAATGCACGAGCAACATTCTGGATGAATTTATTTAATACATCCGCCTAAATCGGTTGTTATTTCCTAGCGTTCTCCATCTTCATTCTTACGTAAAATGATAATGAGATTTTATGTTTTCTCTTCTTTCTTTTATCTAAACTTAAATCTAAATTTATACATATATTTCTTTAAATTCATACGTTTCAATACGCTTACGGGCGGGTAGAGAAATGTCTTTACAATGCCGTCTGTTATCTTACTGCTCCGTTAACCGCTAAAACGAAAAAAAAAATCGGACGTAAAGCTACGTGCGGACTCCTAACGTAATATTTTCGTGCGGACTCCGGAAATAATATTTTCTCCCGCTTCCCTCCCTTCCGCTCTTCTCTTCCGTTTATTTTCTTCTTTTTTTCGGGCTTGGCTCTCGTCCGTTACGTTCTCTGTCTCTCCTCTGCACGACGTCGAACACTTAGCGGGGGACGGCGGAAGTGTCTCTTTCGCCACCGTGCTCGCCGGTACCCGCTATTTCGCGACTGGCGGAAGTAGAGGGGAGGCGAGCCGAACCGTCGATGGTTTGATGTTGTGAGGGGAATCGACGAAGGAGGGAGGGGATTGATGGGAAGAGTGGGGTTTGGCGTTGCGGTGGGCTGTGCGGTGGTTGCTTGTGCGATCGCTGCTATACTGGTTGGTCGACGAGCGAGGAGCCGGCGGCGGTGGGGAAGACCTGTCGAAGTGGTTCGGGAGTTCGAGGAGGGGTGCTCTACTTCGATCGGGCGGCTCAGACAGCTGGTCGATGCCATGGCCGTCGAGATGAACGCCGGGCTCGCATCGGAAGGCGGTAGCAGGCTCAAGATGCTTCTTACCTTCGTAGATAACCTTCCAGATGGGTATGTTAGTTTCTTTGGTTTCTCTTCCGCCTTATTCAGTCACCTTTTTCTCGAATATTTTTGAGATTCTTGAGTTGATGATCATTTAATGAAAGGTGGGGCCTTGAAGTGCTCGAGGTGCTAATTTTATGTGATTGGAAGTTTGTGCAGGTTCTTATCCAATAAATTATTTTTATACTACTCATCGAACATTGTTGAATATATTTTATATGTGAAAAATAGTTGTGAGGTTACAGTTTGGTAATTTATTGAGATATCTAAAGGCAACTATTGACAGCTTCGAAATTTGACAATGCCCGGGCTTTCTTCATTTTGGCTCATGCCTCGATCATAGATATTTTCTTCCATTTGCATTATTACATTGTGATGATTTTAGTTCATTTAGGTATTTGTATTTGGTTTGTGTTTTATGTTGAATGGATTGGGATAGCATCTTTCACAAATGACATGTTTTCCAGTATGTAATATTTTTTTTTTGGGTCAGCAAAGCGGAATGTATCATTTTTTGTTCATTTGGGGGTTCACATAGCTTATATTCCTCCCTGGTAGCTGCATTTAGGGCTGATTAAGCTTTTTATTGTTCTTGTTTGGAAATCTTTATTTTAAATTTTTTTTTTGCCATTTTCTACCATTTCTTAATGGCGGCATTGTTGCTGCCTTTGATGTTGCTAATGTTCTACCATTGCTTTGTTCATTTGGGGGTTCACATAGCTTACATTCCTCCCCGGTGGCTGCATTTAGGGCTGATTAAGCTTTTTATTGTTCTTGTTTGGAAATCTTTATTTTAAATTTTTTTTTTGCCATTTTCTACCATTTCTTAATGGCGGCATTGTTGCTGCCTTTGATGTTGCTAATGTTCCACCATTGCTATTCGCCCATAAGCTGCGTAATCCCATTTTTTTTAAAAGCTCGATCCATGTCGGTATCCTCACCAAACAAGCTACATTCTTGGTGAGCTAAATTGGTTTCTCTTACAATTTTTGTTAACTCTTACTTTTGATTTATCCTTTGCGTCATGACCGGTGCGTAGGTATCTTTAAGATGACTTAGGTGAATAGTCAGGAAATTATTGTGAAGAAGATAAATCCAATTTCTTGATGTACTTCCTTGAGGAGCTAGATTCAAGTTGAGCTGATTGCTTTCTGCATCCCTATATGCCTGTTCTTATTTATTTTCTAATCAATGCTTGCAGATGCCATATATTTTTCATGAAATGCTATGCTTCTTTTCCTGTTTTGAATAACATGTTAAATTTATTATTTTGGCTACTGGTTTGATGTTCTCTGTGGCTTCAGATTTGTTTTTTTTATGTTGAATGAAAAGGGCAATAAAAAATTTTAAGTCTATTTTTTTTTCTTATTTTGTTTTGAGGATTCAAGAACCTTCATCTTTTTGTGAACCCTTACTTTAGGGATGGACACCTAGGTTAATTTGTCTAGAATAGACAATTTCTTTAATGTGTACTGTAATACATTTTTCTTTTATCTTGTTTTGATCATTATTTTTTATTGTAATCTTGATATTGTCAGCACTCTACATTGTTTGTGTAATTTAGTATGTTGACAGTTGAAACAAAGGCAACTAAAAATTTGTTGTCTATCCATTATTATGGGTTTACCATAAATCAATCCCATTTCCTCTGGTAAAGCCACATGATTTTGTATTTCTTTCTAATCTATAATTTTGTATTTGCTAGTTCAAAAAAAATCAGTTTTACACTTTTGTTGCTTCCCTTGTTTTTGCAGGAAAGAGGTCGGAACTTACTATTCTCTTGATCTTGGAGCCACCAGTCTTAGAGTATTGCGTGTTGAGCTTGGAGGAACTCACTCCAAGATTTTGGTCATCAGATTGAAAGCCAGCCGATTTTCTCAATTTTCAAGCCAAATATTTTTATTATAAGATGCCAACATTTTGAAAGTGAAATTTCTTTATGTAGCAGTCTCTTTGTGATCCATTCATCTATGCTTCTTATGAACAATCCTTTCCATACAATTTACTGGTCGATGCTTTATATGTACAAGTGCTATTGACCATTGATTGTAATACCGTTGTTTACTCTTGAATAAAAATTTTAACATACTCGATAAAATTCTGTATTTGATTACAAAAAGCCTTTCAGGTGGCTTTGAGGTTTTGTTAGTCTAATTTTGTCCATACACCATATTTACTGGTTCATTTTAAATGTGGTCCTGTTTGAAGTCATATTTTATTGAATTATTACCGATCAATATGTTTTTGGTTTGGGCTGAAGAGCAGTCTATTATAACAATCATTTTGTAAGACGAGCCTCCATCTCTTTGGGAATGAATTATGTGGCAAATGAAAACTAGGTTAAGAATTTCTTTCATTTTGTATCATTATTTGTACCTTGGATAGATTATTGGAGCACTGTATCTAATTGCTTCGATGTTATTGGTTAATGCATTATAACTGAAAAGAATTGGAAGCTTACCATCCATTTACTTGATATATATAACTTACCAAACAGGGACATACTAGGTTTAGAAGTTTTGTAATCATTATGATCTCCAAAATCATAATTTTTTATTATCTTCTTTATTTAGTTGATTAATTTTGTATTGTTTTCCTTTATGTTTGTCTGAAGAAATATCCATCAAGTTAACTTAGTAAAGCTTATCTTCACATTTGCCACTGATGCTTTCTAGCAAGCTGCATCTTTTATTTTTCTATAATGAGATTTGTAGTCCGAAATGAATATTTTTTTGTTATTTTTTGCTTTTATTTGTTGTTTTGTATGCATGCTTATTGTGTTGAGCATTACTGATAAAATCAATTTAATAGGCTTGTATATTTGAGGTAAATGATTTTATTGTTATACATCTACAAAGGAAGAAACTTACATTTAGCTTGGAATGTAGATTGGAAAAGATGTTGCTCGATATTTAGAAGAAGCAATGAGCAGAAGGGGACTAAACATGCACGTTTCAGCACTGCTATGTTAGTTAAATGTTTCATTGCATTTATGGCTTTCTTTCAAAATAGAAAATAAAAAATAAAGTGATCTTAAACAATCTCTTAGTAAATATATCTATCCATGAATAGTAGTTATCATCTTTCATATCACCTTTTAAATGAAGTGACAATCAATCTTAATGTAGTTTGTGCTTTTATGGAAACATGAATAATACCTCATAGCATTTCTTATGAATAGAAATTGGTACAAAGACAAGGAAAATACTAAAGTCAAAAGAAAAGATGATCTATATATCTATATCTATCTATATATATATATATATATATATATATATATATATATATATATATATATATATATATATATATATATATATATATAAGACGAATTTGATGGTTACAACATTTTTATCTAGCTTTATTAGATGAAAGAATTTTTGTAGGCAGTAGGCAGATGCTTGGACTATTTGGATTTTGTGGATGGAGGTATTATTGCAAGAGAATGAGATCGTGGTGCACACTCATGTAAAGGTAGAGATGGGTAGGCATGAATGTTTTGGATGGATGAAATAGGTGGAAGGATGGTTCAAAAGGTGAAGAAAATTAGAGAGAAATGTAACATATGTTGAAGTTTTGTTTGATAATCAAGTCATAAAATTGATAGCTTTTTTTGGAATTAGAGTTTCTAGATAGCTACATTAAATTGTCATAGATCCAATCCAAAAGTGATGTACAATACATTATAAAACTCTAAGTGAATAGGAGGTAAGATTACCAAGGATGGTAGATGAGATATTAATAAGTTAGCATGCCACATTGCATTATGTCATGCCCACCTAATGTTCCTAAGAGAATCACAAAACCAAATTGGGTGAGTTAATAATTTAGAAATAATTTCAATAAGTAAAAGTATGATTTGTAAAAATTTTTGTCTACAAATTAGATCATGAAAACATCTAAATCCAATCATGCTTACTAGTTTATTCACCAAAATATAAATAAATTTTAATTGTTATAATAACTCATCCAAATAATAAATTACTATTGAATCAACTATATAATCACCTTCCAATAATATACCTAAAACATATGCTAAGAAAATCTTCTTTAAATGAAGCACAATTAACAAAAAGTTATAAAATAATAAGTGTGTATTTATAAGAAACAAATTTAGTAGGCAAAATCTATTGGTTAATGTTTAAATGAGAGGCATACGACATAAATATAATTAATGAAAGAATCAATGGTGACAATGTCTATCGTACCTAGTTATAGACAATGTATAAAATACATAATATTTAATATGTAAATCATTTAATAGTGCTTATTATGAAGTGTAGTTCATAAAAATTCATATACAAATTGATGAACATTGCGTTAAATTGTCAAAACATCCACTTGCATGAATAATGTCTTTATACATTCATAAATTACTCATAAATGTCATTAATATAATACCTATATTTTTTTTCTTCTTATTCATAATAAGTCAACTAGGATACCTTATATCAGAAAGGTTTTTACTACAACAACAACAACAAGCCTTAATCCCACTAGGTGGGGTCAACTACATGAATCCTTCATCTCCATTGTGTCCTATTATGTGTCAATTTTTCATTTAATTCAAGTATACTAAGATCATTTTTTATACATCTTGACCAAGTCTTTTTAGGTCTTCCTCTACCTTCCTTAACATAAAGGCAAATCTAATGCATCTACTCAAATCATCGGATGGTACGCTTTATGTGGCCAAACCATCTAAGCGACTCTCCCTAATCTTATCTACCCTACTCCAACTTTTCCCGAACATACTCATTTTGCATTCTATCTCTAAGAGTAAAGCCACTCATCCACCTAAGCATTCTTATCTCTGTAACATTTAACTTAGTTTTATGTTTTTCTTTTATTGGCCAACATTCTGCACCATAAGTCATTTTATGTCTTACCACCATCTTATAAAATTTTTCCTTAAGTTTAAGTTGAACTTTTCTATCACATAATAGGTTAGATGCATTCCTCCACTTCAACCATCCATTGAATTCTACTAATAATATCTCTATCTATTTCACCATCATTTTGAACAATATAGCTAAATATGTGAATCGCCTCTTATTAATGACTTATTCATCCAAGTAAAGTTATGAGTAAATATGTTATTATTATTTTTTTACTGATGAGAAAAATTTATAACATGATATATAAATTTAGCTACAATTAATGTATACATCGAGTATTTAATTGGTGTATAATTTTAATCAATTTGGCTAATTCTTAGTTGGATTGGGCATCGACTCTTATATGTCGACTTAAAGTAAATCACTAGAAATGATTGGCTACAGCAAGAGTCTCACATGGCATCCAGTTAGGCATTAAACTATTTTATTCATCTCATTGATGAGAACATAGAGGGTTGTCACTTCCTATTGTAAGAAATCATTTGCGATCAATTATTTTTATATTTATATTTATATTTCTTTTATTTCACTTTTACATTATTTAAATTTAATATAAACATATTAATAATTATTCTAAAAAATACTCAAAATTTAAAATTTATTCTAAGCATTTTCAAAATTATATATATTTGAAATAAAAAATAATTGTTTTTTAAAATATAGCAATAAATACACATATTCAAAAATAGAAAATAAAAATAAAAATCTAATAAAATTGATCACAAATAAGCCTAAAATATTTTGACTTTGTGTAATAGCTACTTCATTTGTGAATTAACCATCCAACTGATTATATATAGGTTCAAAATTATTTCTTCATAAAATAGGAAATTGAGCCAATGAATTAGATCGATATTTATAAAACTCGGTGATTCTAATATTAATCAAATTTGAACTTTTGAATTTTAATAAAATGTCTAGAAATAAAATATTTAGATTAAAATGAAAAAATAATTAAATTTGTATTTTTTAAAATTTGAATTTAGAATTATATTTAAAGTATTTTAAAATAAAATATCTTAAAATTAAAATAATATATATAAAATGAATAAAATATTATTATTATATTATTTATATTTTTTGAAAATAATTTTAATATATATTGATTTACTTAATTTAATTCTGATTGAATCAGTTGATTCTAAGTTTTCTTTCTATCTTAATGTTTGATTTTTAAAATCATAACTGTGATTTTATAATTTTTTATCTAAATTCAGATTTATTCTTTTGAATTAATTATGATTTATTAGCGAAGTGGAGTAAGTGAGAAGAAGGAAGAAAATACTATTTCATTAATTAAAAAAGTTATCCTATTTCATAATCTTTTAGATCTCTCTCTCTCTCTCTCTCTCTCTCTCTCTCTCTCTCTCTCTCTCTCCGAAGAGGTTATTTGGTTGAATGTTTTAAAATAAATATATTTTGATTGGAAAATTTTGAGCTTCATTAATGAAGACTTATTATATACATTCACAAATCACAATTGTAAAAATCACTCTTAATTTATTCATTTATATGATAGCAATAGATGCTCATCTTATTTATTTCACACATTATATATAATATTTTGATAGATCGCTGATTTGATGACATTTATCATATTACTATTATATAATATCATGTTTATTTCATAGTACATACAAATTGTCATAATCAAATTATATTTGATGTAGTTACATAGATATGAAAATGCATAGATTATTTTTCATATAAATGATCATTTATATCATCATATTGGAAATCATCATAAGAATTTTTTACACATAAGATAATGTTATGATGGCTCGATGATTTGTTGACATTTATGACATCACTACTATATTATAAATCATTTTTAATATAATAGTTGAGACTATCTTATCATTCATGACTCAAGATATAGGAATTTCTTATTGAGTTTGAAATATAAGGCTCACCAAATTTTTTATTGAGCTATCATTCTAAGAGCAGACTTTGCAATAGTAGAGATTGTGTTCAGTACTTGAGTTTATGATGTAGCTTTAGTTTAATTTTTATGGTGTTTTTGGTAGGTCTTGTTTATGCACACACACACACATACACACACACACACACAGACAATATATATATATATATATATATATATATATATATATATATATATATATATATATATATATATATATATATATATATATATATATATATATATATATATATATATATATATATATATTTCATTCTCTTCTATTAGCATTGTTGTTTTCGTGTTGAATTACTATTACAGACCTATTATTGTAATAAGATTTATTGTTTACTCATCTGTATATATTTCTACTTCTAATTATTTTTATATATTTATAAATTTTGTAATACACAACACCTTTGATTAATCTTGACTTTTTTTAGGTTTATATTAAGAGTTGAGATTATACTCTTTATTGTATCTCATGTTGACAGGTTGTATCTGTAAGATATTTTCACATTTGTTGAAAGTATTTTCATAATCCTGCAAATAATATAATTGCATAAACATGTAATCTCAAAATCTTGAACAAAGTGATTTTCACAAATTAATTAAGAAATAAATCGCATACTTTGATTTGCCATGAATTTTTTAAAGTTTTAGAATTAGGAGTTCTCTTTCTTCACCTAACTTTATATTTGTGTAATTATCTTAATAGAGAGAAACATACACATTAAAGTTAAGAATATAACCAATAGTTATCTCTCACTATCTCTCCCTCTCTCCATTAGCTCATAAGTGTAAAAAAAAAAATTATATACAAAAATTATATTTAATTTTATACAAATTTGAAAGTTTATGTGACGCTTCTTATAAAAGTAGTAAATATAAAAATCACTGACTTCTGAGATTGCAGAGGCTCATCATATATCTTATAAGCATGTGAAAACTTTTAAAATATGTATTTACTGATGATCCAGATTTACTAATTTGATCACAAGAAAATGAATTTATAAAAATAATATTTCTGATTTTAATGTTTGATTTTTTATAATTTTTAATATTTGATTTTTAAATTCATAATTATAATTTTATAATTTTTAATGTGAAAATTATAAAATACAAGAAATTACACATACCTCTATCAAATCTTTTCAATTATTAAAGCTGTCTTTAGGGAAATGTAGTTTCCTCACCTCGATAATTTTATTTTAATCTAATCTATGCCTTTGACAGTAATTTATTTTCCTGAATTAATTATGATTTATCAACGAAGTGAAGTAGTAAGTGAGAAGAAGATGCTCATCTTATTTATTTTTACAAATCATAATTGTAAAAATCACTCTTTTAATAAAAAAAATTATCCTATTTCACAATCTTTTAGATCTCCTCTCTCTCTTTCTCAAGAGGTTATTTTGGTTGGATGTTTTAAAAATAAATATATTTTAGAGTTTAAAATAGATTCAATATAGTTTATTATATGTAAATTTTAACATTTACATGCTTAACACTCAAACTTTATAAAATTTTTCATGTGTAGGTAAAGTGTCATATTTTAGTTCTTATATATATAAATGCATATAAATTGTGGTGCCTAATCTTTAGGTTATTTGATTAAATTTAATGATATTATTCTGATAAAACTAAATATATTCACTTGCAAATATTTTTAGTACTCTAATTTTCCAAAATGTATTAAATAAATTGATGAATTAAATAGTTTATTTAATAAATCTAATTTTCTAATGAGAAATTAAAATGAATTTATAATTGTATTAATTCATTTATATTTATTTAAGTTGTGTTATTATTTTATAAGGAGAAGTTGAATTTGCCATTCTCCATAAGTCTTATTGGTGTCAGAAGCTCAACTTCATGATTACAAAACTGTGGAGCTTAGCGAATTTGTCATTCCCCGCATATATATGTGTTTAAATATTTATGTATCATTGTATGTCAATATTTAATTTCTTGAAAGAGAGATAAATTATGAATATTTTTACTTATATATCCTATTATTATTTTTAATGATGAGAAAAAAATTTCTAAAGTGAAAAATAAATTCTAATATTTAAGAATATTTAATTGATGCCTAATTTCAATTAATTTCACTCATTTTAAGTTGAATTGGATCATAATATAGCATTTCTATGTGTTGACTAAAAGTCAATACTCAAAAGAAAATTAAAAAGAATTTTAAAATTTTTTTAGATTTTGATCAAATGTATAAAAAAATAAAAGATTTAAATTAAAATAATATATTTTAATTTTACGCCTAATAATTTTAATTTAAAATTATATTTAAAATATTTATTACTAAAATATCTCAAAATCAAATATTATATATTAAGTTTATTCACTTTCATAATTTTATCTTCATCTATGTTTATGATAATTGATATGACATTTAAAATATCATTAGAAACTTTGGGATATTAATTAAATCCTTAAATAGCTCTCAAATATGGAGTGCTTATAGTCAAATTGGCGTCAAGATCTATATCATAAAACTTCATTTGAGCATTTAAATGCAAAATACATCATATGATCAGGAATTCTTTTGAGCGTCCAATGGAGATGGTTTGATTTTATGTATTTTCGTTTCCATCATAAATAAACTATTCTTCATATGAGGAGGCCAAAGAGAGGAGAGCTAAAGCTTAAAATCCCAGATGTCTGACCCTAGATTTCTCATTTTGCCAGATGATCATTGATCTCAGTCGTCGATCTCTCATTTCGTAGAAATAAATATTCGTCGTCAAAATCGTCGTATTCGTCATCACCGAAATATATATTCATATTTCTGAAATTTCGCCTTCTTATCGACGACCTTCATGTTTACTATTCTTTTCATTCTTTATATTATTCTTCTTTGATTTTAGGATTCTATTGACTTCTCATATCTATACAATAATTATCGGAAGATTTTGTACTAAAACAGATACAAGTGGAAGATTTTCTTAAGCCAATTGATTTCCTCTTTTGAGATTTTTCATTAATTCTAGAGTTTTCCTTCATTTTAAATGTGTCTTTGGATTTATGGCAATCTTGCGTAAACTTCTTCGCTATGGTTTTATGCGCATAACAATAATAATTTATTTTCTTAAATTAATTTTGATTTATTTACTAAGGCGAGTAAGTGAGAAGAAGAAAATAATATTCTATTAATAAAATAAATTATCCTAATTCACAAATTTTTTAAATTTCCTCTCTCAAAAGGTTATGTGGTTAAATGTTTTGAAAATAAATACATTGTTTAAATTTAAATATAACTTAAATATAACTTATGATGAATATTTTGAGTTTTTTGTTTAGTTATTAGATAAATATAATAAATTGTTTTCTGATATTTGTTTGATTATAAAATAAATAAAAATACTTAAAAGGAAAAAAAACTCAAAAATATTTCAGTAATAAAAACTAGTGGCACGTATGTCATGAATAATAAATTTTAGTTTAAAAATTACATTTAATAAATAGCTTAAGCTCAGCCATCTCTCCTTCTCTTTTAATTTAAAAATATACTGCCTCCTCAATAACTAATTTAAAATAAATTTATTTTTTATTCTGCTCTATTTTCAAATGAATTTTTTTTAAATGTTTATATTTCACTTTCTTAAAAAATAACATTGACTAAATTCAAGCTAATAATTTATATATACTATTTTATAAATAATTTAAGGATTTTCTATAAATTTAAATATATATTTTATTTTAAGTGCACTTGAAAAAAAAGTATTTATTATTATTATTTTTGAATATCTCTTTTTATATAGAGAAGTAAAACTCTAAAGTAAGATCTTGTAATATACTTTGTATGCTTTCATAGATATTATGATTAATTTAGTTTATATTCATTATAATAATAAAATTTATAAAATTTTTTTATAAAATATTTAAATTATATATCATTAAGTTTAATATTTAAATGAGATTATTTAATATATTTAAAAAATGTATTTATTATTTAAAATCAGGATGGGTTCATCAATTGAATTGGTAATTCTATCTAAGTTGCTAAAATTTTTTAAAATTTTATTAAAATTAAAAATAAGTTTATTTAGAGCATTTTTTATGTATTTTTATTTTTCATTTTTAACAATAAATAATATTATTTTTAAAATTATTTAAATAGTTTTTTATATTTAATATAATTTTAAAAATAAGAATCACTTTAAATAAAATATAACAAAATAAAATAAGAGAGAAAATGAGAGAATGTGTTCTCTCTCATTCTCACTCTCACTCTATCTCTTGTTTCCACTATAATTATACTTTTTTTTTATATTTACATCACCACTGCCGAATCCTCCGCCATCCTTTGGTTTAGCTTTTCTTGCCGTGCTTTTACTTTATGAAAGAACCATGATAATGATGGTAATTAGAAAAGCATTAGATTTTTAAAAGGCCATATCATTTTAATATTAATAAAAAATATTTATTTGTATTTTGATTGAATAATCATAAAAAAATTTTAAATTAAAATTTACAAAATAGTTAAAATATTATATTTCAAAATTTTAATTTAAAATTATATTTAAAATATTTAAGAGAGAAATATTCTGAATTAAAATACTATATATTAAATTAGTAAAAACTTATTATTTCATCATTAATATATTATTTTAATCAATTAATATAATTTTAATATCTATTATATGAATCATTAAAACTTAAAACTCTTCTTATTCTAGTACAATGACCGATCTGATTTTCAAAATTTTGATTATTACATTATTACATCAAGATAAATTAAACAAAATAAATGAGAAATTAGAATAACAAATATATATAAGCAATTTATCTAAATCCAATAGAAATGCAAATATAGCTATTACATAAGCCTAAAAAAAAGATAAAAAACTTTATTGTTGAAAATACACTCTTATGAAGATGATTCATCATTACACTAAATAAGTAGCCCATATTTATTAAACTATAAATAACAAGATTTTAATGAATATATATATATATATATTTCAGAGTATATAGACAATCTAAGTATGATAATTTTCGTATGTGGAATAAAAATATTACCACGGATGAACAACAAATTAAAACATTTGACATATATTTCAAAGAAATGACCAAACAAAATAAGAAAAGAAAGGCAACAATTCTTTTTGTAGCATAGTTATTTCAGAATTATACTCAATTGGCTCAAATAGCTATTTTACGCAACAAAAAAAGCTTAACGAGAAGAAAAGTCATTGAAACTTTGTATCCACCACCTATCTCTCGTTTGGTGGAAGATAAAATATTAGATATTGTTGATTTTGGGGGGAATTAAAATGACATACAACATATATAAAAATAAAACAAAATAAAAGAAGGGTAAAAATCACTTACAAAATTTATTGAGCAAAATTAAAAGCCCACTGAAACTCTAATCACTTCCTTTCAAATGCCTTAACTCTAACCTTTCAAATAAATGGGATAGAATAGGCAACACTTGCCTTTTATATAAAATTGAAAGAAGCATAAAGAGGGGGAAAATCAATTTTAAGCAAAAGAGACAGAAAGATCAAATTTGAATAAAAAGGGGGAAAATCAAATTTAAACAAAAGAGGAGGAAATCAAAATTGAGTAAAAGAGGGGGAAAATTGAGAATTACTTTGGAGTAAATCTTCTTCTTAAAAATGACAAATTAAATTATCTTTTGAACCTATAAACTAACCTTACGGATCTTCCTTTCTAGCGAAAGCGATACTAAATCCATCTATAAAATTCATAGGTTTAATCAAAAAAATCAATTTCATTCTAATTATGATTTTAAAATCAATGAAATCATAATTAGATAAAATTATCTTATGAGCAACATTTGCGGGTCACAAATTTTGATGTCTAAAAGAAATTTTGCTAAATTGAATTAGAAAAAATAAAAATATAAAATCAATCTAAGTAATTGAACATAAAATTACCTAAAATTACAATACATGGGCCGACGTTATCTGAGATTAAATTCAAGTGTCAGGATCTTTGCTTCTTAGTTTAGTCAAGTCATTAACAAAAAAACAATAATAAGTTTGGTAGTGAAATATCTAAAATTGATTACGTGATGATGAGATCCCAATCTTATTGCTAAGAGTGGCGGGATCTAAAACTCACAACATATTCAAATTAATCAAATTTTAACTCAAATCAAATATCATTTGAAACTACTTAAATGAAACTCATCATTAAAAATCAAAATCACTCAAATTATTTGTGCAGGTGAGTTCAGCTCTACGAGAGCATGTCAATCAAATGTTATATTATGTTGCTCTCAATCAATCACCATTAAGGGCGTGACGGTTTGTACGACTGCGTGGCTTGATGAACATGATAGCGGTTATGACGCTGTAATGGTGGTTTAATTTGTTCACTCAATTATTTCTTATATATATGAATTAAATGATATTATTTTAATAAAACTAGATATATTTACTTGTGAATATTTTTAGTACTCTAATTTTCCAAAATATATTAAATAAATTGATGAATTAAGTAATTTCTTTAATAAATCAAATTTTCTAATGAAATTAAAATGAATTTATAATTGTTTAATTCATTTATGTTTATTTAAGTTATGTGATTATTTTATAATTCTTTTAATTTTTAAGATATAATTTTCTAATATTGTGTTCAATGAGTGTATAATATTCTATTACAAAACTGTGTAAATATTTATATATCATTGCATGCCAATAATTAATTTCTTGAAAGAGAGTAAATTTTAATGGGTTTATTATTACACACCCATGATAAATTATGAATATTTTTTTTATATATTACTATTATTATTTTTAATGATGAGAAAAAAATTATAAAGCAAAAATAAATTCTAAAATTTAATAGTATTTAATTGATGCCTATTTTTAATTAATTTTTTGCTGATTCTAAGTTCAATTCGATCATAGTATAGCATTTCTATCTGTTGAGTAAAGTCAACACTCAAAAGGAATTTAAATTTTTTAAAATTTTGATCAATTGCATAAAAATAAAAGATTTAAATTAAAATAAAATTATTTAATTTGGTTCCTGGATATTTTAATTTAGAGTTATATTTTAAATATTCAATACCAAAATATCTCAAAATTAAAATATTATATATTAAGTTTTGTGGGCTCTGAAAATTTGTCATTTATTTATACGTTGAAGAGTTTGATTTGAGTATGATCTTTTGAAGGCAAATGAAATAGTAGATAAGATACTACATAGAGATTTTGTCCTCATTTTGTGAGGACTTTAGTTCTGGTTCCAGGTTTCCTATAAGTACAAGCATTTATAGTTAATTTCTGATGTTGAGAGAACTTTCGATTAATATGGTTAGATGTTTGAATCGTTATATTAATAATATGTGAAGTTTAAATTAACTATATTGGCAATAATAAAATAAAAATAAAGTAATATTTTATTTTCTCATTGTTGATATTAAATTAACTATCTTGACAATAATAAACACATTAAAGATAATCTCAATTTATGTATATACCAAACTCATTAATATTATGATTAAATCATTTTAAGAGTGACACTCAAATCAGTTAAACACGGAAGAGAAAAGAGCATTTCTAAAGCTGTTAATTGCATTAGATTAATATATTAACATATATAAGTATAGTTTTAGTTATCTAAAATATACATACTATATAATAAAATAAAAATAAAATTTTTTAAATAAATTAACAGCAAGGATTTGTTAAACAACGATAATTAATGAGGAAATGTACTATAATTTATGCACAATTATATGTGTAAAATATATTATTTAATATATTCTCTTAAGCTTATTTTCAAAAAATAATAATAATAGTTAAAAATAATGAAAATATAAAAATAAATAAAATAGTTTCAAGAAGTTAGATGATATAAAGTATTATTAATAAAAAAAATCATTCGTTATTATCAATATCATTGGAATCTTTGGGGCATCAATTAAATCCCGACTCTCAAATATGGAATGTTTATAGTATATCATCGTCTCGAGCGGATCTAATGAGCCTAAGATCTCATAATTCGACTTCATTTGGGTATCAAATTCTCAAAATACATCAAATGATGAAGGAATCATCACCGAGATAGAGGGAGTGCGGGCCTACATGAATTTACAAGAATCCCTCCTATCTATAAATAGGCATTCATTCCTTGGAGAGTGAAAGAAGAAGAATAATCAGTGAAGAAGAATGAAGAGTGAAGAAGAGAGGCTGAAACAAGTAGAGAAGAAGAGGAAGAAAGGAAGAAGAGGAAGAGTCAGAACAAGGAAAGAAGAGGAAGAGTCAAACAATGAAGAAGAGGAAGAAGAGTCAAAGGAAGAAAAGGAAGATTCAACAAGGAAGAAAGGAAGAGTCTGGCGAGGAAAGCAGTGAGGGAAGAGAGCTCAAAGAAGATCCTCAGATCCTCAAACAAGATCGCAAGATCGCACTCCAGCTCGCGTCCCGCGAGTATCTGTCCCACTGTATTACAGGAAGTTACTCATTCTTAGTACAATTCTGATCTCGTTATTACCTTATCCATTCTGTATGCATTTTCTCGCCGCAATTGCCGTGATGACGCGATACGTCGTCGGTCAGCCGTAGACCACATTCGCGATTCACCGCGAA
Organism: Cymbidium sinense; assembly: GCA_021442155.1. Taxonomy (NCBI): domain Eukaryota; kingdom Viridiplantae; phylum Streptophyta; class Magnoliopsida; order Asparagales; family Orchidaceae; genus Cymbidium; species Cymbidium sinense. The sequence continues at coordinate 264,695,770 of CM038215.1, forward strand.
TATCGTGATCTCGACCATCGTTGCTAGTTATCCGTCGATCGCACCGGTCGTCGGTCCGCCCGCACCACATTCGCGGTTCGCCGAGGACCATCGCGACAATTTAGCGGTCGCGGATTACCGAGCATGAAGCGGTCGCGGTCAGCCGGCCGGCGGTCTGCTTGGCTATCCGCGGTCCGCCTCATTCCGTCGCCAATCAGCGCCGCATTATCATCGGCCATCTCAGTTAGTCACCATCGTCGCCGGACGGTCCGTGAAACGCCGGAACGGCAACCGCGATTGGGCGCGATCGCCTCTGCCGGGGCAGTTCGGCGGCGGCCGCGACCACTGCCACGCGGTCGCCCTCCCCAACCCACGGTCAGGCGAGTAGCGGAACCGCGACATGGTGGGCCTTGATCGCCTCTAACCGGACGGTCGGCGAAGCGGTGCGGAACCACGGCGTATATGCAGTGGGTTGATGCCTCAACGGGCCGCCGGTAGCCGGAACCATGGCGGTGTATGTGGGACGATGCCTCCCACAGGGGCGTGACGGGGTAAACCGAACCACGGCGTATGCGAGCGATCGCCTCCCCGGGCCTCGGCGGCGGTGGCGGAACCGGTATGCAATGGGCGATCGTCTAACGGATGGTAGCGGTAGGAACCACGACATGTCTGCAGTGGGCGCGATCGCCTCCCACGGTGGTCCGGCGAGGTAACTCCACGTAATGTGTGGGCCTTGATCACCTCAACGAGGCAAAGCAGAGGGCCGAGCGGAAGCGAGACGGTATGTACCATGGGCATGATCGCCCTCGATGTCGCCCCACTATGCGTCGAGGACCCTCACTCAGAAGAAGAGAGGGAAAGGTGTGCCTCTCCCTCTCACAGGGGTGTGGCCCCCAGAGACAAGGATAAAACTCCTCAAAATGGCAAAACTCCCTGAAAACTCCTCGAAAAAAAAACTCTCAATGCTCAAAAAGGCAAAATCCTCACGTGAAAACCCTTCATTCTTCACATTTGGGAGGCAGCCATTTGATGATTCTGTGCAGCCGGTCGATCACTGACGGCACTCCCGGACCCACAGGATTCCTGATGCATGACGTCAGCGGCATGCGGCAGCTGACATTTTAGCCTGGCTCAGGACATAACTTTATGCCGTTCGTGACCGACGGCGCGACCCGATCGGCCCGGCCAAATCATACGACTCGCGTGACGCTCTGATTAAATAGCGGCCCCTCGTAGACTTCACCGATTCGACCCATCGCCGCTCCACTCCTGCCAGTACTTGGTAGAATAGCATGCAGTCCAGCGCTGAAAACTTCGTGAGTATCCGAATAAATCGTAACCTCAAAATCTCATTACTACATTACATTACTTCCATAATCATAATTTTGTATTTTTATGATGATTTCTTCTCTCAAAATGTTCAGGCACATTTAGTTAGTTATTTTTGAGCATTTAACATATTTTTGGATGATTAAGCTAATTCAAAAATAGAGAAATATATAACTCTCAAAATTCCACTAGTCAAAATCTTGATGTCGAAAGAAATATGATTTTGAGTCACCGAGATCGAGCACTTAAAATATGATTGGAATCTTTAGGACATCAATTAAATCCCAAACGACTCTCAAATATGGAATGTTTATAGTCGAGCATCTCGATGAGGATCTAATGAGCCTAAGATCTCATAATTACGACTTCATTTGGGCATCCAAATTCTCAAAATACATCAAATGATCGAAGAAATCATCCACGTCCGTCGAGGATGGGCTACATGAATTTATAAGAATCCTCCTCCATCTATAAATAGGCATTCATTCCTCACACGAAGAGAGCCAAGTGAAGAAGAAGAAGAGGCTGAAAGTGAAGAAGAAGAGGCTGAAGTGAAGAAGAAGAGAGGCTGAAAGTAGAGAAGAAGAGGAAGAGTCAAAGGAAGAAGAGGAAAGAGTCAGAGCGAAGAAGAGGAAGAGTCAAGTGATGGAGGTGGGCTTCTTTTTTGAGATTGAGAGAAGAGCATTGGGTATTGGGGGAGGGAAGAAGATATGTTGGATAATGGCGCTCATAGAGTTTGGCCAGCTCAAACCACAGAATAACTCAAAATTTTGCAATTGCCAAAGTTCCCTTTCATTCTAATAAGAGGGGCTATTTATAGCCATTACAAGCATCTTTCAAAGAAAAGAATTCAAAACATGGAGGGAAAGGTGTTAATGTAAGTAATAATTCATTATTTTATATAATCATTTCACATCTTTTATGTGGATTCACCTACGTAATACTTTAATTTTAAATGCAAAATTTTAGTTTCTAGAATTAAAATTAAAATAAAAAAAAAGATGAAATCATAAAATGGGCTAAATGCTTTATCTTCTTTCTTGAATTTTCTTGGGCTTTTGAGATCTTGTAAATGGGCCTTGGGCTTTAATTTGTTGATCCTCATGATGATACATCGAGGAAGAAGAGGAAGAGTCAAGCGAGGAAGAAAAGGAAGATTCAAGCAAGGATGAAAGGAAGAGTCGAGCGAGGGAGAGGAAAGCAGTGAGGAGGAAGAGGAAATCTGAAGCTTGAAGATCCTCAAGCAAGATCCAGCAGATCGCAAGATCGCCTCCTTCGGGCCATCAACCACGTCCGTAGTCACTAATTGTCCTATTCAGGATTCTCGCATCTCCTTACAATTCTGGCATGTTATCATTGTTATTCCTCTCTCCTTCTGATTCAATCCGTTATCGGAAGACTTTTGAAAATTGTGGAAGCTTTTCTTTGAAATTTGGCGTGGTTTTCCTCTTTTGAGATTTTCGTTAAAAGTGCAGGTGTCTCGTGTTTCTCTTTAATTACTGTGTCTTTGGAATTGTCAATGAAGTAAACTTTCATTTCTATCATGGTTTCTGGCCGATATCATTTACTGTCCTTAAAATAAAAAGAAAGATAAAATAGATTGCCAAATCCGCTTCTCCATGTGCTATAAAAGTGAAGTTTAGTCTTTACAGCTAAAGATAGGAAAAAGGTAACATAAAACTGAATCCATCATTTTTCAAAAAAAAGAATCTACTCATCTTTTTTCAAACTTTTCAGCCTTAATACCAGGTGAATGTATCATCCGCCTGTTTTGCTCTATACAATGCCCATCCGCACCCCTCTTCCATATTTTCTCTAAAGATTCCTGACCTGAAATTTCACGTGCCGTGCCGTGCCGTGTGAACTGCGAACAAAATCACGTGAATTATATTTCTTATTCTTTTATTTTATTTTTACTTAATATTTTGTTCTCCTTCTCTTCCTAATTTCTCTCGACCCTCCACTCTCTCTCTCTTTCTGAACAAGTAACGGAAATTCTTATCTTTTTTTACTGTGCTTTCCTTCCAAAACAAGAAAAAAGAAGATAGAATCTCTCTCTCTCACACTATCTCCCTCTCTCCATTAGCTCATAAGTTGTGCAAAAAAAAAATGAATATACAAAAATTATATTTTATTTTATACATGTTTGAAGGCATGCGATGATTATACATGCGTTAGATGTAAAATTACTCGCATGTGAGGCATCATCTGCGTTTATGTAAATGTAAAGATTCATTATTAATAATAATGTACTGCGAAGATGATCTTAGATTTTAAACTAATTTGACCAAAAGAAGTGAACTTATAAAATAATATTTTTTATTTTAATGTTTGATATTTAAAATTATAATTGTGATTTTATAATTTTTAATGTGAAAAATTATAAAATACAAGAAATTGTATATGTCTCTGTCAGACCCTTTCAATTATTGAAGTTGTCTTTTGGAAAAGTTTAGTTTCTTTACCTGGACAAGGTTATTCTCATCTAATCTATGCCTATGACAATAATTTATTATTCTTATCTAATCTATGCCTATGACAATAATTTATTTTCATGAATTAATTATGATTTATTAGCGAAATGGACTAAGTGAGAAGAAGGAAGAAAATAAGATTTCATTAATGAAAAAGTTATCCTTTTTATAATCTTTTCGATCTCTCTCTCTGAAGAGGTTATTTGGTTGGATGTTTAAAAATAAATATATTTTAGAGTTAAAAATAAATTCAATATAGTTTATTATATAATTTATACATATTTATATTTCTTATATATAAATTTTAACATTTACATTCTAACAATCAACTTTTAAAATTTTCATGTATAGATAAAGTGTTAAATTTTAGTTCTTAGATATATAAATGCATATGAATTGTGTGACATGCATGTAAATCTTGAGTTTTTTTTTTAATGTTTCTGGTGCTTAATCTTTGTGTTATTTGATGAAATTTAATGATATTACTTTGATAAAACTAGATATATTTACTTGCGAATATTTTAGTACTCTAATTTTCTAAAATATATTAAATAAATTGATGAATTAAGTAATTTATTTAATAAATCTAATTTTCTAATGAAATTAAGATGAATTTATAATTTTTAATTCATTTATATTTATTTAAGCTGTGTAATTATTTTATAATTCTTTTCATTTTTTAAGATATAATATTCTAATATTGCTTTCAATGAGTGTATAATAGATATATTTTACCTTTAATATTTATGTATCATTACATGCCAATATTTAATGTCATGAAGAGAGGTAAATTTTATTGGATTTATTATTAGGCTAAGTTAAATTATGAATATGTTTTTTTCTATATTATTATTATTATTGTTTTTAATGATGAGAAAAAAATTATATAGTGCAAAGTAAATTTTAAATTTTAAGAGTATTTAATTGATGGCTAATTTTAATTAATTTTGCTCATTCTAAGTTAAAATGGACCATATTATAGCATTTCTATGTGTTGACTAAAAGCCAACACTCAAAAAGAAATTTAAAATTTTTTTAAAATGTTGATCAAATGTAAAAAAATAAAAGATTTAAATTAAAATAAAATTATTTAATTTTATATATGAAAATTTTAATTTAGAAGTATATTTAAAATATTCAACACCAAAATATCTCAAAATTAAAATATTATATATTAAGTTTATTAACCTTCATAATTGTATCCTCATCCTATGACAATAATTTATTTTTTGAATTAATTCGATTTATTTGCTAAGGCGAATATGTGAGAAGAATAAAATATATTCTATTAATAAAATAAATTAGCCTAGTCGATAATGCTGAATCTTTTAATAGAAAATTAAGTGGGATTTATATAAAATTAATATAAATAATGTCCACAAGTTGATCATTTAAGCTTACTCTTGCTACTTGAGTAAAGTCTTTATTAGTCTTAATGTGTATATTTCATATTTCGAACTACAAACATTCAACTTCAAAAATCAAAATGCATAATTATAAGTCTCAATGTTTGGGTTTGATCATCCTCTTATAGTAGAAATGGCAAAGTTTGATATGATATAATACATTCTCAAAGTCATAGATGCTCTGTAGCAAAAAGTAGAGTTGATAAGATCTATCCCGATGTTGGTTGTATGATATATCAAGGTGATTTATTATTATTAATATTATTGAATCTTAAAGTTCAATCAAGTTCCCATCGACCCTCAAATATTCAAGAAAATTCCAATAAAAGAAAAAAAATACTTAAATGAAATTCATTAATTAAAATCTAAATAAAAATTCATCCATCCTTTCACATTTATTTGTTAAGGGTGGCAATTTAAGAAAAGTTTAACTCATAAAAGAGCCAATATCTTATTAAGTATACTACTACATCCACACTCAAAATATTACACACCATTAAGGAAGTAGCTTCGTGTCCTTTGTTGGCGTGGATTGTGAGCTCCATATAAAGTGATTACAACTAGTCCTCGATGCGGGGTTTGGCTAGTAGGCTCTCTTATATTCATCCTATAGTGAGGATGTTCTCAATGGTTTCTACCCTTTAAGTTATGAATTATATGGTATACCAAATAGGGCATAAAGCCTTCTCGATTATGGTGGGCTTAAAATTGTTCCTTTAGACAAATATCAACTATAATATAAAGTTTTCCTAGGCGATGCAACCCCATACAAGAATATTTCAATTAGGTTGGGTGACCACCTCCTTTGATTGGACTGGGATCATGACAACTCAAGATGGCCATAGGATCTTGACCAAGCACATCATCATTTCATCAACCATGCTCCAAGCATTAAAAATGATGAATTTATTTAAATTTTAAATATGAATTGTTGCTACTTATCTATAAGCAATTAGCTGACTAGCCTTAATGAAGCTCCTCTCACCAATTAGGGAGGGGTAATTAACCATAAGTGCTTACTATAAGAAACTAGAACCATATCTAAAGTCCTCACCAAATGAGGGCGAAATCTCTAGATAGTGCCTTATTTATCCGCTATAAATAATTATCTGCCTTCTAAAAATTGTGTTTCTCACTAAATCTAAACTCTCTTTCAAGTAAGAGGCCGGTTGTGAATTTTTGGAGCCCACAGAGCAGTCAATAGATCAACTCATGGCTCAAGGAAGCATCTGTACTCTTCAAAAACAAATGTGTTTTGGACTATGATGAAGCTATTCTTGAAACAAAAAAATGGCCTGCATTTTTACTTTTAGGCTTTTACATTTGCTCTTGTGTCCATTTAAAGTCTATCACATTTGGTAGTAACATTACTAGACTAAAGCAATAAATGATATGGAATTGCTTATCTTGAAGAGCTTTATGGGCTATATAGCCTCAATTCTCTACAACACATAGATATAAGCAAGCTGCTAAACTTCGGTATCTAGGCCATCCCAAAAGCCTTCAATCTTTTTTATAAGTGTATTTCAATTGGCTTTGCCGATAAGAAAATCGTAGGTGAGATATGAAGAAAACCTAATGCACAATGATCCTACCTCTTCAAGTTCCTCAATCTGTTTCTTGAAAATAAGCAAATGCCCTAAGCTCTATCTCGATGATGAATTGCTATAATATATGGAATTCCCGATTGAAATCCATCCATGCTCACAACTATGGTGTCAATAATATCATGTTGCTTATTTTTTACGATTTTTAACAACATTTAACTCTGCTAAAAAACCTCAGATTTTTACAAAAGATAGTTAATAAGATTTAGAAGAAACTTTTTATGCCTCATTTATGGCCTCTTGCGGGACTAAGTAAAAAACAAATGAGATGCCAAATTTGTCATCCTCGATAAACACTTTTTTGCTCACTTTGAATCCATCTTATAGGCATCCAGCTCTTATTGAATACAAAACTATGGAGCTTAGCTGTGCCCTACTTATCATTATTAATGTCATTTTAGATCTACTAAACTAGATGAATTTGTAGTTACAAATTTTAAGTTGAATTATGAATGCATGACTAAGTTATTTATCAGCCTGTCCCATCACTCTATTCTGGAAGTCATCATTTGAGATCAAATATTTTTTTATATTTATATTTATGTTTATATTTTTTTATTTCACTTTTTATATTATTTAAATTTAATATAAACATATTAATAATTATTTTAAAATACTCAAAATATTTAAAATTTATTAAATAATATTATTTATTTTATAAATATATATATATATATATATATATATATATATATATATATATATATATATATATATTTTAATATAAATAAATAAATATAATATTTTTTTAAAACAAATAAATACATTTTTTCAAAAGTAGATAAAAATAAAAAATCTATTTCATGAATTCACATTCAGTCAGCGCAAAGCCCATTCATGCACAACGCCACGCCAAATCTCTCGCGCAACCCACGACCACCAGTTCCGCGCGCTGCTCCATCCCACGGGATGACCGCCTGCTGCTGCCTGGCCGCTGCATCCCACCAGCCCGTCCAGCACATCTCCTCCTGCCCACCAGCCCATTAGCCCACTGTTCCGGCCGTTTTGCATTCCTCCAGCTCGTATTCCTACCTCGCAAAAAATCAGGGAAGAGCATCATCGAAGGAGAATTTTTCTTTCAATTTTCACATCACTTTATACTTGCTTCATTTCTTTCGTCAGGGTATCATGCTGGGTTTTGGAAAATCGTCAAGAGGCAATTTTTTTCATTTTCGATTGCTCCGCTCGGCTCCACCCCAATTTATTATTTTGTCGAGCTTTAGCATGAAAAAATCTGACGAGAATATGTGGGATCGTGAATGTGAAAAAGGGGAGGTAAAATGAAGTGGCTAAATAGTGGAATTTTAGTTAATTTAAACTAAAAAAGTGTCAAAGAAGAAAAAGGAGCCTTTAAAACAAATTTTGGAAAATAATAAAATATTCATTTAAAATCTAAGTAAAATTTTGGGGAGGCTAATATTAAACTCACAAACACTAATAACAATCCTTTATGGCTTAAATTGAAGCGGTAAATGAGTTTCTTTTCTTGCAAATTCTTTAAAATTAAGCAAGCTTTAATTGAAATTTCAAGGGATTAATGCCAAACTTACAACAAACTTGAAATAAATTCAAAATCTAAGGATAAATCTAAATTGTGTTTAATAACTCTTAGATGTCAGGTGATTACTATGCTAGCTAATAAGCATAAAAGGCTAAGAAATCTGAAATTGACATAATTTATCAAAATTGATGTAAATTGAGCATAATCAAATTAGGAGAATTGTAAAACTCAACAAATAAACTAAGTGTCAGTAGGATGTTAAACTATAATCTAAATCTAAACATCTTTACTTTGGATGGATTAGAAGAGAGAAGGAATCTTCAAAATTTACAAAATCATAAAACTTTTCTTTATAAAAAAATTAGAGAATTTCATTCTAATTATTATTGTCAAAATCAACGAAATCACTAATTAGGTGAAATTAACTAAGCTATAAATACATGCATGTGCTCGGACATAGAGATTTCAAGTGTAAATTTTAATGTCTAAAAAGGCTACGCTGCGCGGGTTAATTGGAATATAAAATAAAAATACCAAATCAATTTCAAAATGCAAATATAAAATTACTAAAATTACTATACACTCTCATGGGCGACAACATGCTAAATGCCTAAATTCAGATGGATTTTGCTCGGTTTGCTTTAATAGTCAGGGTTAACTAAAATCTATAATAAGATTATCAAATTAGTAAAATATCGAAAGCGATTATGTCGGTGATAGTAGATTTAATCCTCATTGACTAAGCGAGTTGGCCAGGATCTAAAGCTCTTAAATATATTCAAATTAATAAATTTTTCAAAATCAAATCAAATATTAATAAATGGCTTAAATGAAATTATATCATTAAAACTTAAATCAAATTCAATCTATCCACCTTGATCAATTTATCGGGGGTGACAAATTAAGAAAACTCTAGGTCACAAAGGAGACAATGTCAAATTAAGTGTTATGATATATTCACTCTCAATCAATCTCGCCAGTAAGGACGTGGCTCGTGTCCTCTAAATGTGTGGCTTGGTCAGTAGGCTCCACGGATGAAGCAGTTACGACCAGAGTCCTCTGATCAGGTGATCCATTATATTACGATCATGACCGTAGCCTGCATGTTCCTCAATGGCTCTGCCCTTTGAGTTGGGAATCATAGGGTACATCATAGGGCAAATAACCTGCTAAATTTAGGTAAAGCGTCTCTTGGCTGACACCGCAGGTATCTGATTTCTTGGGCGATGATGCATGTGTTCTTGATGAGGATCCTTCATCGGGTTGGGTTACTCCTCACTAGAAAGGAGGGATCGTGTGCCGGAATGATGGAACCATGGGATCAGATGGCGTCATCATTCCCCAATCGGTTTGAAATGATAAATTTCATATCTTAAACCCTAGAACTATATATTCTACTCTTATTCGGCCACATTAGCCAATGAGTTCTCTCTCTCTATTGGGAGTAATTAACTATAGAGGCTCTTCACGGAAACAGATCTAAAGTTCTCACCAATGAGGGCCGAAATCTCTTTGTAGTGTCTTATCTATTTCATAAATTATATATCGACACTTTAAACTTTTCACCAAAGAGGTTGGTGGTGAATTTTATAGAACTATATCTGGATGAAATCAATGTTGTATCCTATTTAGAGTACATCAATTCAAATATGGATGTATTTGTATATTTTCATCTTGAAAATTTTTCTAAATATACTTTAGAATTCCCCTCAAGTCATTCTTTTAGTTTATACTTAAGTTTATTTGAGTTGACATCGTCTTAAGATGAGATCCTCATATACTGATTGAGGTTGACATCGGCGGCGAAATCACGAATATATCTATAATTATCATTGTTAAGAAATTAAAAAAAAAACTATTTCTATGCATGAAAAGACAACTTTAAATGTCAAGAAATTTATCTCCCAGATTTGCCAAATTCTGGAGATCAAGTCAGAAGAACTCCAGATTTTGAAAGCTTGATCAAGCGGGTTGGAAAAACATCAACCTCTACATCTTGATGTGCAGGACAGATGGGTTCTTAGGACTCAACAAACCCGCCAAATGACCGAGTTGACACTCTCCTCACTCAACAAGCAAGTAAAGGAGAAAGAGCCCCATTCATCGGTTTGATGACAAAACCAATCTACAACTTCGAAGACTTCGACTAGGTTCTAAAGGTCGAGCTCAACAATAAATATGGTGAGTTGTTGATGCTCTCCTCACAAGCGCGAAAGGTAGTGAATGAGCCCCGTCGGTCAATGATAGGCGTTGATATCAAACCGGATCTAGCTTAGTGATTATAAGCAACAAGGATCGAGATCTCTACTTGATTGATAGATCAAGGCAATCGAAGCGCTCAACTTCGGGCTACCCCAATCAATCTTCATATTACTACAAGGTGATATTACAATATATTCTTAAATGATGATCGAGCTCAAAGCCGCGAGCAAAGTCTATCTCTCATCAAGTCGTAAGCCGCAGGAGAGAAGCAATTTCATAGTTCATTCAAAGCGAGAACTAAAGGAATTTTATGGTTATCTGATCATTAAAAGCGCGCGTTCTTAATAACTCAACATTGACCCTATATAAGCCGGAAGGCTAGGTTATCTGTATGTATCCTTATATGAAAAATCAGCGGCGTAGAGTTCATGGTTGTTGACCTCCACATATGTGACCACAAGTCGAGTCAAGCCCAAATTCGGACTTAGGAGTCGATCAAATCGGGATTCAAAAAATGGGCGTCACTAAAATGTTGAAATGACCTCCGATCAATGAGCGGACTTGCCGTTCGTTTAGAGCGTCGAAATTGGGATATAAATATTACAAACTTAACGATCCGATCAAGTGCCGAATCATCAGCCGCGCCGCGCCGGTCGAGGAGATCGATCTGGCCGAATTTTCTTTGAAATCATTGCGTCAGAAACATCAAAATTTATCAAATTGATATTACTCAATTCGCCAGTCTACGCAAAATCGGCGCAAAGTGGGCGCATTTTGAGCTCAAATTAACTGATTTCGTCTTATTTCAAGGCCCGATATTGAAAGCGGCGTTATTAGTTGAATGGAATTAAATTAATATATATATTGGTATCGTTTATTGAAATATTAAAATCATTTAAATTAAGTTAAAATAATTTAAAATATTTCAATTACGCCTCATGACAGCAACCTTTTTCCCGTTTTTTATGAAAAAACTATCTAATTTAAAATTAAAAAAAAAAAACTGAAAAGAAAAATCCCTCTCACTCTCTCCCATTCTCCCTTGATTTTCAATTTTGGGTTTTCTCTTCCCGGCTCCCTCTTTCTCCCGTGAGAAAGAACAAAGGAAAAGGTCAAAAAAAAAATTCCTCCATTTTCTTTAATTTTTCCACTGTTCGTCCCTCGGAAACCCACTCCGTCCACTGTTCCGTTCCCCACATGAGCCATCTCCACCCGAGACCGAGCCCGCTGCGCGTCGAGCCCGTCTCCACGACCGAGCCCATTGCCGCGTCCTGGGCCGTCTCCACGTCCGCGACCAAAGCCACTGCCGCGTCCCGACCCGCCGACGATCCGTGTTTCGCGGCGCGCGATCCGCGACCGAGGCCTTCCAGCCGTCCGCGCGTCCGCGCGACCAATACTCCGCGCCGGCCCGCCTCCACGCCCGCTCGACCCGATGGCCGATCCGTGTTTCTCCTCTGACCCGCGTAACCCACCATCCGGACCTGCGTGATCCAGCTGTCGACCCGCGCGTCCACGCCAGCCGCGCCTCTCGCCCGGATTCTGCCGCCGTTCGCTCCTTTCCGGCACCAGCACCTGAAACCGCCGCGTATCCCCGCCATCCGGACCTGACCTGCTGTCGACCCGCGCGTCCATGCCAGCCGCGCCTCTCGCCGGATCCTGCCGCCGTTCGCTCCTTTCCGGCCCGCACCAGCACCTGAAAACCACACCCGCGTGCCTGAAACCGCGACCCGCGCTGCAGCCCATTTTGACCCGTGCAAACCCGCCAAATCGACCCGCTGGCCCGTTCTGACCCAACCCACCCAGACCCTTCCACAGTCAGCCTTCCCGACCCAACCATTCCTAAGGTGTAAGCAGTAGAGCGAGCTGACAGTTATTGTGTTGTTCTCATTGAAATTGTTTTGTTTGTTATTCGAAACAGTTTAGTTAAATTAAGCCGATTGTGAGGATTGAGAGATAATCTTTGTATGAAAAGTTTTAATTCTTAAGATATCTTTATATTTGTGATATGTAAATGTGTTTGTATGTATATATAATAATAATAATAATAATAATAATAATAATAATAATAATAATAATAATAATAATAATAATAATAATAATAATAATAATAATAATAATAATTGTAATAAATAAAAATAATAGTAATAAAATAAAATTAATAATAATAATAGTAATACATAATAATAATAATATAATATAATATAATTTAATTTTTTATTTTATTCATCGGCGACGTGATCGAACAAATGATTGTGTCATGTCGTTTATATATCGAGTTTGAAATGTCTTAGGTGTTAAACGTTAGTTAAGCAGTAGAACAATGACAACGAGCTTTTTTGGCCGACCTTCTGACCTTAAACATTCTTTTGTCTTTTGGCTTCACCTCAGATGGGAAAAACATCATGAGGCGAATTCTTCGATTTTCATGTAGCCCTCTGGTTTTATCGTCGAATGGAAAGAGCATCATCATGTGCGAATTCTTCTTTCGATTTTCGGCATGCTAACTCTTCGGTTTAAAGCCATTGTAGTCGGAAGAACATCATCAAATCTTCTTCGATTATCGTCATACCCCAAGCCTTCCATTTTTAAACCGTGGTGAATCGGGAAGAACATCATGTGGTTCTTCTTTTCGATTTGTCGCTCTATAGCCTTCCAGTTTTTTGCTTAAACGAATGGAAGAACATCGTCGTGAGGGAATTCTTCGATTTTCATAACCTCTTCTGCCAATCCCAATCTGACTTTTCTTTCAAAAGAACCTTCGAAAAATATTTCTTGTGGGATTTGTGAATGTGAATATATATATATGCTTGTGTTGCTTTGCGGGTTTGAAAATCCGTTGTTATGAGTATGACGGGATGAGAAATAGTTGTGGTGTCATAAGGCTACACGCTTCAAGAGGGCATCAAGTACCTAAGCGAAATCTTTAGAAATTTTGTCTAATTATCAGATTTAGAAAAAAAGGGGGATGATTATATATCGCATTGTATGTTTTCTTTCAGGTATGAAGACCTCATTGTTCTCATGAGGGCGCGACGAGATGAAAACTATTTATGAGACATCCATTACTTCAAGAGGCGTCGTAGTCAATCTCCAAAAATTGCGGGGATGGCGTCGGGAGACTGTCAAATCTTTTGACTTAGAAATGAGAGGGTAAAATGAAGTGATTTAGGAGTCTTAAGTAGAAAAATCTACGGTTAATTTTAAACTAAACAAAAAGAGCAATATAACAATATCGACAAGTATAAATACAAAACAAGAATAGTGAAAAATACTACGAAATTTATCGAAGAAGGATTGAAAGCCTAAGTTCTTAAGCGCCCCTTTCAAATACCTAACTATAACCTTTCAAGAAGATGGAATGGAATAGACAACCTCTTAGGCTTATTTATAAATCAGAAACTAAAGAGGGGAAAATCAAATTTAAACAAAAAGAGGAAAATCAAATTCAAACAAAAGAGGAGAAAAATCAAATTTAAACAAAAGATGGGGAAAATTAAATTTGAATAAAAAGAGGGAATAAAAGAGGAAAATCTTTAAATAAAGAGGAAAATCAAATTTAAACAAAATAAAATTTAAACAAAAGAATCAATTTAAAAGAGGAAAATCAAATTTGAACAAAAAAGAAAATCAAATTTGAGATCTGAATAAAGAAGAAATCAGGTTGAGTAAAGTGGGAGAAAATTGAGAATTACTTTGAGGAGTAAATCTTCTTCTTAAAATGACAAATTAAATTATCTTGTGAACTATAGCTTCAAACACAATCTTAGTCACTAGATGCGCAATCCTTTTGTACAGAGAAGGCGATAATAAATCAAAATCTACAAAATAATAAGACATCTTTTGATCATAAATTAAAGAATTTCATCTTAACTATCATTTTCAATTTCATTAAGTAAATGAAATTAGCTAAATATAAATACACATATGTGCTTTCGTAGAGATTTCAGTGCAAATTTTAATGTCAAAGGGCTTTAAATTGAAATAAAAGAAATAAAAATTTGAAACCAAACTTCGTAATTAAAACACAAAATTACATAAAGTCTTAAGTACACCATGTACCACGACATTATGTTGAATACTAAATTCAAGTGTCAGGATCTTTGTGGCGGGTTGTTTCGGTTTAGTCTTATATGGATCAGGGTTAACAAAACACTATAATAAGGGTTTACAAATCGGGAAATATCTAAAATTGATTTTGTCATGTGATAGTTGATATAATCCTCATTGGCGGCTAAATATAGTAGACAAGATCTAGAACTCTTAAATATATTCTAATTAATCAATTTTCAAATATCAATCAAGCTCAAATGAAACTATCACTAAAAAATTAAACCAAACTCAATCCACATTCATGACTATTTATCGGGGGACAAATTAAGAAAACTCTATCTCACAAAGGAGCGATGTCAAATCAAGTGTTACGTATGTTCACTCTCAATCAATCTCTTGCCAGTAAGGACGTGGCACGTGTCCTCTGAACTGCGTGGCTTGGCCAGTAGGCTTCATAGATGAAGTAGTTATGACCAGAGTCCTTTGATCGGGTGGTTTGGCCAGTTCGACTCCATTATATTACGATCCGCGGTATGCTTGTGCTCCCCAATCGACCATTTGAGTTGTGAATCATAGGGTATACTTGATGATAGAGCAAATTGCATTAAGGTAGACTTAAGCATGTCTCGCCCAGACAAACACCAGTATATAAGGATTTCTTGGGCGATGTAACTGTGTGATGAAGATCCATCCATCGGGTTAGATTCATTCTCCTCTCGGTAGACTAGGGATCGCGTGCCGGGGATGACAAAATCATGGGATCTAGATCGATCGCGTCATCATTCCCCAACCATCAGGTTTAAGTTAAAATGATAAATTTCATATCTTAAATTCTAAAACTTTACATATTGCTTCTCATTACGTTTTAAGCGATCCACCGGCCTTCGAAAGTTCTCTCTCACTTATTGTGGGGTAATTAACTATAGGGGCTTGCTTTATGAAACGGAACAGATCTAAAAGTTCTCACCATATGAGGACAAAATCTGCAGGTGTGTCTTATCTATTCCATTTGCCTTACGAAAATTCCAGACACTTTAAAACCACTCTTTTCATCAAAAGAGATCGATGGCAAAATTTTGAACTACAAATTGGCGACTTGTGGGGCGGATTCTCTTTCCATCTTTGGGCATGTATATATGTTATAGTAAAATTTTTGAAAATAAAAAAAACCTATTCTTGTAATCCATTAAAAATTGGTATTAGGAGGTAATGACAAACCTGGGACTTTTCCAAGTGGAGGAGAATGTCTAAACAATGAAGAATGAAAGGCAAATCGACCATCTCTTAAGGAAAGGATGAACAAAAAATATTCCTTTAGAAGGGCAGTGTGGCCAAATTATTTTAGGCAAGCGGTCAAAGGCGGTCTGATTCAAGTAAATCAAAAGGCACGAAAAGGCATCAAGTCAATAATCCAAACTACTATCCTTATCATCGAATGATGAGTCCTATCGAAGATTATGTCTTCAAATATTGGCTAGTATCATCGATGTGAATTTACCTTTGTCAGATAGTGTTCTAGTCAATCCTAAAGAAGTCTACCGAGGATGATTTACGTCCTCTTAGACAAGACAAGCGAGGAAGAAGGAATGGGTTAATCTCGAAGAATCTTAAAGCGTCTAATAGCCGAGGGTTAAGTGGAAATCACCACTTGAACTTATACTCTAGACTTAAGAGATTCCTAAACCAAGTATTTTGGCTTATCGGTAGCACTCTCGATAAAGCTACTTTGTCGACATGAAAGCAGTCTACCAAGCGTAGACTAATAAATTAAAGAAGGCAGAAAAGAATAGCAAGAAGAGAACTACTCAAAGATCATTAACAATCTAGAGGAGTATCGCAGTACAGAAAGCCATTTTAGGCAAACTTGCAAACTTCATGCATAAACTTAGCATTCTTTGAATCGGATGAAGAAGATAATGGTGAGTCTTATCCGGTAGAGACATCGAATCATACGTGTGATGTTAGATATTAGGTCAACGCCGGTTACTCGAGAGATGGAGGGATGTGAACACTCTCGACCAGCCTCAAAATTTCTCGGAAAAGCAAGAAGAGAGGAGCTGGGTAATGCGAATTTTGTTTAATGACTCAACAAGACAATAACATTTCAGATGAAGATCTATGTTTTCCCGACGGGGAAGAGTCATCTTCATCGATATCATCCTATATGAAATGTATGACATTGAAAAATAAGTTCAACCACTTTTGGCCAATTTTCCGGAATAAGCAAAAGTTTGAAGAAAATCCTCTTGAGAAGAATGCAGACAGACAAAGTTATTCAGTTCGGTTGAGAAGTGGTAAGTCTTACCACCTTCATCAAGAAGGAAAATGCAAATAAAGATAAGAGCAAACAAATTGAAGTCAGCGAGGATATCATTCTAAAATTCTAGAAGCGGCTTCATCAGCGAAAGATATATTATGATATTTAACAAAGATGCAATTGATTGAGTGTGTGTGCTTGATGTCAAAGACCTCAAGGAACTTTGATCAGGCTCTCGAATCGGAGAATTATAAATACTTTGCTAAAAAATACATAATCGAAGCATTGCAAACTCAAGATCTCATTGTCACATATTACGAAGAAGATCTTATGTTGAAAACGAGATCTGTCGTCCTCTTTATGTTATGGTGAGAGTGATGGCATCTCGTCGACCGCATATTGATTGATCCAGGTTCTTATCAATCTCATGAGCACTAAAGATATTGAGAGGATTATCACTCGATATCGACATCTTGGGAGAGATAAATTGATGGTTCAAGTTGATGAAAAGGGTAGAAAACTTTGGGTTCTTTTATTCTCTACTCAAATTCAAGGATTTATATACATAAGCTAAGTTTCATGTGTAATGGATGACACATCATTTAAAAGCTCTTTTAGGTGGGTGGCTACATGAGTATGACATGGTCCCATCAAGCTATGCAACAATGTATGTGAAATATCTGAAAGAGAATTGAATTCTTGGTACTTTGCCATTCTCCGTCGATGAAGCAAAATCTATGAAGATGCAAAGTACTTCATCTCGAAGAACATCGTCATGGTGAAGAACATGGTCATGAGGTGAATTCTTCTTTCAATTTTTGACATACCCTAGCTCTCTTTAAAGTTTTAGAAGAATGGAGGCTGTCGTCATGAGGTAATTCTTCGATTTTTCCAGTCACCTACCAAGTAGCCCTTCGGTTTTCGCTTCATCGTGTCGGGGAAGAACATGATCATGAGGTAAATTCTTC